>JADRCH010000007.1:157135-420069 GCA_019843965.1 Rhynchomys soricoides | reverse complement strand
TCTCTCTCTCTCTCTCTCTCTCTCTCTCTCTCTCTCTCTCTCTCTCTCCTATTCAAGAGGAGTTCATCCTGGTAAGCTACACCTCTCACCTACTAACCCTGGCCTATATTTTCCTAATACTATTTATTTTGTTATATGGATTTCTAAAAACATAACCAATTTCTTTCCATGATTAAACTGTTTTCCTCACATGATTCCATGTAATCTTCACAAGTATTTTGCAGTCAGTGGTACTGCAGCCTACGTTTTGATGAGAAAATTACGTTTTGATGAGAAAATTACATTTCCCAAAGTTACAATGTCTAGGATGTAGAAGACCCAGGATATGAATTCTGCTTAAGCAATGGGATAGGTAGACATTTAACCAGTGTGAGAGAGAAGATCTTGCAAAAGAAACGTAAGTCACACACACATGGGGGCAGGGGAAGAAAAAATATTAGCAAGACTAGACATTTGGATTCTTGCTCAAAGATGGAGTTCAATGTTAAAAACAGAATAAAATATCAGCAAAAAAATTTAATAAAGGTTAGACACACATTTCCTGTACTTATTTATATATTTGTGTGTCTGTCTGTCTGTCTGTTTGTTTGTTTAGACAGTCTCACTATTTAGATGATGCTGGCTTCCAACTCACAGAATAAGTGATAAAAGATGTGCCCTACCATGCCCATCCAATCAAAAGAAACATTTTTTTGCCCTTAAAACAAGGCTGTTTCCTAGGCTCTGCTGATGATATGATGAATTAGCATTTGCAAGTTCCAAGCAACAGGGCAAACATACAGTACACGCTCAGTGAAACTTCTCATTACCAGGGGCTCACTTTCTTCACCCACTCCAGAAGGATGATAGTAACACTTTAAGGGGTAGCTACAAAGGTCAAATGTGAAATCCAATGAGTCATAATTTGGAAGCACATCCTTTTATAAATGAGCATTGTCTAGACTGCTGGACACAACAAAAAGGATCCCAAGCATAGTCTTTCCTTTTTTTTTTTTTTTTTTTTTTCTTTTGGTTTTTCAAGACAGAGTTTCTCTGTGTAGCCCTGGCTGTCCTGGAACTCACTCTGTAGACCAGGCTGGCCTCGAACTCAGAAATCTGCCTGCCTCTGCCTCCCAAGTGCTGGGATTAAAGGCATGCACCACCACTACCAGCATATTCTTTCCTTAATCTCATCGTGCTATACAATGTGTCCAACCGTCTTTGTTACTCACATGTTAACTTCTAGCTTTTAAACCAGAGTACACTGTTGAAGCCTTCCTGTTCCCTGACATTCTTCATTGCAGGGTTATGGATATACTACACTTGTGGGGAACTTTGGCATTTGAACTCACCCATGCCCTTTACCCAGGAAACCTCCCAAACCTCTTTCTTCTCTAGCATCAAACTCTGCCTTCCTGCTAACTTTCCCATCACTTGTGGCTTCTTCAGCCACAAGCCATCCTTTATGCTTTCCTTTCCTTTCCTCTGATACCGTCTCTCTCCACCATAATCCATCTGCAGATCTACACAGAATCCATCCTGAAGCTGCTGGTGTATTTCCCTATTATTACCGTCCCTTGTAGTTATTAATTAGGGAGCTATTTAAAATGACCCACATTTCCAGTCTTTGTCCCTCACCCCCAAATAAAACCAACCCAACTATAGAAACTATACTGAGCTTTTAAAATCATAAGCCAGATCAAGTTGTGCTCCCAATTTTACAAAACAATTAATAGATTCCATGTAGAGTAAAATTCAAACACTTTACTATCCCAGAACCCAAAGATTTATGTTACTGCCTGCAGTTACATTAATTCACCAATAAATGTATATTGTACATATGAGGTATGCTGGTCATTGAGAAGGCAACAGTAGGCAGAAGTCCTTGTTCTTTCAGTGTAAATTTTCTATCTCTTTAGCCATGATCCACCGAAGCACAATTGAATCTCTGTATGCAGTCATAATATTATTTATAAGATGCGTGGCTTAGTCCACCACATATAATAAAGTAGTACCAAAGGCTTTGTGCTGTATGACTGTTGCTAATATGCTGACAACACACTCTGATGTTTTCTCATGAAATTCTATTTCCAAATTTTTTAAAATGAAAATCTGTTTATAATTATTTGAGCCATTCCTTTGACTCATTAAAACAAACCACAGTGCTCATCAGCTTTACCAGGTCTCCTGATACTGATGTTGTGACCACAAAAAAGTCATGTATTCTGTAAGATTTTTACATTTTTCAGATAGTATGAAACTTTCACAAAGAGGTGAGTTAGCACCTCTACCAGAAAGAGGTAGATTCTTAGTACATGGATATCTTTTCTTATGTCAATCTTTCCTATACCCAGTTCACTTGAAGTCCTTAGACACATTACATCAGGATACTTACGCTCCATCTTTGGGGATCCATGCTTTTTTTGAGGCTCTTTTACCACCAAAATATCATCTTGTTGCCTCTCCTCACCTTTAAGAATCTTAGCTTTAAAGCTGGGCAGTGGTGGCACATGCCTTTGATCCCAGAACTGAGGAGGCAGCGGCAGGTGGATCTCTGTGAGTTTAAGAACAGTATGGTCTACATAATGAGTTCCAAGACATTACAGCTAGGGCTACACAGAGAAACCCTGTCTTGAAAATATAAAAACAAAGAAAGAAACAACAACAAAAAAATAGTCTTAACTATAATATCATTCCATTGCCTCTCCTAAGTAACTATCTCATGAAGCTATCTTGATTATTTTAATTTACTATGCAACATTTACCTTTTCCCCCTCAGTTCATTCATTATTCTGTCTCCTCTTCCCTAGAGTAGGTAGTTCATGTGACAATGAATCTTTGCCTGACCCTCTCAGAGATCTGACCATAGCATTTAAAATGACAGCAAAAGTAGCTGCTGGAGATGTACTCACTGAATAAAGAGGTGGTCCGGAGGACACATACTTGCCAGAGTCAGGTAGCATTGAGATGTATCAGTTAAAAAGACTCCCGTTAACAAAATACTCACGGGAGCAAATATGGAGACAAAGTGTAGAGCAGAGACCGAAGGAAAGGCCATTTAGAGACTGTCCCACCTGGGGATTCATTCCATATACAGTCACCAAATCCCTGACACTATTGCGGATGCCAAGAAATGCTTGCTAAAAGGAGCCTGATAGAGCTGTCTCCTGAGAGGCCCTGCCAGAGCCTTATAAAAACAGAGACAGATGCTGGCAGCCAACCATTGGACTGAGCATGGGGTCCCCAATGGAGGAGTCAGAGAAAGGACTAAAGGAGCTGAAGGGGTTTGCAACCCCATAGGAAGAACAACAATGTCAACCAACCATACCCCTTAGAGCTCCCAAGGACTAAGCCACCAACCAAGGGTACACATGGCTCCAGCCACATATGTAGCAGGGGATGACTTTGTCAGGTATCAATGGGAGGAGAGGTCCTTGGTCCTATGAAGGCTAGATAGATGCCCCAGTGTAGGGGAATCGAGGGCGGGCAGGAGGGAGCAGGTGGGTGGGTGGAGGCACACCCTCATAGAAGCAGGGGGAGGGGGACGGGATGGGCGTTTCCGGGAGGGAGGGAAACCAGGAAAGGGGATAACATTTGAAATGTAAATAAAGAAAATATCATATAATATATACCATTTATATGATTTATATGTAACTCCCTTTGAAAGTAATAGAGGATTTGCAGCTATCTTTTACCAGCCCCCTCTGTGTTACCGCTCAGTTGTGGTCCCCAAAGTTGGTGTGTCACAGTGCTAATACTTAGCTTCTGAAATTGTGACCACATTTGCACAAATTCTTTAAAGAAATAATCAAGATTAAATGAGGTTATTAAGATGAGTTCTAATTTAGGATGACATGTATCTTATTAAAAAGAAGAAGTTAGACGCAGACAGAGAGAAAATAGTGCAAAGAAGACGCAGGCAAAATTCTTCCCTTTACGGGCGCCTTGCTTAAAACCATCCCTGCAAACACCTTAATTGTGGGCTTTTAGCACTGGGGGATGGGGGGTGGGGTAGGGTTGGGAGATAGATTCCTGTTGTCTCTGTTACCACTTCCATCAGTTAGAAGACAAATCATGTAGAATTAATATTTATTCTTTCCTGCCCCAGTCAATTTTTTTCTTTATTCCTTGTTTAAAAATATGGATTTTTGGAAGTTCATTAAAACCTGCCAAGTCAAGTGGTGCAAAAGTCTACTTTTACTACTGTAATACTAGGTATGCTGCCCTGATCATCCTGATAGTTCTTTAACAAGGATACTTGCAGGATAGCTGAAGACAGGACAGCTGTGGCCTTCGGGCATGAACCCAGAAGAGGAAAATTTACCTCAGTTATTTCCTTTAGGAAGCTGAATTCATAATCTAAAGGTTTCCAAGATTGAAATGGAATTTTACAGTGTCATTTAACTCTTTCTTCATGCTAACTTGACTCAAAGTTTGGGGAAGATCACTGCCTCTTGAATGTCTTTTAGGTTGTCTAGCCCCACAATTTCCAACCCCACATTATGGGACATGGAGAATTAGAGAACATCAGGACACCTTGTACACAAGATCTGACCTCTATGTTCCATGTAGCCACACTGTGTGTCCTAAATTCATTCCCACAGCCCTTTTGAGAAGCCTTCATGAAGTACTACACTCCCTCCTTACCTTTCTCTTTGCACTGAGCTATCTCTGTTTTCCCAGCCAAAGCTTCTCAGGGCCTGTCCTCACCCTAGATTATGTTCAGAGTTTCTGCTTAAAACAAAAAGAGCCCAGGGACACCTTAGCTTTTAGCTGGGCAGTGGTGGTGCATGCTTTTAATCCCAGCACTTGGGAGGCAGAGGCAGAGGCAGGCGGATTTCTGAGTTCGAGGCCAGCCTGGAGTGAGTTCCAGGACAGCCAGGGCTACACAGAGAAACCCTGTCTTGAAAAACAAAACAACAACAACAACAAGAACAACAACAAAAAAGAGAGCATTTAATGGTAATTTTCACCAATTTGCAACTTTTTTGGACTCTTCTTGAGTTTTCTTACCCATCACATATTTATTCTTTTTCTCTTATCTCTGCATACTATCAGGACAATTTGGACTTCACAATGTCTTGTGTAACTGACAATTGTGATGCATCTGCAGACAGTTAGCTCAGCCACTTGCAAATATCCTTCAAAGGGAACATCTTAAACCACTGTCCAATGCTTGTGACAAAACTCTGCATACTAAAATTTGCATAATTGACAAATTACGTGTTTATTTGATATATTGCTAATATATACATATATATGATAAAAATCTAAGATACACTTAGAATTTGAAATTTATATTTTACGGGGTATCCTATATTTTATCTGGCCGTTTTAACTTCTGTAAGGAAATCTCTTAAAATAAGGATTCTCAAACTTGAGTTCTCTAAGACCCTCTGGAGTCTCATTAAATCAGATGGCTGAGTGCCACTCTGAGATTTAGTAGAGTCTAGGATTTAGCCACTCTAGGACTTAGTAGATTCAGATTTGAGCTAGGCCCAAGAACAAACCAGCAAATTTCCAGGTAATATGAATCTTGCTTGATCATGAGCCAAGTGTTGAGAACAGTTGTCCTAGAAAATGGACAAAGAATATAGTTCAGTAGAGTTTATCAAGTTATAGGACTTATATATGTTTCTTTTATGTGGTGGTTAAATCCTACTTTCAAGTTGACCAGATTGAGAAATAGTGAGGTGTGTGGTTGTGGTGTGTGTGTGTGTGCCCACGGTGAGGTAAGGTAGAGAGGCATTTCCAGAGAGAGTTAACTGAGGACCCTCTCTGAACATGGACTGTGCCATCTCATGTACCAGAGTCTTGGGCTGAGTAATATGGGGATAAAGGGCAAGGGAGCCATGCATAAACACTCATCTGTTTCCTGATGGCAGTGAGCAGAACATGACTAGCCATAAAGCTCCTCCCCCATGCCTCGCTCACCATGATGAACTGTATCTCTTAAACTGTGAGCCAAACTATGAGCCAAAACAAATCCTTCCTTCTTTCCTTCCTTCTTTCCTTCCTTCCTTCCTTCCTTCCTTCCTTCCTTCTTCCCTTCCTTCCTCCCTTCCTTTGTTTCATGTCAGGTATTTGGTCACAACGAAAAGAATAACTAGTATCCATTACAATAATTGTAGCATAGAGAGATTAATAAGAAACATCTTCACATACTTCCTAGAATTCTATGTAGGATTAAATGAGTTTACAAACAAAAACTGCTTTTGGTAGAACCTGGTACTTTGGGACTCTATACAAGGATGAACTTTTATTATCAACGATATCACCATAATGCCTTTGCCTCCACATTAAAAATATGATGAAATTGTTCTTTCCCTGACCTTAATTTTCCTGGCCATATAAAGTTGCCAAGAAATGCGAAAATGATATTATAATGAGTAGCTTCAGGTTAAGAAAGTAGGAAGCATTGTATATTAGAAGTTATTAACTAAAAATGATAAAAACCATCATGATGTAACTACTGTGGAAAGTCTTCGGCCATTCTTCAGAACTCAATCATAGAATCACCATATGACCCACCAATTTCATATTACTGATATTCTCCAAAGAAAAGAGTACAAATCATGAATTCAGACAGATACCTATATGCTACTCAATAGTCATAGGATCATTTCCCTCAGCAGCCAAGAGATGGAAATAGTCCAAATTTCCATCAGTGGATGAATGAATGAACAACATGTGTTATAAACTACAGAGATGTGGTCCAGCCACAGAGAGGAATGGAGAACACATAGTGTACTACTGCTGAACTCTTGAGACATGCTTACTAGAAGCATTCAGAAATGAAGGGCTGCATATAACACAATTCCATGGAAAATCCAGGCTAGGCATATCTGTAAAAATGGAGAATAAACTGGTGGTTTCTGGAACCGGAGAGAAGGGGGCTAGGGAGTGGCTACAAAATGCGTATGGATTTTCCATTTGTACCGATGGGAAAGTTCCAAAAGTTCATAGCAATGGCTGTGCAGCACAGTGAATTATGTAATTTTCACTAAATTGGACATTTGAACTGGTTTAAATGGTGGATTTTGCACAACACACTTTACCTCTGTTAGAAAACAAAGTACAAAATAAACCCTTAAAAGAAGAAAGCTTGGGTTCTGCTTGTTTGAATTTATGGAACCCTAGAAGGCCAGGAAAATGCACCATTTCCCTTGGGTCTTCCCAGCTGCAAAGTCGCAATCTGGGACGTGGCTGCATTGGCACCTGTCTGAAGGGACTCCCCTCACATGTGCCACCAGGGTGCATTGCCAATTCTTCCTCTGTGCCGAAGTTTTCTTTTTGGTAAATCAGTTTTAGTATTTTAAGGAGCAGCAGATATTTGCAAGTACATCATAGACTCTTATGCTTCTAAGCAGCAGTGGGCATAAGGCATGCTCAGCAGGTGTCTGACAAACACAGTCATCCTTTTCTATCCGTGGAAAACTGGTTCCACAGATACCCACATTTTTAGATACTCGCATCCCTTCTATAAATTTCATAGTCATACACACATACCTGAGATACTTATAGTAGCTAATACAGTGCAAGTGCTATGCAAATTCTCATGCTGTATTATACGGGAATAATGACAAGGGAAGGAATCTTTGCAGCATAGAAACAATTATTTTTCCAAATAATTACAACTTGTGATTGGTTGAATCTGTAGATTGCTTGTAAACCACAGAAATGGACAGCAACCTCATTCAGTCCACTAGTTTTAGGAACAAACACAGTGGATAGCTACAGAAAATTAGCCCAAACTGGTAGGCTTCAACATCATAAATGTTTTATTTTCTATTTTCTAGTACTCAGGGTCAGGCACAGGTAAGAGTAGATTAAAATCAAAGTATTAGAAATGTTACCTGGCTTTCTTTAGGTTTCATGGGTAATTCTGAATGCATGCTTCTCCTATTCTTAATAGTTGCTTTCGTGCCTTGGCTCTTAGCTCCTTCCTCTATCTTCAAAACCAGTACGTGGACCATCCTCTAATTTCATTGTATGAATGGTTGCTCCCTCATTATCAAAGGCCAAAAATATAGGAGGAGAAGAAGGAGGAGAAGGAGGAGGAGAAAAAAAGGAGGAGAAAGAGGAGGAAGAAGAGAAGGAAAAGGAAGGAGGAAGGAGGAGAAAGGGAAGATGGGAGAGAAGAGGAGGAGGGGGGGAGGGGAATGGGAGGAGCAGGAGGTGTCAAATAGTAGGTATACAAAGCATTCTGCATACACACAATCAAATCATTCAGAATTGACAGAATGGAGTTCTAATGCACAACGCTAAGTGCCAGCAGCTTCATCCTCCCTCTTCTTACAAGAACTCTTGAGAGGGCTTTATGCAGGATCATCTCATCTCTCCATCCTTAGTTCACCGCAGCCACTATGATAAGGTAATCACGGGGTCTGGGGAATTTGTGGGTATCCATCTGATTTGGAGGAGAGAATTACAACGTGTTTATCATCCTGTTACCACAAGGTCGGAAAGCAGAAAGACTGGCCTTGCCGTGTTGGTCTCACTCCCTCCTGGCCATGCTACTTTACCTACCTAATCTTCAACAGTGGGGATTACAGCTCCTTTCAGGGCCAGTCTGGGGGAAATGGGAGAAGGTAAGAGGACCCTGCACTAGGAGACTTCTGGACATTCTCAGCATTGTAACCATAATCCCGAATCCTCTTACCTTGTCAGCAGGATTACAGTGAGGTTTAGATGTTTGCAAAACAGGTGAGATGCGCAGTTCTACCAGGATACTGGTTATGATTTTCTTTAAAAAAATCAACTTGTACCTTTCCTTTTTGAAATTTTCATTTCGTGCTTGTCCTTCTGGGATGAAGAGGTAGGTAGAGCCGGATGAGCAATCTTCCTTGCAGTCCCCACTCTTAATGACCACACATTCTGTTTCTGGAGACAGAGTAAGCATTGCTACCTTTTGATTTCTTATTTAGAGGGAGAGAACTGGGGAGCTCCTGATTTAAAATTTCACTGAGACATTTTCTATGATCTAAAGCAGCAGCAGGATACAGAGAATGCTGGGATGTGACACAAAGGGAAACACATTCTCAGTGTGTAAAATACTAGCACAGTTGTTCATGTGTAAGAATTTATTGAGCACTTACTATTTTCCAAGCACTATCTTGCATGCTGGATATACTGTGCCATAAACTGCAAACAGGACTGTTGCCCTTCACCCAGTGGGGAGAGACACACAACAAAGAGATATAAGAGTCATGTAAGTAGGTAATTATAATTGTTAAAAATTGGTATAAAGGAAGTAAATAAAGTTCTGTGTTGGAATAATGAAGTAGGCAGGCACAACAACGTAGGATTATATTTATACTGAGACATGAAAGGCTTGAAGGAGAGCCAAGGCCTCTGCCATCCAGAGGGAAGAAACCTGGGCATGCTTCAGGCTCTGTTTTGCAAACACTGGGTCTTGCATTAATTAGTTGTCAGATCCATTTAGTGGATACTAACAAGTCTATTTCCCCTCCAATAAATGAATCAGAATGAAGCAAATCAGATGAGGTGACATCAGCGTACACCGTACAACAAGACAGAATTGCTTAGTGATAGTTTCCTTATATGCCAGCACACAGGTAAGTGGGAAGGAGCAGTCATGCACAATTTTATTTCTTATGCAGGTCAGTAGTCAGGAAGGCTGAATGATATTGCTCTAAGACAAAGAAAAGGGCCTTGGTGTGTTCAGGAAAATAAAGAGCGCCCTAGATAGACTTTACCCTTGCAATAAGAAGCCCACGTGTAGGGAGATGAGCTTGTACAGACCACCAGGCCACTGTAGGGAGCTGAGACATCATGACTAGTGGAAGCTACTGATTGATGTGAAGTGGTGGATGGTACACTCTGATGCACACATTTTAAAAGAAGAATAATTTTGAATATGTAGCATTAATGCCTCTCTGCTGCTTGTCGAATTTCATAGACTGGATTCTAGAATTCACTGCACTGATCCAATAAACAGATGCTTCGGTAAATGTTCAAGTGTCTGCAATAGAATATAGGTGAACCATTAATTTAAATACTTGCCGAAACATATGTGACCAGGTTGTAAATGTGAAACAGAAATGAAAAAGTGAATGAAATATTTTTAACAATCTGTCAGTGAGCAAGTATTTTCAAACGCTTGAGAATGTTATCAGTATTTCCAAAAACCTGCAGACTTTTATAGAGGGCAAAATGGCTGTTCTTATCAAGGTTAAGTTGTGCATAGCTTTTACCCAGAAATGTCATGTCAATGATTATATCCTTCATACACACACACACACACACACACACACACACACACACACACACAGAGCAAGAATTGTTGTGGTAAAAGGCATGTGGAATCACTCATTCCATTCAACTATTGGAGACACATCACATGATCAACAAGAGAACTGGCAAACAAGAAAGACTTGACTGCATTCCATAGTTATTGAAGCAAATTCATGATAGTCTACATTCTAATACAAAAGTTGTAACTTATTGATGAGAAAAAAAATAATTGAGAAATATCAATAGCATGATGTAATCTCAGTAAAAAGCCAAAGCCCAAACTGAAAGGTGATGTAATGATGTATGAGATGTAAACACAGAAAAAGAAAAGAAAAGGAAAATCTAGAAGGGACACCCAAGAAACAGTGTGTGAATGGCCGGTGGAAGGGCCACCTTGTTTAATTCATACACGTTGACAATTGACTTTATTTTACATTAAGCACATGTTACTTTTGGTCATTAAAAAAAAAATCATAACAAAATTATCTTAATAAAAGAGGAGTTCATAGGCAAAGCAAGCAGAGAACAGCCAGGGAGCTAAGGGTCACCCATCTATGGTGCTATCAGTACTCAGGGCCTCACTCCTGAGATGTATGTATGTTCACTTTGATGGAAGCTATTGGTCGGTACATGTGAGTAAATGGTGTGTGTGTGTGTGTGTGTGTGTGTGTACAAGTTATTTAGTTGTTTTCGCAAGTGCTTGGGAAAGTGATTTTACCCCCCAGAAAAAAACAAATGCTGCATCACATCATTTTAATTGGATTCAATCCTGAACAGCCAACCACTTCAATTCCATTTGAGTTTGGCTGAATCTGTTTAGATCAGAACTCTACCTAGACAATTCTTGTGTTGATTCATGTGTGCGTGTGTGTGTGTGTGTGTGTGTGTGTGTGTGCACGTGCGTGCGTGTCTGTCTGTCTGTCTGTGTGTCTGTGTGTCTGTAAGAAAAGGACAGAGAAAGGGAGAGTCACCCATCTCTGAGCGTGCAATCCATGATCGGATTCACTCTGGGGACTGGAATGCACATGCTGATTGTAACCTTTGCACAGTAGTTGATCTGTTACTTTCATTTTGCAAATGATGAGTCTTGTGCCTGGGTGGACCAACAAAGGGAGGGGGGAGGGGAGGTGCTGGGGTGACAGCCCAAGCTGCGCCTCCTGTAATCTCTCAGCTCCTCCAAGACAGAGAAGGCCTTGCTTGAATCCTCACTGTACTGAACCAGCCATGCTATTTTCAAGGCAAGTTGAGTTAAGGTCCTCAGAAAAGAGATTGCTTTTAGTATAGTAAAATGAAGACCAAAGCAGTTTGCCATAATGTCTGATTGTGTGTGTGTGTGCGTGTGTGTGTGTGTGTGTGTGTGTGTGTGTGTGTGTGAAATGACCTGTAATGTGGGTTATACATAACATATAACCTAAGTGGCTAATATCCATATCAGGGGGAAAAGGAGGACTTGCTAACGATATGATAATGCTTGTTTGCATGTCCGTCTTCCTTCTTCACTAGCCACACAAAATTATAACCCAGGGTGGAAGAGAAGAGACCAGAAAGGAGCTGTAAACTGATAAGATCTCCACTCCTTAAACCCTCCCTGGAAAGCTTCTCCTGGAATCCTCCCCCAACAAGGGTGGTACTGCTCCTATGCCTGGGGCCTGCCTGGCTTGTCATCACATTTTATCACGTGGTATAGCTTGTCTGTCTTCTTTCATGGAATGTGGTCATGGACTTGGACCACGAGAGATTCTTCTCTCTAGCCTCCTGTTTTCCCCGGCCTGACAGGCCTCATGACTTCCTAAAGAATGATCGAAAACCACTCTTGCCAGGGATGTCATTGGGCCCTTGGAGGAAAGCAGGGTAGTGTACAGGAAAGTTTCTCTTAAGACTGGCTAAGAACAGCTGAAAACAGTTCAGCCTCAGCCCGGAGAAGGAGGAAGAGATGAAGGAAGAGAAGCTGAGGTGAAAGCTGTAATGGTGGGTACAGCTGTCAATGTTTGTAGAAAGCTCCATACTGAATGAGTCCTGATGTAAACTGTGGCCTGAAGAGATAATGATGCATCAGAGTGAGCTCATGGATCAAGACAAGGCACCACAGTGACGCTCGAAGCTAGGTATGTGGTACACAAGAATTCTCTGTAAATCTAAACATAAATTCATTTTTTTATTTTAGAATGTGTGTCAGTACAAAGAACAACCATCATTAATGCTTTATAGTTTATGGACAAACGTAAGTCTGTCTGAAGTATGATATGAAAAGGACTCCCTTCATATAAATTATGCGTATCCAGTGGGACGAGACAACATCCTTCTGTAGTCTGTGATGTGCTGCCCAGACACAGAGGTGGGCAGCAAAGAGGAATGCATTCTGATATGGAAAGAAAAGAAAAGGAATATTCATATGAAATATAGCAATATTTGAAAGCAAGCAGAAACACACAAGCTTTTAAATGCTTTTTCCAAAATAAAAAATACTTAGATGAATTTATTTTCTTTTTTCTTTGTCCATTCACTCTCAGACTTGATTTCTAATATTAAATATAACAATAAATCTTTCCAGTACTAAAACAAACACAAGAAAATAGGCTTGTGACTATTCTTTAAAACTCAGTCAATTGTATCATATAGTAATATTTTACTATTATTATTGTTGCACAATTAATTTTTTAAATTATTATTTTCTTTCTGAAAAGAAATTCTCCAAGCCTAAAGGGATGATTCCCTTTCCTAGACAGTAACTCGAGAAAGGCTTTAGAACACATACACTATCCCCCAATTTCCTTCCTCAATCTCTCTCTCTCTCTCTCTCTCTCTCTCTCTCTCTCTCTCTGTGCATGTGTGTGTGTGTGTGTGTGTGAAAATGCATACCTGTGCCTGATTGTGTGCATATGTGGAAGCCAAAGATTGATGCCAGATGCCTTCTTCCATTACGGTCCACATTAGTTTTTAAGGCTCTGTCTCTGTCCCTCTGTGTGTCTGTTTATCTCCCTCAAGCTTGCTTGCCTGGATAACCTGACTGGCTGGCAAACTTCAAGAGTCTACCTGTAATGCATTGGGGGTTACAGATGGAAGGTGGGTGCTGCTCCATCTAGCTTTGATGTGGGTCCAGGTAATCCAAACTCAGCTGTCATGGTTTGCCAGCAATCACTCTACCAAATGCACTGTGAGACCCCAAATTTCCCTCCTTAATCCTAGTTGTTATTGACAGGGGTCTCTAAGGACTTGTTTCATTTTGCCCTTGCAATTGGCATTAAGGTAGATATAGCTCAAATGTATCATTATATGTTAATGTCTATGCTGATTTATGCTAATATTAAGTATGAAAAGCTACACTGCTACAATGTCATATACACAGAGAATTATTTTATAAGTACAACTGAAATAGTGCATTGACCAGAAGGTGAAATCACATCTTCCAGGAAGTATATAACTCTTCACAGGTTCACAGGTTAATAAGCACAGGCCACAGCAGAGAAACGCAGGAGACATCCAGGTCCTTTGACTATAAAGTCCCAACCATAATTTGTGCCCAGGTAGACCCTTTCCCTTTAGTGTAGCATCCTAAGTTACAAGACCAAAAAGAAAAAAAAAAAAAAGCAAGCACTGGATAGTAAGATAACCACACTAGGACTTGACTATTATATTTTCTAAAGGAAGTAGGCTAGAGCGCATCTTTATAGCCATTTAGGACCACTCTTGAGGTTGTTACATCACAAGAGACTCAGCAATGGTTTATTACCTGAACTCAACTCACTCTCCCCAATCCTGATTCCAAGGCTGTAATTCCTGCTCTGCAGGTCTCTTCTAGCAGAGTCCACTCATTTGTCTACTCTCCCACGCTGGGCTGAGGCCTGAATCCACACTCTTCTTTCTCTAATCCAAGGCCAGCATAGTGTTAACAGGCCAATCTCCAGCACTGACAGTCATTGACGTCACACCCCCATGCCTCCTAAAAGCCATTACTGTGTTCATCCTGTTCTAACATCACTGTGAGATGATAGAGGGTTTAGTTTAGCAAAGCCAGCCTCAATGCATCTGGCCACTCAGTCCCTTACTGGGGGGTGTGGAGGTAGGTCTCTGCCTTTGTTCACTCTGAGAAACAATGAAACACATGAATGAGCTGAAGAGGCTCATGAGTACAAGTATTTGGAACGAGACATTTTGAGAACATTAAGGGTTCATTCATTTGCCCTCCAGCCTTCCTGCCTTGATGAATGTGTCTGCACTAACTCCAAGGCACTTGATCTTTCCCCCTCCCTTCTGCCTCTTCTGAGGCAGACATAGAGCATTCTCTGACTCATTAGCGGAGAGAGTCTTCTTTACACATACACATCTCTCCATGACTCCATCACAACTGTAATCAAATGCTTCTGTGCTTTTATTGTTGCTCACCTTGTCCATTTAAATGGAAGTATTTATAAAAGTAGTTCATTGTTGTACATTGGGTACACTATGGGAATTGAGGAGCCTCCTGGCTGAGGACTTAGTAAATAGCAGTTCTATTGGTGACTTCATGATCTCTACCTTTCGTATTTATGTTTCGGTCTGATTGTATGATAGGACTACAGGCTTCTCCTCTGCCAGTTACAAACTTAATTAAATATGTAGATGTTGGCTTTCTTCTTATACCTATCAACCATTAGCCCTCTACAAAGTTTCCTTTATTATGAATAATTTAACTGTCCCATATGCATAATTTCCCCTTATGAACAAGTTTAGGGACTGGATCATTTCATACTGGCTCCTAGTGAGAAAAGCACATGAGAAATTATATCAGAATCAAAATGGAGACATAACGATCAGCCCTAAGAAAAGCCATGCTTAGTTAATACATGATTGTCCAATAGTCACTACAGTAAAAGGCTCTGCCAAAAGCACAAGCTTACTCAGAAGCCACGCAATCTTTTACCAACAGAACTATGAGGACAGCTACATGGCAACTGTCTGTTCAACCACTCTTGTTAACTACTGAGGCTAAGGGTTATTGTTCTTCAAAACCTGTGTCTTTAGGACAGCTCCTCTGACTCGAACCTGTTTGAGTATACTCACAGTTTAGCATGACTTGATTGTTCCCACCAGGATGCTCTGTTAACCCCAAATAAGTATCATTCTTCTTTGAAGACTCTCTGATTGTCCCAGATTGACACCAGGCTGGGCTCTACACCTTCTGGCCCCTCATAATGCTCAGGACCGTACCTCATTGTGATTGCAAACGCATTTCTTTTGCAGAGAAATTGCTATATTTGTTTAATAAGCAGTTCCCCTAGTAAATTCAGTAAAAGGAAATAGAAGCTTTTTTGTACCTATTCTGAACCCGTTCACTTTAGAGGTCCCTTAAAACACTTCTGAACATGTCATTTTCCTACATTAAGCAAGCTAAGTCTGCTGAGAAAAAGTAGGAACAGCAGCCTCCATCATAACCACTAAAGAATTTGTGCCAATTCTGCATTCGGCTCCCCTCCCCAAACTTGGATAATTAGAATTGTGAGAATAAAGACTTCTACAGCAAAGAGAAATGGGATCTTACCGCTTGGGCTCCTTTTAACTTAGTTCCACTTTGTTGCGTAAAATTTTCAGCTTGTTGACAAAGACTGGGGATTTGAACCTTTTGATACTGTGATGGTAATTTCAGAGGCTGTGCTGGTGAGCCTCTCAGGTGCCCTCTTAGATGACACATCTGTTCTACCAACTGCATGTACCCATATCCCTGGTCATGCCAACAGTGCCATATGATTGGCATGGTTGCTTCACCTGAGGCTGTGAAGCCATGTAAGGAAGACTCAATGGAACACAGAACGTCATTGTAGATCCCTTGGTAAGTGTATCTTTCGGCAGCACTCACATTGATTTTGAAAACCGTGTATTGAACAGTTGTATTTGTCATTGCTGGCCTGGATACACAGGTGCCCTATGTGAGACACACATAAATGAAAGCAGCAACATCCCCTGCCAATTTGGCGAAGAATGTGTGGAGGTGTCCTCAGAGGACCAATAGGGACACATTGCAGGTCTACCTTCCTCCTTGAACTACCGTGAAGCCTCAGGCTATGTCTGTATCTGTCAGCCTGGATTCACAGACTGGAGCCTAGGATAACTGTCCTCTGAGAGGCTCCACCAACAGCTGATCAAAACAGATGCAGAGACCCACAGCCAAATTAGACAGGGAGCTCAGGAAGTCTTGTGGAAGAGTTTGGGGGAAAATATTGAAGAACCCAGAGGGGATAGGGACTCCACAGGAAAACCAACAGAACCAACTAACCTGGACCCTTGGGTGCTCCCAGAGATGGAACCAACTATAGTGCACACACAGGCTGGATCTACCCTCCCCCCCCCCCCAACACACACACATATGTAGCTCACTCTTCATGTGGGTCCCCAAACAACTGGAGCAGGGCGCTTATCCTAAATCTGTTGCCTATCTGTGGATCCTATTCCCCCAACTGGGTTGCCTTATCTGGCCTGACTGGGAAGGATGTGCCAAGTCCTACAATGACTTGAGGCACTAGGGTGTGTTGCTAAACTGGGGTGGGAGGGGGGGCTTCTCCCTTCTCAGAGGTGAAGGGAAGTGGTGAGAGGAGGGGCTGTGTGAAGGGGGACTGAGAGGAGATGGGGGCTGCGACCAGAATATAAACTGAATAAATAAATTAATAAACTTAAAAAAAGAAAAGAAAAAGAAAGGAAAACCATGTACTGAAGATGCGTGGTCATAGATATTTTTCATGAACACATACAGCATAAAGCAATGGGCGATTAATTCCCACATGATAAACAGAAGAGTTTGGGCCACTAACCAGATCCAACAAACTATTCACTGAACAATGCAAGGATGACACCCACTAATATTACAGTAAGTCGAACAGCTTGAATTAATATCAAAAACGTCAAAAGAAAGGGTGTCTGTGTGGAGAAAGGAATGCAGTGGGCTCTAATAATAGATGGTTTATTGGGAACTCTCATTACATTTTTCAAAAGGACTTGACAGCTTTTATTTTAATAAGACAGAGTGAAGAGGAAATGGCTTAAAAGATGTCATGGATCTTTTATTTAACTAAGTACGGCCCTTCATTTTGAAGGAAATGATACAATTTCAAACTGGAACCGCCTTCTCAAGAAGTGGTGAAAGAAAACTGATTTAACATACAACTGCCAATCAAATTAAAGTTTCTACAATTTACTAGGAAATAAAAATGCCTAGAGTATGCATCCTGATTCATAACCAAGAACAAAACATAATGAAAAGACGAATAAAACAGTCAAATTAACCAGTATCCCGATTTTTAAACAATTCACAAATAAAATCTAATTTTCCAAACAAATCCATTGGATGACTATGATTATACTCAATTCTATTTTACTTGTTTTTTTTTTAAAAAAAAAGGCTAGACAAGCACATGATATCAAGAGTCTTCAACACAATGGATCCCATTTTAAGAAAAAAAAAGAAAGAAAAAGGAAACTAGTAGTCCTTAAATTTTCTTAGCTTTCCATAGTATATGGCATATAAAATTAAAGTTTTGTTTCCAAAAAAATATGTTGTCATGTGGTTGTCCTTGTCCCGTGGTGTCAGGAGGGCCAGGAGCACCGCAGCTTTGAGAAGCTGAACCACTGAACCATTTTCATAAAAACTAAAAATTTTCTTCAAGATCTGGAATAAAGTCTTCTGCTAGACACTTTAGTGTTACAAAGTCATTTTAAATTAAATGTGGAATAAAAGCTACAAAAGTACGAGTTCTTTCAATACAAAAAGTTGTGTAGCTGAAGTTGTAGGCTCCTTTGACAGATACATAAGCAGTCTCAATAAAATATTTGCTCGGGTAAGAAAATAGAATTTGTCTGGTTTCTTTTTGTATGTGTTCCACGGGGTTTTATCCCTTCCAGAGATTCGGAGAAACATTGGAATTAATAACTCTTTCCTTCAAAGAGCAACTTTAATTCACAGTACAAAATAGTTCTATGTCTTATTCCTAAAGAGAGACAAAAATTATTAATAGACTTTTTTCCCCCTAAAGTGCCAGATGTAGCCATTGCCAGGACATTAAAGTAAAAAAAAAAAATGGCTTCCCCACAACACTGTAGTCTTAAAACCAAGCAAGGACATGACACCGTATCTTAGAGCCCCAAGTTGATGCACTTTACTTTAGAGCAGTGGTTCTCAACCTAATGCTGGGACCCTTTAAAACGGTTAGTATCTCATGTTTGTGGTAACCCTCAACCATAGAATTATTTCCTTCTTACTTCATAATTACAATTTTGCTACTGTTATGAATTGTAATGTAAATATTTGACATGCGACATCCAAAAGGATCAGGACCCCCAGGTTGAGAACTACTGCTTAGACTTTCTATCCCGTGTGCTAGCTCTTCCTAAGTATTACATAGTTGGCATGATCGGTACCCAGCAAAATTGATGGCAGCACATTCCAAAAACCGTCATCTGAAACAGATCAACTTTCAGAGAGGAACACTACAGGTGGGTGGGTCTTAGGAGTTCTTCCTTTGGGGGCACTTCATGTGTAACACAAGTCACCTGCTACATTCAGTATGATCTTTGAGGCCTGAGGAAGGCAAGCACGGGAGAGCAGGGCGTTTGCTATTCCAGAGCTGCTGGGGACAGCCATTCTGATTCCTCCCCTCCTGTAGTCTACCCAGTGGGCATCAATTTCCACTTTCACTAACACAAATCTGTTAGACTTGGGTTTCCTTAAATAACATCGTCTGTGCTTATCTTCCTCTGCTGTTGCATGGACAAGACCATATAATCAAATACCCATTAAACACGGAAATCAGATCCATATTCCCAACTAGAAAATGGTTCTCCAATGTCCCAAACCAAGGCTAGTGTATACGTGACTCATCTTTAACATTCAAAGAACAAGGGCTTGCTTGGTAAGCATTGTGAAAGGAGGAAGTGCATTTAATACCTTTATAATTAATGAAAAGGTTTCATGCTGAGGTACTATGAAGATCTAGGCTTTTTTTTTTTTTAAAAAAAGTGTGATTTACAGATCCCCAAGCAAGAAGCCCACCAATGACAGTGGCTTCAGGACACTCAAGTTAAGATTTTTGTTCCAATGACTAAGAACTAGTTCCAGTGTTACAAAGACTGGGGAAGGCAGCAAAGGCCTTTAACCATGCTCAACTTTTGAAGGCAGTTGACAGCCCATAAACACTCAGTAGTCAAAGGTCTGCCCTCCGTTCAGGCAACAGGCTGTAGCAGTCTTAAAGCCTTGTACTAAATAAAGTGCATGGAAGTTCAGTGGCAGACCCAACTGCTACCTGTTCAGCCTGTTTACATTCCATCATCACCAACCTATGTCTGTTTGGGACTGTCATCAAATCTGTTCTGACCGTACTACATGGTATCTGTGTCTGATGCCACCACTCTTAATTAAGAAAGGGCTCTGAATAGAATGTTCTCCAAGCCACAAAGAAACTGGGTACATATAACAAGACTTTCTAGCTTGAATTAAACTTCATACATCATGGATGGCAAAGTAACCCTGACTCTACTGTCTGGTGAGGAAGGGGGACCAGGGAGAGAAAAACAAAAGGCAAAAAGAACCTTAGATCCAGCTAGGTTTTTAAAGGGTTACTTTCACCACTCAGCAAGGGGACAAGGAGAGATTTAATTCTTGCCAGGGTAGCACTGGTTGATTCCCTAGAGGATACTTTATGGAGTGGCACAAGCCAACCCCATCTGTGACCTGCAGATGAACAAGCCAAGCAGGATTAATTAGATCAGAGACACAAAGGGCTATTGCCTCCCTTGATAACACCACCATAGCTCTAAGAGTCCACAACAGCAGGCCAAAAGCAGAATGGCACCTTAATTGAATCCTTTCCCTGGCTGGCCCTTGACAATGATTTACTTGTAACCGGGGAAGGAGTTGGGAGCCAAAGACTCCGCTTAGAGCCAGCTTCCCAAGAGGAGGTACGTGGGGATAGGGAGGGGGAGGTAGTAAAACCCTTTTGTAGCCTGTAGCCTGAGTTTGCTAAAGTATTTGCTGCACTTAATACAGGGCGGTTTGGTTTCGGTCTGCTGCTCCCAGATCTTGTAGTTTCAGCAGCCCTGTGCCCCGGGAATCCCATAAAATAAATCACTCCGGCTTCTGGGATCCCAAGCACAGCTCAGCGGGGGAAGCAGATAAGCAGTTCTCCCAGCAGACCCGAAGTGGCTCCTCCCCAATCCTCTCTGGCCTTTGTACCCTGCATCCTCCAAGCTGATTGCAGGGAGGGATCAAGGGAGGCCGAAAGCAGGGCCATTGTGCTCTGAGATTTCCCCCAAGCCTGCTTGTATATGAAGGGTTGAATTTGGTCCCAGATCCGTAAGGGTTGAAGACGCAAGGAAGTTCACACTTTCCACACCTCAGAAAGGAAGGTGGACTGAGGGGGCCTGAAGAAAACGCTTCCCATGGCCACCCACCAGCCAATCCTACCTGCTCCCTAAGTCCCCTTCCTTCTCCCCCGTCCAAAGCCGGCTGTGCTTTCACCAACTCTGCGTTTTCCAAAAGGCCCAGGAATACTAAGTGGGGCCCAAGTGTAGAGGGTGGGGTAGGGTGAAAGGGGGTGTGGCCGTTGCAAACAGCTTCCTTTTGTAGCTCTGAGCCCAGGTTCAGTATCAGTGCACAGCCGAGTCTCCATTCTCCTCCTCGGAGCCCGATGCAGGGGGACACAGGGGAGACGGTGTAGTCCGAGCCGCGTCGCTGTCGCCCTCATCCGGCTCTGCCGGGTGCAGGTGAGTGGCGAGCTCCTGCAGCACCGCCGCGCGTCCGATTTGGTCGTTGCGCCGCTTCTCCATGATCAAGTCCTCCAGGCTCTGGAACTCGAGAGTGTGGCTGCGCTGAGCCGAGAGCTGAATCTGCAAACGGTAGGGCTGCTTGCCGATGCGCAGCTCGCCACCGATCTTGAACTCGCGTTTGCCATAGCGGCACCAGGCGGCAAAGCTCTCCGAGTTGCGCCAGCTGAGCTCGCGCTCCTTGGCGCCCACGTGGGCCAGTGCGTTGCGCACTACGGCGCTAGGGCTCAGTGGCTTGTAGCGATACAGATCGTTGACCACGCGGCCGCGCCGGCCCTGGCTCGCATCCGTCAGGAAGCTGTTGCTCACCTCCAACCGGTGCAAATGCACCACCTGGAAATTGCCCACGTAGACAGCCCAGTGCGGGTATTGCGCCTGCGATACAAACTCCACCAGGTCACCCGGACTGCACTTGTTGAGCAAGTTCTCCGGTGTGTAGGTGCTCAGCGCCGCCGATCCCGGTGCGAAGCTTTTCTGATAGATGCACTCATCACGATAAAACACTGAGCATTCCACCTCGTGCTGCCGCGGGTCGTAGGGCTGCGGCGGGGGCAGGGGAGGCCGGTCCCCCGAGTCGGACAAAGCTGCGCCATCAAGCCCCTGGGGCGGTGGCTGAGGTTCCACGTCCTCGTCGTCATTGGAGAAAATATAAGAGACTCCGATGCGGGGCCCATCGTCACGATCCACGCCGGTTGGGTCGGCCGTGGGAACTTCCTTGTAACTTAGGTGGGTCAGTTTCTCCACCTGGTTGCCCATTACGCTGTGGACGCTCGTTCACAGGACTTCAAGAGGAGAAAGCGAAACCACCATCAGAGTCATTGGCACTGGTCCCCGGGCAGAGGCTAAAGCCACCTGTTGGAAGAGGAGACAAGGGAGATGTTTGTAGGTGCCACTCCAGAAAAAGACGTTTGTTTCTGGAAAAAGATCAGGTGGGGGCCGAGCACCTGGAGCCATTTTAGGGGAAGTCTGGGGGACTAGCTTCCTCGCGTTTCTCCACCTCTAGGGTCACGATCACTGGAGACATGGCCACTCCAGCCTTCCTCTTCCCCCAGCTATGACCTGGCCCCGAAGCTCATTGCATCAGCTGCTCCGACAGCTTCCGCCCGCGCCCTACCTGCCAACCCAGGGCAAGAGGGGGGGAAGGAAATAGAAACTTTATTCTAATTTCTTTCTGTTTCCTAACTTCCCCTCCCACTCTGGATCCTAACTAGTCTTTGACGTCCTTCAATGCCTGCATCCCCTAGGAACCCGCGAGACTCCCTTGGCGTGGAGGTGGCAGGTGAGCCATCAGACTTGGCTCACCTGCCGCAAGTCACTGCGGCCCGCCGGCCCCTCCCCCGCGCGCCTGCCCTGGGGTTCGGATTACCTGCGCCGACTCTCTCGCCGAGAGGTAGAAGCCCTAGGGGACCGGGAGGGGCACCCTGCCGCACCCGAGACTTCTAGGGCGAGTTCGCAGGTGTGGGCTCCGCAGTGCCTCCTCTCCCAGCGCAGACCACGGCGAAGCTGGGCTTCGGGGAAGGACGCATTTCTCCCCTGCCGCCCCCCGCGGCTGCGTAGAGCCCCAAGACTTGAAGATGGGGGTGGGGGCAATGCCTGTTCACGCTCGTCGCTGCACGACCCCTCTCGCAGATTTCTGGGAAGGTGGGGCGCGAGGAGGAAAGCTGAAGGAGCTAGCTGGGTTTCCCGGGGGCCGCAGCTC
This sequence comes from Rhynchomys soricoides, assembly GCA_019843965.1. Lineage (NCBI taxonomy): Eukaryota > Metazoa > Chordata > Mammalia > Rodentia > Muridae > Rhynchomys > Rhynchomys soricoides. The sequence continues at coordinate 397,349 of JADRCH010000007.1, read as the reverse complement.
CCGCTTGGGCTAGGCGAGCAACAAGCGCCGGAGCGGGAGGGACGGGATTGTAGATCCGGCTCGGGGTTCCCTGGCGGGAGCGCAGCCCGTGGCATTTAAAGAGACAGACGTGGCTCCGGGAGCTCGGATCTTTCCCAGCTTAGACTCTCGGAGCCCCGCCCCCGCCCCGTCCCGCCCACCAGTGCTGCTCCGCCCCTCCAGGGTCACGCCCCCTCTGTAGCGGGTTTAAATCGGGCTGGTAAATAGTATACCTCCCAACCCCAGGAGCTGGCTCTCTCCACGGCCCTGAGTACCCTTGCCTTCTATTATTCTGAGTTAGGGTTCTGAGAAGTTGGAAGTGAAACGCCACCTGCCAGGAAAGAAATGCAAGTGGTGAGATGTTGGTCTTTCTTCCTCTTCTCCTTCCATTTCCTCTTAGATGGAGTATCTAAAGAGGGAGAGACTGACTTTTCTTATCCATACCGTTTTTTTAGGCCTAAAGGAGTCTATGCTACAACAGTTCAAGAAACGCATCCGCTAAAACCTGTTTCCAGAGCAAGTAATATTTTGAGATAGTAAAAAATAAAAAAATAAAAATAAATTAAAAAAAAAAAAACAATTTTCAGAAAGGAAGCAGTTTAATACAGGACTTAGTTATTGACTGGCTCCCCAAAACTCCTGGTGACTATTAGATGTCCCTCCAAGTAAACTCACCATCCATTTCATAGTCTTCTTTGTCTTCAATTTCTTTTCTAGTAGTGAGAGAAAGCAGGCAGAAATGGGGTGGGGATGTAGAGCTGCCTAATTGTTCTTAAATTTAAAACAAATTAGCAGAGACCCCTGGTGAATATATTTCCTTCCTCCTTACTTAGTAGGGAAGTGACAGTCTTGTTGGTTATTAACCTCCACAAGAGGACTCCCCCGCACTCCCACCCCCACCCCCGCTGGGTTCATTTCCTACCCCAGACCTAAACTACTAAAGTGATTTTGGCTGCTTCCTCCTCCTCCTCCCTCCTCCCTCCTTCTCCTCCTTCTCCTCCTCCCTCCTCTCTCCTCCCTCCTCCTCCTCCTCTTCCTCCTCCTCTTCTTTTTCTTTCCTCCTTCTCCTCTCCCCTCCTCCTTCTAAATAATGAGTCAGAACAGAAATAGACAATCTTAGGAAGCACCCAAGCCAGTTAACAGTGCAATTCAAGACCTGCACCTTGTTTTCCATCGACTAAATTTTTCCAAGTAACATTATTTATTCATTCAGTGCATACCTAGCAGTGGAAACAGGAATATACTCACACTACTATAATCCTTTTTAGTTTGAAAGCAGAAACAAAAATCAATCTACCTATGTACCTTTAAGCCAAAACAATCAATATTGTCAGGGCTGTGATGGAAGTTAGTCCTTCAGCAAGCCTAAGATCACAGTACAAGCTACACCAAAAGAGAGATTTGTGTGTGTCCTGTGGATTTAATTTCAGTATTTTCTGATTGGCTGGAGATATATGAGGTTAGGAGAATGGTTTCTGGACATTTGAATTAATGCTCCAGGGGCCATTGTTCCTACCATGTAAGCCCAGAGAGATGAGTGTTACATTTAGAATTTGGCTGTTGAGTGGTGAAACCTCTGTAAGATGCTGTGGGCCAGTTTGCCCCTGTATGACACTGGATGGGGTTGAGAAGAGATGGAGTCTCTGGAAGGGAACAGTGGCAGAGTAGGCTGCTGCTGGCACCTTGGATTCATGAGTAAGCAGTACTTCTTTGACTTTTATTATCTCAGCAGTTGCTCTGTTGTTCAAATGGCCAATGATAAAGTCTCAGAGGGAACAGACAACATGTCACCTTATTTAGTTCTCACTGAGTTAATGAGTGCTTAGTAGATGCTGGAGGGGAAATTTTCCATAGACCAAAAACTACTTCCTAAGGGCTGGATAGAGTTTCATGACAGAGAGCTTGCTAGAATGTGCAAGGCCCTAGGGTTTAATCCAATTCCCAACACACACACACACACACACACACACACAGGGAGAGAGAGAGAGAGAGAGAGAGAGGGAGAGAGGGAGAGAGCGAGCGACTTCCTGGTGATATGAAGCAATCATCAGGGTAAGGGTAAGCATGTGATACCTTTGATAGCCATCGTCTGGTGCAGATTTTTTTTTAATTAATGAATGTCTAGGGCTCAGCCTCCATCTGGCCACATGGAGCACTGGGTCAGAGCTTACACAGTGGCTCCAAAAAGGTTTTGTTCATCTCAAATAATTAATGAATGAAAGTTGAGATTATCAGTCTTACTAGAAAAAAACTAAGGCTGTAAGCCCACTAGTCCCATTACCCGGAATGTTAGGCACCAAAGAGCTGGAGCAGTGGTAACTTCAAAGGCAGCTGTGGTGACTGCCTATGGGTGGCTGCTTTTCAAAGGACTGCTCTACAATTGCTTCCCCTCCTGTCCTTGTCACCTCAGCTAAGGAGGTTCCCTCCTGGACCTAAGAGTCTCTCTGCTGAGCCCCTTTCCGTACAACAGACATATATTTCACACTTTATCACTTGATTCTGTACAATTCAGTTCATGATTATATGCTATTTCCCACTGTTTTCTAATTCAAATCTTGACTATGTATGTACTTATTCTTTGTGGTGCAGACGACAGAACCTGAGCCCTGGCACGTGCTAGGCAAGCTTTCTATTGTTTTCTCCCCTTTCTTCACATTTTTCTGAGATGCTATCCCACTAAGTTCTCCAGGCTGGCATTGAATTCTATGTAGCTAGATTTTCAATCAAGGACTGTGTCCCCAGGTCAACCTCTAATTCAAATATTTAATATTCTTTCTTTTGTTTCTATTTTTGATTTATTTTTTATTATTTTTAATTGTATGTGTGTGGGTTTAATTTTATGTTTGCATGTGGGTTTGTCCTGAGTTACCCGATTCTCATGCTGATTCTCATGCTGAGTACTGAACTCCAGTCCTCTGCAAGGCGAGTAAGTCCTTTACTGTCATGGCATCTCTCCAGCTCCTTTTCTCTCTAAAACAGAGAATTTCAATCTGTTTCTGGAAGACATATTAGATATGTGCTGGTGACACCATGCTTGCATTCTATAGGTCCAGCATATACCCTGCTAGATACCCCTGCCCTCCAAGAGCTCAGTTACAGTTGGGGACACAGACTAATAGAATCATTAGGACTCATAGGCATGTCCTCTAAGAATAGAAAATAGAAGAGACTAAGGCAAAATGAATCTCAAAGCCTGCGGATTGGGTGATGGATGACAAAAGGCTTCCCATTGAGATTTCATACTGTTGGGTTAACAAAATTCTAAACTCAAGAGTTACTACCATTGAGTGGCCTCTCAGAGTGAAAGCTTTATTTATGGAGGCCAAGTCTTCTCCCAAACTGGGAAGGTGGAAAAGCACACATGTCTGCTTCACTTCCAGGCCTATGCATTTTTAACCTCTTGGTTTTAAACAGAGACTCTTTCATGACATTGAAGTGACACTTGTTTTCCATCTCGTAGTGTCTCAGTTACTGTGGCCTTCACGGCATGACTGGAGGAGACCTGAGATAAGCAAGCAAAAGAACAAATAAAAGTGCCTGAGATCAGGGCTGTGGGGAGCGTTAAGAGAGCACCCTGAGACTGAATAGCTGTCGTGAAGGAGAGAGGGACAGGGATGTGGCCTACTTTACATGAGGTGGTCAAGGAGGACCCCTCAGGAACTGGAATTTGGACTGAGACATGAAGATAAGAAAGGCTGGCAGTGCCTTCCTCTCCAGAACAGAAGGCAGAGGTAGCACGGAGCGTTTAGGGAATAGGGGGAAAGATCCTTAGGTGAGAGTACACAATAGGCAGAGCCAGGAGGTTCAGCCAAAGGCAGGCAAGGCTATCGTCTCAAGCTGTCCCTCTGGCCACCCAGGTAGAACAGGAAAGGAAGTAGGTGTTGTAGATAACCCAAACATCAGAATGAGAAGAAACCTCCTGAGGCAAGAATAGAAGCAGTGAAGACACTGTACCAGTGATGGCTGTCGTACTTGCATTTGGGTTTGTTTGTTTTTTTATAGTACTTTGCAGATTAATCTTCAACCACAGTAATCCAAATTCCATATTCTCTGCACCTGCTCTAAGAAATGAAATAAAAATAAATTGTGCTCAATGTTGGTGAGTCACTCTCAGTATTCCTATCTAAGCTCCTGAGGGTGAACTGAGAATTGATTGACCTTTCTACCCCACGAGACCTGGACTCTGACACTGCAAGTGGGGTGAGATATTGGGTTGAAAATTGTCTCTCCAGGAATGTACATAACAGGGGATCAAAGAACTCTGTGGTTAAACAATCCAGACTTCTGCCTATCCCCAGGCTGGGCCTCAAGCTCACCAACATAGTAGCATTTTCTCAAAAGCAGCTACCTCTATGGCACCCTACATCCCTAAACCCCTAGGCTGATCTGTACCAATCCTCCCTGAGGGTTTCTGGCCATCTTGGAAAGCGAACAGCGGAAGAGTGGAACAGTAACTTGACATTCCTTGTGTTTGCCAATCATGAGATGCTAGAGTTGTATCTTCTCCATGCTGGGCCTGGTGTCTCAGCCTCTTTGGTAGTGCTGGTGATCTCTGTCACAACATAGATGTTCAAGTCAAACCTATATGCAGGAGCATCCTATAAATCCTAAAGGCCATGTGCATGCTGGGTGGGATTCACAACCCATGTCAAAACCTGATGATGATGTTGTGTACGGAATAGGATAGCCCCCTGCTGTGGGCCTCTTTGGCCTCTTTGTAACAAGTCTCCACACACTCCTGGTGTTTGTGTGTCCCCAGCCAGCATTCAAAGTCCAAAGAAGTATGAGTCTACTCATTATCAAGGAAGAGGCCAGATTTAGGGATGGACTGGTGCCTCCAAGTCTGGTTTCCACATCGAATCAAACAGAATTGGAAGAGGGATGGAGTACTCCCATCCTGTGTGTGTGTTTACTTGGCCTGTAACCAGCAAATCTGAGTGGTTTGCTAGGAACTTGAATGGTTTTAGTCCTAAACACTCCTGGCCAAAGCAAATGGTGATAGTGGTCATCCTACCTGGGTGCTTCCCTGTCTTGGTCATTGCCCCCCACCCTGAACAAAGAGCTACAATGAGAACTGGGTTAGGTATGTTACAAGAATGGGAAAGAGTGGGCACAGAAAGCAGGGAGAATTGAGTGTTCAGAGATGCTGCTTTTGACAGAGACTAGGACAAAGATAGTCATCCAATCAAAGAGACTATGAACTGAACACTTACTCTGTTTTTGTTTTGTTTGTTTTAAGGTTTATTCTCTGGGATAGGTGATAGCTACTGTACCCACCTCACCTTGGAGAGCCATTCACCTGTAGCTATGTTCCCAGCCTGCCAGACTTTGGCTACAAAATCTATGTAGGCGCGTTACACGTTGGCACACTCCAGATTAAGGAGAGAGGCACCAGAGGCCACCTAATCATGAGATTTTTTTTCTTTTTTCTGTTTCATTTTTCCTTAGATAACCAGACTAGACTCTTCCCAGCAGGGTTGGCAGGAGTTACTCTGCAGATGGACAGAGATGAGAAGGAGGGCCCTTGAGAAGGAGCTGGAGCTGCACCTGAAGGTTGGGACCTCAAGCTATCCCACCTGCCTCCCAAGCATTTCTCTAGCTACCAGGCTGTCTCTGAGAGAGAAGAGATGGAGCCGGTCCTCCATCAGGCCCACTGCTTCAGGGGGTCCTGTGATCATATTGTTGATGTTGCTGAAAGTGTGGTTTGTGCTCAGGAGGCTGAGATTGTAGCTGGGCTCCCGCAGGAGCCTCATGAAAGATGCATTTCACCAGGCGGTTCCAGGGGAAAGACTGGCTTAAATTACAGCTCTAGGAATCCAAATATTGGCATATCTGCAAATCCAAATGTGAGGGGGGGGGAACCTTAAATTCCAAGAATCTTATTCTGCACTTTTTGTGTGCAAAAGGGAAGATGAGATTCAGAAAGGAGAGAATAAGAGGCCTCAGCAGAGCACACCCCAACTCCTTTGCCCTTTTCTCTCCCAGTGCATTCTGCATGCCTTCAAAGAGGCAGACTGTGATACAGAGTAGAAGATAGCATTTGTTCAACATGACATTTTTCAGGACAGGTAGGGCAGGGTCCAGAGAGAGTGGGACATGGGAGTGCTCAGTAATCTGTCTGCTCATCCCAGGACACTTTTCTGGGTCTAGAATGAAGGTTTCTCATGAACCAGTAATAGTACTATAGTCATTCACAACCCAAGTTATTTCTCTGCTCAAAATCCTCATGTTGTGCCTTGGAGAGGGGTTGGGCATTCCTACTGTAGGCTCCAAGGTCCTTTCCCTAGTTTTCTTCCCGGCACCTCAAGACAAGATGGCCCTTCATTGCTCCCTTCCCCCACAAGCACACTTCTCTCTCAGAACTTAAACTTTTCTCATTCCTTCTGCCTGGAGTACTTACCCCTGCAAATCTTATCATAAACTGTTCAGTCTCCACTAAGATGCCAACTTCCGGATCCATATCCCTAATGATATTATTTAAAAATTCCTAGTCTTCCTATACATGTTTTTGTGTACAGCAGTGACTTAGATGTGTCTCCAAGGACCCCTGGGGCTGTGGCTTGGTCATTGAAGTATTGAAGTGATGGCATCTTTAAATAGTGAAGCTTCCTGGAAGATGGCTAGATAATGGTGGCACTTCCAGTGGAAGGAATTATGATAAATCTAGATTCCTGATTTGTTCTTAAGAGAGGGAGTTGTTATAAAAGAGCAAGCCTGATTGGCCTCCTGTCTGATCATGTGACCTCTCCCCAGCACATGCTACAGCTATAGTGATGTCATCCATCACAAGACGTGAGTCAAGCAGAAGCTGGTACCATGCATGGTCTCTATCCTATAAAACCAAGTAAATACCCCTTTCTCTTTGTAAGTACCTAGCCTCAGATGTTTTGTTATAGCCATGGAAATGGATGATCATAACTCCTTTCTGTTCTGCTATATATTATTTAAACTACTCATTTATTTCCTTTTCTTATTTTGTATAACTTAGTAACTTGATTTGGTTGTCATCACTCATATATTGTAAGTTCTGAAAGTTATAGGTCCTTGGATTTTTTTGTTTTTGGTTGTTGTTGTTGTTGTTGTTGTTGTTGTTTTAACCCCAACTCCTAGGAAAGGTCTTGGTACATGTTAGGCTTGAAAGTATCTCTATGGGCCATCTCTATCCATCTTCACAGTATGAATTCTTTTTAATTTACAGAGCTCTAAATTTAGTAAGTGCCTATGTTGTGACCAGCACAATAGTCCAGACATTTGGGCTTCAAACCAGTCTTTGAACTGGATTTGGGTGCATCAAGAAATATAATCTTGTACTACCTTACATGGCATCTACCAGTCAAGAATGGCTACTGAATATCTGACTTGAAGTGTGTCCTCGATGCGATGTGCTCAGTAAATTCTAAGTAGTAGAACAAACCAAATAAAACACAAAACTGTACTTTCTATATTTATTACATGTTGAAACGGTAATAATTGGATTTTTGGTTACACAGAATATATTGCTAAAATCAATATCATCTGTTTCTTTTTCCTTTCAAAATGTGAATGCTATAAAAATGTAGATTACAGCTGTGGTAGCTGTATGTTAGACTGAATTCCTCCAGCTATTTTCATTGCTCTTCTGTGTTTGTCTTCAAGTGGATTCTTCCTCAGACTCCAGAAATGAGGGTGACCTTGTTCTTCCTATCAAAATAAAGACATGGAATGCATTAGGTCCCAAAGGGACCAAAATACCTACCGTAAACAGTTCTGGTTAATATAACAATATTCTGTTATATTTTTAAAAAGTGTATGGCAGAGGGTACAGGCACAGAAAGTTACTTCCCACAGTTCTGTATTGGAAATCTGAGGTGGGATGTGTGCTGGTTAGTTTGGGGTTTTGGTTTGCTTGTTTGTTCATATTTACTTGATAGAAGCTATGGTAATCTAGGAAGAGGAAACTTCAACTGAGAAAATCTCTCCATTTGCTTGGCCTGTGGGAAAGTCTATTGGACATTTTCTTGAATAACGATTGATGTTGGTGGTGCCAACCCTCAGCGGGTAGTCCTGAGTTATAGAAGAGAGCAAACTGAGCAACTCACGAGGTGCAAGACAATAAGCAGTGTTCCTCTATGACCTCTGCTTCAGTTCCTCCCTCCAGGATCCAGTCTTGCATTGCTGGTACAACTTCATGGTAAACTGTGGTCATAATATTTAAGCCAAGTAAAATCTCCAAGTTGCTTTTGGTATTTTATCACAGCAAGAGAAAGCCAAGTAGGACAGGATGTCAGCATGGAAGGGTTCAGGTGAGGGCTGTCTTCTGGGTTGCAGACTGCCATCTTCTGGCTGTATTCCTTAAGGCAGATACTTGTCAAGAGAACTGGAGTCTTATACTATGGCACTAATCCCATTCCTGAAGTCACCATCCTCATAGCCCAAGCAGCTCCCAAGACCCCACCTTCAATACATCATATTCTAATACGTCATACACATTCTGACGATAGCTGATAGATCACTGAAAAAACTGGAGAAGTGATAAGGAATCCCCACTGAGATAAAGTTCGGTGAAGCTGCCTATCACTGTCAGGGCACTCCACATTAACATGATTGGGCAGATCCAACTCCCTGTTGACTAAATGACCCTCTGAATAGCATTTGGCTTCTATGTGGGAACACTTATGGAGACTGCAAATCAGTCTGATAATTTATTCCCTTTCTTCTTTCCTCTCTTTTCCCTCCATCCTTCTCTTCCTTCCTTCCATCTCCCGTCTCCTTCCCTTCCCTTTTCCTTGACCTTAAGCAAACGGGCAGCCTGGTTTATATCAGACTCTGTGGGTTGGCCTGACATGGATCACTTTAATGGACTGACGGAGAGGGATTTAATGGACTGACTGTGAGCTTGAGCCTCACACTTCCAAGGTGGTGATATGTAACAGCAGCTAGAGTCTTTTGGTGCTTCTGTATCCAGCACCCTAAGAGCTCCATGTGCACCCCTCTCCCTTGCTTGGGAAGCAGATACCATTGTCATTTCTTCATTTTACAAATAAAAAGACAGGGAAAGGGAAATACAAGTAATTTGCCCACGGGGACATAGCTAACTAGTGTTGTGAACATTCCACAACAGACAGCAAACAGTACCATGGTGTGGGCTTTACCTTCAGGCAAACACCTCACTCTAGCCCACACACTAGCTACAACTAGTTAGTCTTTGCACTTCCCCTCCTTCTTTGATCACCAGATGAGTCACCTTCTCAGCCCCTGTCCACATCAAGACAACGTCTAATCTTTTCCTGTCCTTTCAACCTCATTTCCTCCTGGTTTCCTGTTTCCCCCACTCTGCCCCAGACTTTGTTTTCCTGTTCTCAGAAAGATTATGCTTGCTTTTGGCCTCAACAAGGCTGTTTGTTGCCTGGGATGCCCTGAATCCTACACATCCCTAAACTGGATGCTTTGCATTCTTTATGCCTCAACTCAAAGCCACACCCACTCTCCAGGCACCTTACAAACCAGCACCCTATCCACCCCACCATTCCTCTGTCCTTTGTCTCTTTCAAAACATGTACCGGGAGGAGTATGACTTTCTTATGCATCCTAGTTACTAGCCCAACTAAGAAACCGGTGCTAGGCTAGTGATACAGCTTGCTGTTAGAGTGTTTGCCCACCTAGGAACCTACTCTGAGGTGCCACATTTCCACGCCCATCTTCCAGTGATCTCTATATTTTAAATGCTTAATAAAAATGCACAGCAGGGATGAATCTCTCCTTGGATGAGCCTGAGAGTCTACTCTGGGGCAGGGGGCAGGGTAAGAGAATAGCTTCTTCAGACAATCACATTGGCTTTTACATATTGATCACTTTTGCTAAACTGAGGTGTTTGGTGGAACCAGGAAAAAATTACCAATAAAAATGTAATTCAAGGAGGGAAATAGAGGAGGGGAAGGGAAAGAGGAAAGGAAGGAAGGAGAGAGAAAGAAGGAAGGGAGAGAAGGAAGAAGGAGAAAAGGAACAGGCAGAGATGGAAAGCAAGAAAAATTGCAGAGAGGGAAGAAAGGAGGGATGGAGGTAAGGGAGGAAGAAGAGGAAAGGAACAATAAGACTATATATATATATATATATATATATATATATATATATATATATATGGATTTTGCTGAAGTTGGTGCCGTTGGGAGTTGGTTGATAGTGTTTTGAGTGACTCAAATCAGGGTGCAGTAAAGCTTTTGCTGTGAATAGCCAGGACTTGTCTTTGGTCTAAGGTGAGGGCCCATGTTCTACAGAGCACTCTATTGGAATCTGGCAAATGAGTTCTAGAAACAGCACCCACGTGATATTATGCCTTGATCTAGTTGCCAAACTGATATGAAGGAAGATTGAAGTCCAGCCCTGCCCTGTAGAAACTCTGATTCCAAGTGGCACTTAATGATCAGTAAACATTTTGAAGAAATAGATTCGTGAGTGTCTAGAATTAAGTTATGGAAATCTGCTGAGGAAGCCAGATAAAAAACAATTTAAAGATTAAATCAAAAGTATAAAACAAAAGCTGTATTTTCTTAGCTTTTGGAAATCAAAGTAGATGAAGCTGCTCTATGCATAGTTGTTAACTTGCAGAAAATGAGGAAGGAAGCCTTGTCTCTGAGGTCACTGCAGGATTTCCCTTTGTTCCTGGCAGTGTGTAACTGCAGGCATGTCGCTATGATAATTCTCATAAGTGCTGGTTAGTTTTAACTGTCACCTTGACACTCTTTGAATCCTATGGAAAGAGAGTGTCAGTTAGGAATTATCCAGATCTGGTTAACCTATAGCATGTCTATGGGTATTTGTCTTAATTATTAATTCATAGAAGAAGACCCATCCATTTGTATGTAGCAACGTTTCCTAGGAAGGAGGAGGCCAGATCAATACACATGATGACACAGCTACCTGTAAGCTAGAGAGCAAGGATGGGTTTGTTCCCTCTTTTGTATTGACTGTGCTAAGAGATGATTTGTGCCTGAGTTCCTGACTGCACTTCCTTCAAAAGTTTGACTGTAACTTGGAATTGTAAGCCAAATAAACTCTCTTCTTCCTATGCTGATTTTATGTCAGGTATTGGTCACAGCCACAGAAACAAAACTCAAACACCATCCTACAGCTGAGAAAAGTGAATGGCTAGAAGAGACTTGTCTCATCTGTGATGGCTAATTCTGGGTGTCATTGTGGCAATATTATGAAACCACAAGAAAAATAAGAAAAAATTACTTTAGAATAATTTTCTGTGAGAGTATTGTCAGAGAAGATGGATATGGGACTCAGTGAACTGAGGAGGGACTATCATCTAATTTTCTGGGAACCAGAAGAATGTCAAAGCAGCCAACAATGATCTATATTTTCTCTCTCACACCCCTCCCCCATTAGATATCAGATTCAGATTCTCTAGACTTTTGGACTCTAAAATTTATACCACCCCCCATCCTATCCTCATGGTTTGGGTTCAGACTATCACATGGACCTCACTGGTTCTGAGGCTTTTGGAGCTGGATCAAAGCACAGTATCCTCATCCCAGGGCCCAGCTCACATACCACTTGTCTTGGTGAATCAGGATTGAAAGGCATGGAAAATCTTAGGTACAGAAGCAGTGGGGAGGGAAAAATGCCCTCATTCCAAAATCCATCTGAAGCCTTTGCCAGTAGCAAAGCAAACATTTGAGCCCAATTAACAACAGATTGAGCCCTTTCTCTGTCCCCGGCCATGAGCATGCACTTTTCTGTGAATCTCATGAGAAAAGACATGTACCAAACCTTTTATGCAGAAGGGTCCAAAAACTGCTGAAAGAAGACCCAAGACTCAGATAGTATGCAAAGGCAAAGAGCGTTTATTCTGCAGAAATAACCAGCATGCAGGGGACAACATTCTTTGAAATGGGGATGTCAGACAGAGGTGTGCAGGCCTTTCTATAGGGAACTGGGTGAACTCTCTAGAAGGATTAGGTAACTGAAAATTTCATTGGTAGGTACTAGTGGATCATAGGTGGTCAGTAGTCTGCATTCCTTTGTCATGAATGTTTAACCATAGAATGAGATAGGGCTGCCCAGCCCAGATGGCCCATTCTAAGATATTTTCCCATGTTTGTGGTTATCCCCAGGCTGTTCTTTGGGAGGGGATTTTATGACCTTATTTCTGGATTTTATGGTCTGTTCCTGGAACTAGTGCCTTTTGGTTTCCTTTTTGAGATCAGGCCTTGTCCTTAAATGGAGACAAATATATGTATATATTAAGATCTATATATACATGATTTTGCTGAAATTGGTGCCATTGGGAGTTGGTTGAGGGTTTTTTGAGTGACTCAAATGAGAGGCAAAGTAGAGCTTTTGCTGTGACTAGCCAGGACTTGTCTCTTGTCTTCCTCTCTCACCTCTCCTCTCATGGCCCAGTTCAGTCTGGTGGCCCAGTTCAGACTGGACCTTTCCAGATGCCTCTGACTGTTTCTCGCTCATCTCTCCAACAAAGCCTTCTCCTCAACCATACATACCTAGGAGTGCCCATGTTCTCATTTTCATTCACTTCTCTAAGAAGGAGGAAGCAATTGATCTTCTTAGCATTAGCCATATGTATGTATCTTTGGGCTCCCAGGTTATACCTCAAAAGGCTTCAAAAATCTCCTTTTCCTATTCTCTCTCTTTGATATAAGAGATAGGTACAGGAGCTGACCCCTAAGATGCCTTAGATGATATTGTAATCTGATTGTGAATGGATGGCTCAAACACTGTATATGAGTTTATGGGGTGGGCAGTAAACTCAGATCTGCACCCTGATATTGGTCCCTGGGTCAGATTTCCCAGGCTTTGTCACATGATTTCATCACATCTCACCTGACATCCTTGTCCTGTTCCCATACACACTTGGGCAAGCTTTGCTTTCCCCTACCCTTCCTTGAGAAACATAGGCTCTCCACTTGGGTATATCTCATTCCTCTGCATGCCTTTCTTCTTCTTAACCTGAATGCTTAAGTCTATGTTAAAATATCTTCATGCATATGCATGTAACAGTGATTAGTGGAGGGGAAAGGCCACTGGTTGGAGTGTTTGGAGAGGAAATTATGTAGTTATGTTATAATCTCAAAAGATAAAAAAAATAAAAATAAATATATCTTCAACAAAGTTCTCTACTTTTCTTGATCAGACTGGCTAGTCCTGAAATTCTTCAAAGCTTGGAAGCCATGGTCTTGGTTTGGCCTGAGTTGAGATCCCTAAAATCTTAGTGTACTGTCTCGGTCTGGTGAGGGTAACAGTGTCTCTGACCCTTTAGCCACTGACATTAAAACTTACCAGTCTTGCCATTAATCCTAGCACTTGGGAGGCAGAGGGAGGCGAATTTCTGAGTTCGAGTCCAGCCTGGTCTACAGAGTGAGTTCCAGGGCAGCCAGGGCTATACAGAGAAACCCTGTCTCAGAAAAAAAAAACAAAAAACAAAAAAAAAAAAACAAAAAAAAAGAAAAAGAAAGAAAAAAAAGCAACTTACCAGTCTTTATAATTTTGTAAATCAGTTTCCTAAATGTACCCCCTGTCTGACTGTCTACCCACTTACTTACCTTTCTTGTCTTGATTTGATCTCTGTGGTGAATCGTGATGAATAATCCCAGTCCAGATGGTTTAACAGACTACAGACAAAACTGACTCTGACCCACATGCACAGGCCACCTCCCCGTTCTAGCCAGTGTCCATCCTACTACTGCCACAAATCAGTGACAAGACAGGTGGGTTCTACAAGGTGAAATAGCTCCTTTAGCAAGATCTTTCTAATACCTAGTTCTTGGATCCTAAGGCTGTGCCTCCCCCAGAACAGCCAACTCAAGAGCTTCTGCCTATCCACTGATATACAGTGAGAGGAGATGGCCCTACTGGGATGCAGAACCTGACCTTTCTACATATGGATTGCCTGGAGTGGGATGGGGCAGAGGGTGACCCAGGACTCCTGACTAATTTGACAAATGAATTAATTACCCAGGGAGGATGTGAATCATTGGAGCTCTGGAGACATGGCAACACTGAGAAATAAATTGGATTTCAACGGGCTGTACCAAACCACTGCATTCCTGCAGGCACTTACACACAATGCCAACCTGAGCATGAAGGAGTCCGCCAGTTTGCCAAGGTCAAAACAGATCCCTATTCCTACCAGGCTAATTCCCCTCACCCAGTGACACACAGATTACTGTGCAAACAGTCAAGGACTAGATCCATGCTCACCAAAAGCTCCTTAGCTGCTTCCAGTCTTTAGCCAGGAGCCCCAGGAGGGCTTCATTCATTATGTAAATGATTTAGAGAGGGAACCTAACAGAATAATACTAGGAATACTCTGCTCTGAAAGCCTCTCATTAACTCGATTTCTACTTATCTGGAGTTAAGGAAAACTTGCCTAGTTGCATCCTTCCTAATTGAAAATCTTTCTAAACTGCTAGTTCACATACCTGCCTGGGATCTGGGAGTAAAATGAAAATAATTGTGGTTTTGCTCCATGATCAGGTACCCTGCAGTGTCCTGAGGGCACTATACTACCTATCTATGAGGATTAAAATTTAACCGCAGTTAGAGTTTTGTGAGAAATCAGGCCCTTCCTGCTCTAAGGCAAAGAAGAAATCTCTAGGTCTTTGTGGAAAGCTGCAGACCCCAGCCGAGTAGTTACAACCAGCACAGGTTCCAGAGCTTGTTCTCAAAAATGCTGATGGAGCCCAAGAATACCTGGTGTGAACTGGATTTATTTCTTGTAAGGTGTGTTTCCTCATAATTATAAGAATTTGGGATTCTTAAAAACAAAACAGAACAAAACAAAAATGTTGCTGGTGATTGAGAGACAGCTAAAGACTGTGTTGTGTTATACATGTGTTTAATTTGAGTTGTCACACAGTGAGTGGCAGGCTTGCTGGGCTTTCTCCAGATTGTGCAGATGATGGACAGAGGCTGAGTGACTTGCAAACTAGCAACATGGGCCTACCTGGGAACTTCTCAAAAATACAAAATGACTCTGAACTGCTAAGCTGTGTTTCACTTTCACTTGTAGATCTCCATGTAGTATGTGTGTGTCTTTGTGTGTTTGTATATCTGTATGTGTATGTGCTTGTCTTTGCAGTGTCTGTATATATGAGTGTGTGTGTTTTGTGTTTGTGTGTGTATTTGTGTGTGGTGTATAGTTGTGTTTGCATGTCTGTATGTGGTGTATTTGTGTTTGTATATGAATGGTGTGTGTGTTTGGGTGTGGTATGTGTATGTTTGTGTATGGATGTGTGTGTATGGTGTGTTGTGTGTGTATGTGTGTGTTTGTGTATGGTGTATTTGTGTATATATGTATGTGTGGTGTGTGTGTGTGTGTCTGTGTGTCTGGAGGCAGGACTTAAGCCCAGTCTCTGGATAGCCACTTGCTTGCCCCAGCACTTTCTATTATTTCTCTGTGGCTTGAGGCCTCTCACTCCTGGCCTCTGTGCTCAGTCCCTGATTTTAACAGTACTTTCCTCATTGCTTTTTGGTGAACGTCCTGGGCAGTGTACCTGGGTGTTTTTTTAAGATGAGTGCAGACATTGTACATGCAGGGCACACACAGGTGTCCTTGTTAAGTGGCACACACAAGTCTCCGTAGCAAGTGGCCTTGTTAATGGTTTCCCCAAAGTTTTTTTGTTCCCTAGGCTATGCTTGTTTACGGTCTCTGAGGTCTAGGCACCTAGGCCAAAGCTCTTTACCTGGATAGTCTCAATTACTTGTTAGTTTTATAGCTTCTCCCTTTCTCAGCTTGAGACTAGCCAGGTGGCTTGGGGGCTATCAAGGTTATTTATATTCCAGTTCACAAGTTTTCTGCCCTGAGGTATCATCCTGTTCAAACTGACTTTACTAGAGAGCCTGAAAGGTTCTGAATCTGGTTTCTCAGCTCTCAAGGCAGGAACTCTTGCTTGGGTGAGTCTTCCCAGCAGGTGAAATCTTGACATTTACAAGGAGGGGTTTCTAGCAGTAGAGGCTATAGCTGCCCTCTCTAGGATTGTATTGTGTCCTGTCAGGAAGTCAATGGTGTCTACCAGTGTGAATGACATTCAAGAGCCTGGAGCCAGAGAAAAGTCTGAAAGGAAAGTGAACAGCTAACCAAGCAGAGTTTCTGGGAGATTAACACAGAAACCAATCTCCAGACACAAGCATGGGATTTATAACAAGGCTGGGTAATTTGTTCTTGCATGCTAAGATAAGGGTAAACAAATTTCATGCTGAGTTGTTGGCCCCTATCTGCAGAAGTCAGGAAGGATTCTGCACCCTGTTGCTCAATGGCTGACTTGACAAATTATCCCCAGGAGCTTGTTTCTTGCAGACTTTATCAAGAGGTCGCACTGAGACCCAAGTGTTAAAGGTAGAGATGGCTTGCCTTGATGCAGATACAGTTCTTGTGCATCTCTGCATGTAAAAGCTCAGAGGTAGACGTGACCCCAGCATTTGCAAGACCTTAGAAAGGCACTGTGCTGGTCTTGAGCAACTGTGTGATACCCAGATGGCATGAAGATATATTTGAGAAAGCCATACTTGCCCTTGAGCCCTGAACCACATCCATAGGGCACCTGGCTCTGGATATTAAACATTCCATTTCTTGTGATTTCTTATCTTCCCTGCATGGAATGGACCATACAGTGTCCTGTAAGGGAACAGGACAATAGCAATTCCTCTATTGTCTTTGTACTCATTGTTCATAGAATACTCTGGGCACTGGTGATGTTTTCAGAAAGAAGACATCTAGAGCTCTAAAGTTAAATTTCTTAGCAAAATATGGGAATGACACCTAAAAAAATGGAAAACTTAGGGGCTGGAGAGATGGGTCAGTTCTTAAGAAGACTTGTGTCCAATTTCTAGCACCTACATAGTAGCTCACAACTGTCTGTAACTCCATCAGGAGATCTAAGACTCTCTTCCAGCCTCCTCAGGCATTATATGCATAGGGTGAATAGACATGCAGACAAAACACTCAAATACATAAAATAAAAAAAATAAAGGTTAAAAATTGGAAAAGTATCATCCAGTAAAATAGCTTATTTGCTGCTCTCTCTGTGTGTTGAATAATTTCAAGCATTCTGTAATAGAAGCTTATTACTCCCACTTCACAGATGTTGGAACAGAGGCTTCAGAAATAGGAAATTCAACACAGCCAGAGAAGGTCAGATCAGCCACTGGGGAGCTGTGAATGTTGACAGTTTTAACATATTTATTAGGTAAGTCAAGCCAGGTTCTTCATTCTGTCGCCCCAAAAGAGGGGCAATACCTGGAAGTACTGAGAAATCTAAACTAGGCAGGGATAATTGTCTTTTGTTTTTTAAAGGCGGTACATGGACATATAGAACAGAATTTCTGGCATGTCCCTTACCCACAGGGCTGGCAAGTAGCTAGGAGAAAACCAGATGATCTTACTCCCAGCTTCACTGGTTGTGAGTGAGCCAGACTACTTCCTTGTCTTCACTCCTCAGCTGGTCTAGACTGTGAGTAGTCTGGTAGTATACAGGTCTCATTTAATTCTGATATGGTTCTTTATGTACCATCCCACTTTACCTGTGAATAAATTAAGATACCAAGATGTTAGGGCTTAACCAACTGGCCTAAGAGCTCCTAACTGAATTGTGTGTGGGGGGAGGGAGGGTGGGAATAAAAAGAAAGAACATGACTGTTCCTGGATATGGTGGAGGAGAATGTTTATTATAGACAAAGGGGAGAGCATATATTGGAGGCAGGGACAACTAGGAGAGTCCAGAGTGGACATGGCCCTGGGCCTTGTGAGGAGACTGGGTGGAGGAGGGGAGAGAAGGGAACCGAGTGCAGCAATCAAGAGGACAAAGATAAAAGGGGTGGGTAACAAAAATTCCTACTTTAGAGAGAAGAGACTGAGGGAAGGACAGCCCAGCCCCTGGCTGAAGAATTCAGGATAGAGGATAGGGTGTACCAGCCATATCCTACCAGGAGGGACTGGGGAATGCTGGGAGAACCTGGCAGCCAGGTCTACTTTGATAAGTTAAATAGGTACCTCAGCCTTTTGTCGCAGGGTTTGAGACTTAACTTTAACTAATGAGGTAGGGTTGCTATTTGCTGTCAGGCTTTCTGTGACTCTAAGCATTACCCAGTACCTTCTAGAAGAGCAACACTTGGGTTTCACTGTCCTCTAGAAATTGGCAAACAGGTATCTTAAGAAAATGGCTTTCGTTGCTGGCTGCTTCAGGACCATGTGTAAAGCTTGTTATACAAACACTTCTGCTGGCCCAACTGCTAGAGCTTCCAGTTCAATGGGTCAGGGGTGGAGTCTAAGCTCCTGCATCTCTAACAGTTCTTAGATGGTGCTGAAGCTATGGCTGAAGGACTTTACTTTGAGAACTACTGCTTAAGGATATGACAGTGGGGCATTCAAAAAGCTTATGTGGTGACATGGGGTCAAAACGTGGTGAGAAAGAGCATTTTCACAGTCTTTATATTTAATTTATACATTCATCCCATAATTCTTCCCCTTGTATTAGTCTTTAGATTCCAATAAAATGCTTTTTGTGGGACTTGGAGATGTAGTTCTGTTGACAGAGTGCTTGCCAAGTATTCACAAAGCCCTAGGTTCAATCTGAGTGTAGTAGCCCATAACTGTCATCCACTCAGGAAGATCGGAAGTTCAAGGCCAGCCTAGGCTACATTTAAGCCTGTCTCAAATCAAAATCCTTTTTGTAAGTATCTACTTATCTCATTTATTTAAAGTGAAAGACGCCCATGACTCAAAGTCTACACTCGTGACAGAGAGAAAGTCAAATCTGTTTACCTGTAGACTAACACAGGGTTCCCCATAGAAGAAACTAAATCATTAATTATTAATCTTCTGCTGGAAGTGATGGAATTCAAATCTAGGTTCTTTGTTTTGAGACTGTTTAGCTGTGTATAATAAATACCTACGTTACACAGATGTCCTGAAAGCACACTTCTGTTTTTCTTATACAATAGTGTTTCTGGAGTTTGGTGGCCATGAGCATTTCTTTAGTAGCCATTAGCATCAGGTCTCTTTTGTTGAACAGTCAGTCTATTTATAAGATGAAAGCTTCACAGAGCTATAAGTTATCAACTGTCAGATAACAAAATACTCAAAACCTGGTGAAAGGAACCATTGTTGTTTATTTGCTCATAACTACGAGTCCTCATTTGAGGCTGGACTCTGTATGATGATTCGCTGCTGCTGATCTCTCCTATGTGTTTCGTGTAGCTTATGATGGCCTAAAATGGTCATCTCAGGACTCTAGTTGGTGCTGGGTTATTGGCCTGGATCCATTCCCTAAGAAACTAGTATGGGCTTCACATGGTAAAAACGTTCTTGAAGCCACAGGCAAAAGGGTAAGTTCCCATGCTCAAGTGTTTTCCAAGCTTAGACTATCATCCAACTTGCTGACATCTACTGAACAAAGCACCACCATGGTGAAGACTACAGTCAAGCTTTACAGTTAGAGCCAGGCTAGTGTGGGAAGCCCTGAGAAAGGTAATGTGCACATGAGGATTAACTTTTGGACCAGTTACTATAATCTACTGTGTATGATTAAACTAGGCATGCATAGCCTAAAGCCATTGAATTGTGTGTGTCCTTACAGCAGCTGGAAATGTAGCCCAAAACATTTATAAATGATAGCAAGATCCTGTCACAATGTCAAAAGATTCGACAGCCTTGCAAGGACTCATATGTCCTTAGGATTCTCCCTGTCACAGATTTCCCTTTGGATGCATATTTTCTTCATTACTTTAAATGCAATCCAAGCCCCAAAGCTGACCTCTGCTCTGGGGAAGCAGTTCCTTAGCTTCCCAGGCAGAGGGAAAATGGTCTTTTTCCTCAGTTCTATTCTGAGACTTGCTGGGAGGAAGAGGCAGATTAATGATGGGACAGATGCCTGCCCTGAGGCTAAGCAAGGGGCCACTGTGACTGGCAGTTCCCATTTGAACTTAATGCTTAGACACACACAGCAGAAAGAGGAGCTTGGTAGACACCATTGTAAAGACAAGGGGGTGTTACTCTAAAATGAGAGACACACTTGCCAGATAAACAGATAGATAGACACAGCATTAAGAATCCTGTGAATTGAAAGACTTTCTTTTGATTGGAGGTGTCTTATTTGTATTGCTAGATGGCAGGGGGAGTCTGGTTTTAAGGAGATCTTTAGCTAGTTTAAATCTACTTTCTATCTTCTCTAAGATATTAAGGTGTTACTTTGTTAAACCAATACACATGGTATTTTCTTTGGAAAAAAAAATGCAGACTGTCATCCAATGCTGGCACCACAGGATAGCTTCCGACTGGGTGTTCTTTGTGGCAAATGTACAATAGTGATTACATTGTCTTGTCACTCATTTCCTCTGAAGTTGTGCTAGGAGCCAGAACAGAAGGCAGAACAACAAAAGAGGACCTGGGCCTTAATTGCCTTTCATCTCCCAGTCTGGCTAAGACTTTAAAACACACTAATGATGCTCCATACCAAGCTCTGTGTATATCAAATTTGTGGCAAACAGGAGCACTGGAGTCTATTCAGCCATGTGAGTGAGCCTGTGAGCCATGACTTCTAGTTGGGCATTATTGAGGGGCCCCCGCATGTGTGGATAAAATATCAAGGCCCTCCCCACTGCCTTTTTGTTTAGAGTAGGGTAGAATAGAGAGAAGCAGATACTGAGAAGTGCATGAGAGTGAAGGCATGCTGGCCTTGGGAGGACAAGACCCAGCTTTCATAAACAGCATTTCCTAAAAGGCTTTGCAGGAGGTGATGTGACTTAGGTAGCTATGGCGATGTGGTGCCTCTGTCTCCTGCTGCCAGCTCCATTCCTGAGCTAGCCTTGCCACCACTTGTTTCATAGATTCTCTTGGATGCAGCCCTGCTCACAGGCAATCCTTAATTGGTGGCACTGGCTCCTGGCTGTCTGGTGCCCAGCAGCATCTCACCGTCACTCTGCCCAGCAAGAATCTGTAGGTAATTGTGGTGTCTCTGCTACAGTTAGCAGGCGCAGGCGCAGGCGCAGGCTTGGCTTCAAGGAGTTGTGGAGTTCGCCTGGATTCTTTGTTGACAGTTGGACATGTTTCAGCAGGTTGTCAGAGGAATCTGGGCCATGCTTAGGAGCCTTAGAGAACTCTGACTCCTCTCTGTGTACCACCAGCTTCCATATCTCTTGGTTATCAGTATAGTTTATGAACCAGGGAGAAAAGTGAAGACATGGATGTATTTGTAAGTGCAAGTTGGGGCTAAGATATGTCTTCAAATCAACATTATTTTTTTTCACATCTACAGAAAACATGAACAGAACATACAAAGCTTTTACATTCCTTCCTTCTATTTTCCCATATCATTCATGTCTCTCATGAGTGTAGCCCATTTACTACATTTACAACTGATGAACCAATATTGATATATTGATTCATCAATATTGATATATTATCATTAATTGACACTTACAGACCTCATTAAGATTTACCCCAAGCTGTGAGTTGGTAAATGCATAGTGCTGTATACATGCTACAGCATCATACAGAATTTTTTCCCCGTCCTGAAAAATACCCTGTGATCACAACTTATCTATCTCTTCTTTGTTTCCTATGAACTTGGATCTGTTTGTTGTTTACCTGCTTTTTCTTTTTCTATATGTTATATAGTATATAACAAGTTACAGCTGCAATTATGGGAGCAGGAAGAATTTTCAGACTGGTTTCTAAGCAGTATCATTTAGCATTCCTTTATACCTTTGTGTCATTGAGTGATATTTTGTTGTGTGAATCCATTATGAATTATTAGATATAGATTTTATGTATTCTAGGCTAGCCTTGAACTCACCATCCTTCTGATTCACTTGGGATTTGATGCACATTGATAGGATATATATATATATATATATATATATATATGGCTGGAGACATGACTGGGTAGAGAAAAGCTCTTATACAAACATAGGATCTGAATCAGATACCAAGAATTTCCATGAAAGTTGATGCTCCAGGGCAAGCATCTATAATCCAACTGAGCCTAGAGGAAGTAGGAGGTAGAGATCAAACAATCTCCAGAAGCTTGTAGGCCAGTTACACCAGCATATGCAGTGTCAAAGAGATGCTGTCTGAAACAAGGAGAGAAGGCAAGGACTGATATCCAAGGTTGTCACTTGGCATCCACATGCATGTCTGGCATGCATGCACTGCACCTCCTACACAAACATGCACATACATGTTCATTTTCATGTAACACATATACACATATACATACATATGCAAAATATGGTGAAAAAAACCTATAATTTTAGTGCTTATGATTTGCTTTGTTGAGATAGTCAGGATATGGTTGTGCCATCCTCAGAGAATGTCCTCAGAATCAGATGAGGAGTGAAATGAGAGGAACTAATTTACAGCACCCCTACATGCACACATCCTCCATTTTAAATGGTCCATGTTTAGAACAAAACAGTGAACCAAGAATAAGACCATGTGATCCCATGTAAGTAAGCAGACTGAGAAATGTCCATCCATCCACACATCTATCCATGTATCCATCTATGGATTCCCTCAGTTAGTGTTGAGATTTTGGATGTCTGATTGTATTATATCATAGGGATCTGGGAATAACATAATGAGCAAAGCAGATGCAGTTTTGACTGATGGGGCTTTCTGGGGAGTTGGGGATTTATCAAAAAGGCACATTAATGAGTGTATAATCACAGGCAGAGGGAAGAACTGTGAAGGAGAAAATGTGACCTCTCTTGAAGGTCAAGACATATTTCCTAGAGAAGGGACATTTGAAAGGGATATTTAGCCAACAATCAGCTTGGAGATTTGCCTTCTTCGACAAGTTCTGCTACCATCTTGCTTCTGAAGCCAGCCTTTCACTGTCTTCTCTTAGGGTGCCTCCATAACGGAACTGTCATTCATTTGGAAAGACTCGGGTGTATAGAGTGCAGGATCCTATGATATCATCTCACAGTGCTGGCAAAGCACTTCCAAGAGATAGAGGAGGGCGCTGGGTAAGGACACTTTATTTCTTGTCCTGAATCTTCCATCTTACTTTTCCTACAAAATATGTCTTGAACAGTCAGGATGTTTGAGACACAGTGGTATAAAATTAAATGAAAAATGATCTCTGCCTTGGTGGATGAAGCTAGCAAGTCAACACAGAGTTGCATAATACACTCTCTGACAGCAGCCGTCACGGGGTACTCTACGGACACCCATGTGTCTGGCTCACCCTGCAGCATACATTAAGTGCATTCTGTGTGCCAGGTGTTGGGCTGGGCCAAAGATGGAGACGAGAAAGAAATATGCCACCCACCTACAGGGACCTCACTTTCTAGTGCGGGGGACAAGTTGTCAATGCCATTAGTACAGCTAATTTTAAGATAGAGACATGCGGTAATGGAACTTTGGGAGTAGGGACTTCAAGAGCCCTGGCTTGCAAACTGCCTTGCATTAAGCAGAGGAAATAAACCCCTTCCTATTTTACAGTAACATCACTTATGGAAATGCATATGACTATTTTAGCTAAAATATTCTCTTCAAGTAATCTGAGACTTGGGACAACGGATTCCTTAGTGTGCAGAGGAAGACTGAGAGTCCCAGCTCTAAATAGAGATCATTTTGCTTCCTGGGGTGGAAGACAGAAGCCAGCAAGCAGAGGTCAGCCTCTCTCGGATGCAAACAGCCCTTAGTTATTTCCCAGGACACATTCTCCCAGTGTCTTATAAATGAGTTGTATAGTCTTGGCCAAAGGTAGCCCTGACTTTTCCTCTGGTATAAAGAATTAACCGTTGCCTGTCCTGGCATGCTTACTTTAAAGAAGGTTCTGCCTCAGTTGTAGCCCAGCCAGGACAATAATGGTAAAACCAAGGAGGCATGGGGTGTGTTCCCTGCCAGGATTTGAATGTGGGTGAGATTTGACAATGCCTCACAGCCTATTTGTATAAGAAGACACTCTGCCACACTGTTAGGCGGGGTCAAGGGTGAGAGAATTTTAGCCACAAAGGAGATGCCTAGTGTCCCTTTATATTCTTCTATCTCTACTTGATGGGATTGGATACATGGCTGTCAGGTAGGAGCAACCCCCGCCTTTTCCCATATAATGTCGTTCTCCCCTAGTGGGCTTCTATAAGGAGTTCCTGCATGTCCCAAGCCCTGACATGTGGAGTTTGCCACACTATCCAGAACACTTCATTGTTGCTACACTACCATAGCTATGAACCCGGACACTGTATTTGAAACTGAGTTTGTTACCGGTTGACAATGAGGTCACAAACAGGCAGTTTTATCTCCTTAGGAGCTGTCTGTTAAGTGAGTTTCATTGTAGTTATATATCAGGATCCAAACAAGAAACTCATGCTGCACTCGGGTTAGCTTAGTTACAGACAGGCAACTTATAAATGTGTAGGAGGGGTTTAGAAAATCGTGAAAAGTCTATGGAGAGATGGCTCAGCTGGCGAAGGTGTGTGCTGCCCAATGATGCAAGTCTGATGTCCCAAGTTTGATCCCCTGAAGCCTCATGGGAGGAGAGAAGCTCACAAAGTTGTTCTCTGACCTCCCCACAAATGCTGCAGCTCCTCTCCAATCTTACACACACACACACACACACACACACTACACAACCATGCACACATTCCACATACACACAGACCATACACACACAGGTCATTCACACACACATACACACACACACACACACACATACTACACAACCACACACACATTCCACATACACACAGACCATACACACAGGTCATTCACACACACATACACACACACACATACACACATACTACACAACCACACACACATTCCACATACACACAGACCATACACACAGGTCATTCACACACACATACACACACACACACACATACTACACAACCACACACACATTCCACATACACACATTCCATACATACACAGACCATACACACACAGGTCATACACACACATACACATACACACACACTACACAAGCACACACACATTCCACATACACACAGACCATACACTCAGGTCATTCACACACACACACACATACACACTACTCTCTCTCTCTCTCTCTCTCTCTCTCACACACACACACACACACACACACAAGGAAAACTGCAAGAGATGTCCTATGCAAGGTAGCAAATTAAAAAGAGAAAGAAATTTCAAAATCTTAAAGTTGGAGGTGGTACTTAAGATAAGCTGTCTCCGGAGAGGCTCAGGCAGAGCCTGACAAATACAGAGTCAGATGCTCGCAGCCAACCACTGGACTGAGCGTGGGCTCCTGGATGGAGGAGTTGGAGAAGGGACTGAAGGAGCTGAGGGAGTTTGCAGCCCCATGGAGGGAGCAGCAGAGTCAACTGGCTTGACCCCCAGGAGCTCCTGAAGACTAGATCACCAATCAAAGAATACAAATGGAGGGACCCATGGTGCTGGCCACATATGTGGCAGAGGAGGGCCTTGGCCCTTAGGCCTGAGGGTGTTAGATGCCCCAGTATAGGAGAATGCCAGGGGGGAAGAAGGGAGTGGGTGGGTGGGTGAGCACCCTCATAGAGGCAGGGGGAGGGGGGATGGGATAGGGGGATTCCAAAGGGGAGACCTGGAAAGGGAAAAACATTTGAAATGTAAATAAAGTAAATATAGTAATAATAATAATAATAATAATAATAATAATAATAATAATAATCTTCTTTTTAAGAAATGCTTTTTTAAACCAAATGCTTGTTGGTTTCATGTAATATATTCCGAGCCTATTCATTCCTACAAATCTCCTCCCAGATGATTGTTAGGAAAGCCTTCTTAAAGAGAAGCCATGGTCTTCCAGTCTATCAGAAATGACCTTTCAGGGACGGAATGTAACTTTGACTTCCTTTCTGCAAAATCCAAACCCGGGCTCTCCTGAGGCCATCCAAGGATAAACTGGAGGGCATGGAAGCAGCTGCCAGGATCTATGCAGAATAGCCTCACAGGGCACGGAGTAGGAGAAATAAAAACGAGGCCTGAGCTGTGGCGAGCCACTGAATGTCTCCTGCACCCTGCATGCTGCGGAGCCGATTAAATCATGTGATGAAGTCAGGTGCTCGGCACAGTCCCTGGTGCCAGTTGTTTATTAAATGGTCACTATCAGCATTGCTGTTTTAAAAATATGGTTTGAAAGGGTCGCTAGTGTTCTAAAGCTAAGGGCAGGAAGCCGACTTAACCTAAGCAGCAGAGGGTCATCCACTCCTCCCCACCCCCTGCCCCACGCCTCACCAACCCCAAGCACAGGTGGTAACAAATTGGTGCTTCTTTTGCTATAAGAAGAAAATTTAGGTTTTGACTCCCCTAATTTGAAGCCGGCTCACCTGCTTCTTCTAAGCTTTCTCACTCTCTGCACATGTGTGGTTCTTTCTGTCCATCTCTGTTCCAAACACGCTATAATGAAGAAAACAGCATTCCAGGTGCAACTCACCAGAGTCACAGCTCCTAGAAGCGCACAGGTTCTTGGGGTTTTGAGGCACAGGATTTGGAGCCACTGTGCCAAGTCACAGTTACGTGTGGGAGGTACTGACATGATTGGGTATTACCACAGCGCCCAGATATTCTGGATGCAGATCGACACCCCCTCCTCCCTCTTTCCACGGGTTCCTTAACTTTGAGTGACAACTGTATATTACCTAGATTTCTGTAAATCACTGTTTTAGCTCACAGGAGCATTTCCCCGATTTAAAACATCAGGAAACAGAATAGTGTTTACATGAAGGGAAAAATCCAGATGGGCACTTTCCTCTTCTCACCCACCTCTATTTTTTGGGTTGGGATATTGTCTGTCTTGCAGTGGGGGGCGGAGAGTTGGGATGAGCAGAACGGAGACACTTGCGTTTAATAATTCTATGATCTTCCAGGTGAGGGGTACTGAGGGAGCTGATTAGGGGCCTCGCAGCATTGAAAGCCTCGGTGGCAGGCTTCACGAAAGAAGGGACAAGAATAGCCTTGGCATTCTCTAGTCCTGATTGGAGTGCCACCCGATTCCTCTTTTTACTGATACTGTGAGCTTGGGGGAGCTAGTCATTTTCTCCACCTGCCTTTTCATTTGCTAAGGTGAGAGAAGAATATCTCACCTCGAGGCACAGGTCTGTAATTTCTGTACTCAGGAAGCTGATGAAGAGAGAACTTGAGTTAAAAGGTAGCCTGGATGACTCCGGGAAGCCAAATCTCAAAAGATAAACAAACAACTTGCTTGTACGATATTTTATTTTGAACAAATACAATTAAAAGTGCAGAGACCGTATTCAAGTACGGCTCGCTTTCTCTCTCCGTTCCCAACTGGATATACAGCTGGGCACATGCCTGTAATTCCACCACTTTGCCAGTGGAAACAGGAGATACCTAGTAAGTTCTAAGCCAACCTGGGCTGTGGGAGATCCTGTCTGAAACACAAAAGGAAACAAAACTAAAAGCGGCCATAAATACACCAACACTAGCGAAACCAAGATAGGCTCTGTTGTTTACTAAACCACCACCACCAAGATGGTGAGGCACAATAAAAACCAGGCGCAACACTTTAAAGGTAGTCTGCCATTTTACAGAAGGCCTCTGATGTAGAATACTTTCTACATGCAGAAAGTTCCTTTGCATGGCATATATAAGCCACACACACACACACACAACTCTCAGTCTTCTCTCTTAGGAAGGAATAAGGTGGGAGGCTCAGACAGTAAGACTCTAAGTATCTCTCTGCTGATGTAGGAAAATTCCAATAATTGCCATTTAGAATGTTGCCTGGGGTAAGATGAGGCTAAACACTGCTTGCAGGAGCAAGATAAAAGTTATCGCTATTGGACTTGACAGCAGTTTAACCCCAAGGTCACTAGGAGGCCAAAGCCAAAGGAAGGGAGGAATGCTGGCCTTGCAGTCAGATCAGCCTTAGGCAAGTAAGTTCCCCTGGCCTCTGTCTCCTAGGGTGTGTTCCCACCTAGGAGTTTGGGGGCTGTGTCTGGCAGTACCAGCCCAGCACAAATCAGCTATGCTTTGGCCTCCAGCAAGGGAGCAGAACCTTCTGCCAGGCAGGAAATTAACTCCCTGTGTGACCTGTACTCCTCCTTGCCCACGACGCCTATCTCCACACTCACACAAAAGAGTCTTTCAGAACCTGGTTACCTCGAGCTGAACTCTTCAACAAGGCTTTTTGTGTTTTGCCTTTAAGCTCCACTGCAGAAGTACCAGATTTTGCAGTTGCTAAGATTAAGGATTTTTTTCTTCCCTCTTTTCTCTTTGAGCTCAGTTTCTGTTGGGGAGGAAAGACCTAGAGATAGATTACTGTTTCCTTAGCAAACGGGGAGGGGTGCTTGAGCTGCTGGGGCATTTGAAAGGATTAGCTATGATTCAGACTTCTGCTAATAGTCCCTAGTTACTAGTCTTGTTCAAGTCACACACTTTTGTGTCGGTAACTAAGGCTGACTGCAACCACTCAGTCCTAAGTGCACACAGAGGGACCATGAAGTTGGAGTAAGCAGTAATCTAACATGAATATTTATGCATTGTTATGCTTTGGTCCAGTCGGTCTGTTTTTATTTCATGCATTTTCTTTCCATTTATGGTCCTTATTTCTTGCAATGACAGGGCTATTAGCAATATAACACATCAAGGTAGATTTTCCAAAAAATATTTTTCCTGCTTTCTAATCTATTTCTGGGAAAGTGTGCCAAGACAGCCCCACAACTTGCTGCCAAAATCTAAGAGATTGGTGAGTTTTGTTTGAGTCTTGGTGCTTTGCTATGTGCTTACCACTGATCACAGAAGTTACAAAAGTCCTGCAGCCAGTAAGCCATGTCATGCACATCAGTCAACATTTAGTGATAGGAATCAACCAGTCTATTTTTTTGGAGAAAGAATAGAGGAACTGGCATTTACATTAGTATTAGTATGACTTACTGTAGATCTCAAGATGGAAAAAAAAAAATGTGATTCTCTTGTCTCAGCCTCCAGAGCGATGAAAGGATCACTAGGTACTATCACACTCGGCCCAGGATCAACCTGTCTAGAATGTTCACTGGGTGCCTATGGTCTGGAATTAGAACAGTGGCTTCATAGCCCAGCTATGCTGTTGATTTACTCCATGGTACTAGGCAGTATTGTAAGCCTCTATTTACTCTTATAGAAAAAAATGTAAATGTTAACAGAATCATCTCCATAATCGGTGGATAT
This sequence comes from Rhynchomys soricoides, assembly GCA_019843965.1. Classification (NCBI taxonomy): domain Eukaryota; kingdom Metazoa; phylum Chordata; class Mammalia; order Rodentia; family Muridae; genus Rhynchomys; species Rhynchomys soricoides. Next base: position 368,194 of record JADRCH010000007.1, on the reverse strand, counting down.
TAACACACCTGAAATGTTCACCTGGTCCTTTGTAAGCTTGAAGCTGGTACTTGCACACATGTGACCCTAAAAATAACAACCCATGAAGAGGATGAGGTACTGTCTGGTCTAGCAGAGGGAGATTCTTGTCTCAAGATGATACCTAATACAATTTGGAATTTGCTGTTTGGAGCATATCTGCTTCCTTCCACAGCTACAAGCTTCTCAAGATGAATGACTCTCAGTATCCCTGCTTCTGTGCTGGAGCTCTTGCGATCAGGCCATTTTGAGCTGTGGAGCTCCTGCCCTGGATTCAAATGATGAAAATGACTCCTCTGGGGTTTTTCCTCAGACCCGTTCCGGTGTGGAGTAGAAAGGTGTTTGAAATGTTGTGTTACTATTTTGACACCTGATGCATCCCTTGGCAGTGGGAACCACAATCTCGGCATCAAGATCTGTTGCTGTCCTGCAGTGTGACCACAGGTTTGTTGACACCTTTGTCATTAAATCTCTAAAGAATACTCTGTCCATCTTTTGATGTCATTCCCAGGAATGGTCCGAAAGGCCATCAGGTTACTGAGGGCTGGGAGAGAGATGAGCCCTAATATGTAGGAACAAAACTGGTGGTTACTTCTCAGTTTCTTGGCAACAGCCCGTGTGCCCTAGATGCTAAGGTACTGAGATAAACATTTGGATTGAATGAAGAGAGAAGGCTTTAAATCCCAAACCATATCAGTTGTAAAATGAGTTTCAGTGAGTTAAATTTTCTACATTGACAACTATGAACCATCATCTTGAAGCCATTTTTAAACACGCTGGTCCAAGAATTGTTCATCGTCAAGAATGTAAGATCCCTTCTGTTACTGTGATACATCTGATGCCTAACCATTTGCAAAAGGCTTTTCTTTTTATATTTGATTTCAGTCTTTCATATGTAGGCCATTGGCTGGCCCACAGACAGCTACTTTGTCTCTGGCATATGGCATCAGGCTTCCAATACATAGCAGGCTGCAAGAAAGCAACAGTGGCTATTGTTTCTGAGCACCATGTAATCTTGCTGCAAAAATGAACAGGCAACATTTTAAATAGGACCTGATAGGACTGTAGCAGAAATACAAAGAACACAGTGAAGGACAGCTGGCCCTGTCTTAAGAGGAAGACATCCTCCTAGAGGAAAAAGAAGGTCTGTGTGTCCTGTTTTACCTAGCAGGGAGTAAACTCTCCTATATTAAAGGTTTGAGTATAGGACCTCAGGAAAACCTTTAAGGAGACCCTCACTGGGAAATAATCATAGAAGTACAAAAGGATTAACATGTTCTTTTTATTGCTGTGGCTAAAAATGGGAAGTTGAAAATGTAAAATATTAAGTAGTCACAGGATTCAGGTCTATGTAAACTTTAAGTATTTCAAGGACTATGGCATAACGTTCATAACAACAGAATATAGAAGCAGTAGACACTACTGCAAAATAGTGCATATGTAGGACTTGGAGATGTATGGAGCAGAATTTCAAAGCAACCCTTTGAGTAACTAGTCTGTTTTCACTAGAGGCTTTGCTTCTTGTTCAAATTCTTTTCCAAATAACTTGGTACATATATCCAGCCGAAGGCCTAGAAGAACTGGCTAAAGCAGAGTTGATGGAGATAGAGATAGAAAGATAGGTAACAGATAGATGATAGACAGACAGATAGATAGTTAGATAGATAGATAGATAGATAGATAGATAGATAGATAGATAGGAGGCATTTACTTGAGACACACCTGGAAATCTGGGAGAAAAAGACATGCTAGGTGTTGTAATTAGCTTTAGTTGTTAACTTGACAGGACTCACAGTCACTTGAGAAAAGGGAACTTCAGCCGAGGAATTGCATAGATTAGATTCACTTGTGCCCTGTCTGTCAGATATTTTCTTAATTGATAACTCATATAGAGGGGCCCAGGTCACTTCTTGTGGTGCCATCCCTAGGTAGAGGGTCCTGGGTACTTATAAGCAGAATTCCTCCATGGTCTCTGATTCAGTTCTTGCTTCCAAATTTCTGCTCTGGATTTTCCTTCAGTGATGGACTATAAATGTAAGATGAATGTGGTGGATTGAATATGCTTGGCCCAGGTAGTGGCACTATTTGAAGGTGTGGCCTTGTTGGAGTATGTGTGGCCCTGTTAGAGAAAGTGAGTCACTGTGGGCATGGGCTTTAAGACCCTCATCCTAGCTTTCTGCAAGTCAGTCTTCTCCTGACTGCCTCTAGATAAGGATGTAGAACTCTCAGCTCTGTCAGTTCTACATCTTCCTGGATGCTGCCGCATTTCTTGCTATGGTGATAATGTCCTAAACCTCTGAAATGGTAAGCCTGCCCCATTTAAATGTTTGCCTTTATAAGAATTTCCTTAGTCATGGTGTCTTATCACAGAAATAAAACCCAAACTAAGACAATGAGATAAAGTCTTGGTCAGTATTTTTTTCCAAAACAACAAAACGCATATTAAGACACTTGGGGACTGGACAAGTAGTTCTGTTTCCATGGAGCAAAGAGTATGCAAATGAGCAGTGAAAGAAGCTGTGAATGGGAAGGAGAATTGTAGGTGGCTACAATGGCAACATTTTCTTTCTTTAGTCAACAGACCAAATCTTCTAATCCCCTGAGTTAGAGCTGCCTATGGAACTTGGTTTGGCCGAGGAAAACTTAACAAATATGATGTGGAAGATTCTTAAGAAATGCCTACACAGGCATTTTTAGTGCTGTTAGAACTAGGAAATGACATTGTTATAATCTCAGAGTATACTGCTGGATGGTGAGAGACATTTGTCCCAGTTTCTCAGTCACCTTAACACATGGGGAGCTAAACCCAGAAGCAGAGTAGCCTAGGTGACATAAAGTGGGCATTGGATATAGGAGTAGCCCAGCTGAGCTCAGAAGGACTGCTCTGCTGAGCCCAAGTCAATGCATTGAACCCTGTGATTGTGAACTAAAGAAATAGCTTTGGTTTTATTATAAGCCAATATGTTTGAAATGTGTACATGTATATGAAAGTGTGTGTGTATAAACTTTGACTGATTTTTCTATTAAAACTTCATGGGTATGATATTTGTGGGGATTTAAAATCCATGTGAAGAAATTTGGACTTTAATCAGAGGGTGCCATGAGTACTTCAAAGATTAAGTCATGAAGCAGCAGTATCCCATGTTTCAGAAACGTTGTTGGATCTAGCCAATGACATCATGTGTCCTTAACTACATTGTAAATTATAGATGCAAACAGAAATGATGAGTTAAAATTGTGCATTCATATGACTTGGAGATTCATAGGACAAAATTTCAAGGCAACCCGCCAAACAACTAGGCTGTTTTCAACAACGGCATAGCTAGCTATCATAAGCTCTCTCCCCCAAATCTTAGTGCTTATATCCAGCCCAGAGCCCAAAAGGGCTGGTTAAAGCAGAGAGGCTGGAAGCAAGGGTCAGAATGTTCTAAGACTGTGGTAGCTCCATCTATATTGACTGGGAAGAGACTTTCTGGTTTGGCTCCTGCATCAAATTTTGAGCCCCAGGACCTCAGGAAAACCTTTCAGGGGTAAGGGTTAGGGTTAGGGTTAGGTTAGGGTTAGGTTAGGGTTAGGGTTAGGGTTAGGGTTAGGGTTAGGGTTAGGGTAGGGTTAGGGTTAGGGTTAGGGTTAGGGTTGTTGGGAGAAAATCCTATAAATACACAGGGATGAACTTGGTGTTTTTTATAACACTATGTGCTAGACCTAATAATGTTTTTCTTGTCTACAAATAGGAAAAAGAAGATGGAAAACATTAGAGAAGTATTCAGATTTTAAGTGTTTGGAGAACTTTTGCAGAGAACAAGTTCATAACTATAAAATATATAGATAGCAGACCGCAGGGATGTCATTTATTTATTTATTTATTTATTTATTTATTTATTTATTCATTTATTCATTTATTTAAAGATATTCTATTTTCTTCCTTGTTCATAACGATAGAATTCTAGGCCATTGGCTGTTTACTGACAGGAATTGTTGTTTCTTTCTGGATGCTGGATTGTGAGGACATGACTAAATTCTTTCCCTGCTCAGAGGTCTGGAATCAGGTGTGCTGATTATGAGCTGTTGCCATCTGTGGAGATGTTCACACACTATTCTTTTTGCTGAAGTTGGACTTCCAAATGGGTTGGTGGGAGCCAGTAGAGACATCATGGACCCAGAGCTTATCCAGAGTGTGACTCATGTATGCATAAGACCCATGCATCACCAAACTCATGTGACCTCTGAGCTGCTGTGTGTCAGGGGGACGGATACTCATTTGAAGCTTTGGAGGGTAATCTGAAATGTTTGTATATTGATTTAATCCCAGTCATGGAAAGTCAAGTCTTCACACTCCTTTCCCTCCTCTTTATCTGTTAGATTAACTCTGTTCTTACAGGAATTGCAAGTGGTATGAAGAGCTAAAGACTGAGGAACTGTGGAAAGACCACAGTGGGTGTTAATAAAGTATGAATCAACTTAGCCTGTTGATTTTGGAGACAGGTCCTTTCCAGTCTTTCCTTGTTACGTTAGTTCTGTTGATCTTGTGGTCTGCTGCTCGCTCATTGCTATACTTATAAGTGATTTTGAGAGGAGTAAATTATATATCATATATATACATGAGCACACACACACACATATATGTATGTGAATTGGTAATTACTTCCTGTGATTCTGGAGGCCAAGAATTAACACTATCTGTATCCGCAAGGTGGAGAACCTGCAGGGTTAATGGTGTGTCATTAAATCATTCTATAAATTCATAAGAACTGAAAGCTTGGTGTCCAAGGGTAAGGGAAGATGTATTTCAACTCAAGGAAAAAGGAGAAATTTATCCACACATCTCAGGGTCATAAGGGGCTGGATGATGTTCTTACATATTGATGAGGACCTGTCTTCTTAGCCTGTTGATTGAAATGCTAATCTCTCTTGGAAATATCATCACAAACACACCTGGAGATATTGTTTTATCAGCTCCCTGGGATTCCTTCACCTAAGCAAACTGATATGTAAAATTATCCATTTTCCTTCCCTGAAAAGCCTAAGGTATGCTCCCACACATGAACGTTTAGAGAGGCCATAACCTCACCAATTACCATCACTTTGGACTGATGGTCTTTCCAGCAATTATTATGTAATGACTTTCATAGTTTTTATTTTCCTTTTAAAATAAAGGCTTATTTAGTTTTTATTTTTGTGCATGTGTATCATTCCAGTGGGAGTTTATGTACACCATGTGTGTTTTATGTTCCCACAGAAGTCAGAGGGATAGAACCTCTGGAACCAAAGTTTCAAGCAGTTGTGAGTCACCTGATGTGGGTGCTGGGAACTGAACCCAGGACCTCTATAGGAGAAGTCAGTGATCTTAAATGTTGAACCACCTATCTAGTCAATATTTGAATTGTTTTAAGCCACCCAGTTAGTGCTACTTTGTAGCTGACAATTTGGAAAACAAACACATGTTCTGTACTTCATGTATCTTGGTAGCATAGTGGTTTACAATAGAAACACTGATGTATTGCTCCTCACGGTTTCTGTGGGTAAGGACTCCAGTGCCATCTTAACAGGGCAGTTTTAGGGTTTCTCCTCCAATGGCCACTATTGTGGTGCTGGCTGAGGATAAGATATCTCAGCTCCTTGAAAGCTTCAGGAATTTCCACAGGGTTGAGTGGCCTCATAGCCACTATCTTCCCTAGGCACAGGGGTGGAGGGAGAGATAGAACCTAAGTTGTTTTTCTAACCTTTATAAATGTTCGGGTTTTTTTCTGTTTATTGGGGGTGGGGGTGGGGCAGGGCCTTTTTTTTTTTTTTTTTTTTTTGGTTTTTCGAGACAGGGTTTCTCTGTGTAGCCCTGGCTGTCCTGGAACTCACTCTGTAGACCAGGCTGGCCTCGAACTTAGAAATCCACCTGCCTCTGCCTCCCGAGTGTTGGGATTAAAGGCGCCACCACTGCCCAGCAGGGCAGGGCTTTTTTATATAGCCCAATGTGGCCTTGAACTTGCATGATTCTCATGTAACCTCCTGATTACTAAGATTATAGTGTATATCAACATTCTTGATCACAACCTTCTTAAGTCACATAGCATCATATTCTCCCCTCCTCCCTCCCTCCATTCATCCCTCCATCCCTCCCTCCCTCCCTCCCACCATGTGTGTGTATGAGTGTATGAGGGCACATGCATGCATGTGCTGAGTGTGTGTGTGTGTGTGTGTGTGTGTGTGTGAAGTTAAAGAGTCTCTGATCTAAAACTAAATCTCCCTTTGGGCCTGCTGTTTTCCTTCTCAGGAAGTCTCTCCTTTCTCTTTCTCCTGGGTGGACTGATGTCCACTTGCCCCAGCCAGACCCGTTTCTACAGTGTGTGAGCCTGGCTCCTGGCAGCTCCCTTCATGCTGCTCTTGACCCTCATCTGGTTTCTTTGATGTCTTAACTGAAGTCATCTTTTATTGTCAAGTGATGATAGGGACTCAAAGAATACTTTCTTCTGAAACTCAGATTTCTAAGTTAGTCACCAAAGGATCATTTCTTCCTGAATGGGATAAATAAGTAGCATAGGAAACTTTGGAAACGTAGTAAGTTTGTCAAATAGGAAATTAAACACAACATTCTTCATGTACTACTTTTCTTTTTGATAGTATTATATATGAAAATGATTTTGAAATATAGTTCATGAGCTTTAACAAAGGTAAATACCTGGGTTAGACACAGATAGTAAGCGTTAACTTAAAAAAATTATGTGTATATGGGTGTGGGTTTGTGCACATGAGTGTAGTGCCCGTAGAGGCCAGAAGAGGGCGACAGAGCTACTGGAGCTGGAGTTACAGAGGTTGTGAGTCATTTGACATGGATGTTTGAACCAAACTCTGGTGCTCTGAAAGACCAGTTCACACTTTTAACTCCTGAGCAGTTTTTCCAGCCCTCACTATCAGGTTTTTTGTTTGCTTGTTTGTTTGTTTCCAGATACTCTTAGCTACAGTAGGCTAACCTTTAAGGTTCCTTTTCTGGCTAAGAATGAATGACCTTGATCTTCTGATGCTCCTGCCTCTACTTTCAAGTGCTGGGAAAATGGTGTGTACAATGTGTCTGACCTGGGTTTGTTGATCTTTCTTTTTCCAAACTTTTCTTCTTAACTCTCCACCCATACCCCAAAGCCCAGAGCTTTACCTTGGGACTAGGAAAGCTTTTTCTTTTTCACCCAGTTTTACTTCCAGCCCCATAAACAGTTTTCAGATGTTTGTAGAATTTTGTGTGACACTCCTTTAGAGTCAGCCCTTTCCTAAATCCTTGTGCCCACAGCTCTGTTGTCTACCCTGTATGTAATTTTGTCACATGCAGAGTGTTAATTATTAAAATGTGATCTCATGAGACTAATTGAAATTATTTTCAGTTGCTCCAATTTTCTTGAGAATTTTCCAAACTGTTGAATTCATGGATATTTTGTTTGTATTTTAATGTATGATACTTTGCTGGATGGCGTATCATGTACCAGTTATATATTGATTGGGGTAGTGAAGGGCACTTGTTTTAATTTCTGTTTCAACCAGTTAGATGTAGAGTCGCAATAAATCTTCATGTACAGATGTTATAATGAAGATACTTTGTTGTTTCTTAAGAGAAAATGGCCAGGAGTAAAACTGCTGAGTCACCTGTTGAGCACATGAGTAAACAGGTCTGCAGGGGGAGTGACTACAGAGGTTCTTATCCCCACCTGTGATGAATGAATTACATTTGTTCCACCTCCTCAGTAGCACAGAGGACCAACATCTCTATTTCAGCCACTCCAGCATATATATATGTAATAGCATCATGGGGTTTCATTTGCATTTCTCCAGTGTCAAATTATACTGAATATATTTCCATACACACATTTGCATCCTCACATCTTATTTAAGGACACATCTGTCTTTTGCCTGGTTCGCTTTATTACTGTTGAATTTGGAGAGCTCTTTTTATCTATGTTCAAATCGTTTGCCAGCCATGTAATTAGAAAGTATTTTCTTTGAGTCTGTAGCTTTTCAACCACTTCATCACATCTTGCACAAAGAAGGAGGTTTTCATTTTCATGAAGTCTCGTCCACCATATTTTTTCTCCAATGAGTTGGGCCTTTGTTGTAATTTCTAAGAGTTGTGTTTCCTTATTTTTCTATGATTTTTGAGATGAGACATCTATCTTGCAAATTGATCCCATATACTAATCAAGTCTCTCTGACTGTTTTAAAAAAATTCTTCTTTATCATCAGTTTTCATTAGTTAAACAGTAATCTACTAGGGTGTTGAATTCCCTGGGTTCTTCCTGTTGAGGTTTTTCAAGGCTTTCTGAATTTCTAGGCTTAATTGTTTTGTTATACTTGGACAGTTTTCAGCCATTATTTCTTTAAATATTTTTCTTCCTTTTCTGGAACATCAGTGACCTGAACATCATCAGATTAAAAAAAAATAAAAATAAAAAAAGTATTCCATTAGTTTCTGAGATTGCTAGTTTCTCTTCAATTTATTTTCAGTTTTTGTGTCTTTCAGATTGGATGATTTGTGCTGATTTATCTTTAGGGTCATATACTACTTCCTTCTATCATTTCTAATTTGCTCTCATATTCAATCAGTGACTATTATTTTGGGGCTCTGGATTTTATTTTTAAAACTTCCATTGGAGTGTGGTGTGTGTGTGTGTGTGTGTGTGTGTGTTAGGCAGTAGTTGATTGGGTTTGGGTTGGGTTCAGGCTTCATACATAAGCAATAGTTCTGATGTCTTTTCTTTTTTTAAAGCCTTTAAATTTCTAAACAGATCTATTCCACCAATGCCCCTGAGTCACCCTATGACCCATGCAGTGGTCCATGTTTACTGTGCTCAGATTCTTTGTTGTGCTGAGTAGGATCATATCAGTGCATACACTGACTGGAAATAAGCCTAGGAATTCACAAATAACCTATGGGGTTAGCTTTTTGATATCTTTCTTCTTTGCAATCTACAAGGACTTGCTCTGTGCCCCATTCTATTTGCTCCTAAAGCTAGAAGGTTGTTTTTCTTCACTATGGTTATGTCCAGAGCACATTGCTGAGAAAACAGACAGAGAAAATAAAAACCGAGAGCTTGTTTTCCCTGTCTCCTTGGGATTGCAGCCACACTGATCAGAGAGGAAGGGCCCGGTGCCCTCCATTTCATTTGGTTCCCATGGTGGTTACCGGTCACAGATTGCTTGGAGTTGAGTTTTGAAAGAAAAGAACAGAGAAAAGAATGGGAGGACATTCCCTATTTATTTATCAGGAGCTTTCTTTTTATTCCTTGAGGCAGATTTTCTTGAGGCAACTAAATCTTCATCTTTGGTTTAAATGCAGTTCAAATTCTGATCTTCATTCCCAAGCTTCTCAGAAGCCCCACTCCACCCTACACACTAGCCATTGCATACATTTTGTGGTTTCATGGCTGAAATGGGAGCTCTTGGTGGGAGGCAAAGTAGAAAGGGCTGATACCATCTGGCCTGGGCCTGGAATGTGGAACAAGAAGAGAATATGTAGGACATGTTTCTTCCACGCTAACGTTAACTTTGGGCAAACCGGTGCAATTGAAAGATGAAGCTCTGAGAAGATATATGTAAGGGAAGAGTAACTGTTTTTGAAGAGCTCCAAACATCTAAGGTCTTCAGTCAGTATTAGTACTTACTATGTGAACTTAAAAAAACAAAAAACAAAAAACAAAAAAACCTGAATGGATACCCAACCCCCATCCCATGAAGATGGACAAAAGACTAGAACGATCTTTAAGTTGATCAGCACTTATTAGAGTGAGTTTTCTCCTGACAGAGTAAAAGGAGGAGCATGGAAGAGTCATCTACTTAATTAAAGAAGGAACCAAGAAATTTGAAGTTTGAAAGGGTGTCTGAGTATGTACATGTTAATGTGTGTAGGCATGGGGACTGAAGTGTTGAAATTCATTTATTTATTTCTATTGTTTTATAATTATTGTCATTAATTTTCATTTTGTTTGTGTGTAGGGGAGGGGTATATGCTCATGAGTGCAGGCACCTGGGGATGCAAGAAGCACTGAATCACCCTGGAGCGGGAGATACAGTCAATTGGGAGTTACCTAAGACTCACTAAGAACCAAATTCAGGGCAGGCTTCTGTAAGAGCAGAATGAGCTTTCTCTCATTTCTCAGCCAGTGAGCCTCCTCTCCAGCTCCCAAGACTCTTTCACCTGGATGAGTAGAAGCATGCCAAAACATCAGGCTCCTTTCGTTTTTTGTTTGTTTGTTTTGTTTTGTTTTGATTTGATTTTTGTGGCCCACTTGGTGACATTGTTGATATGAGACAGTTTAGTGCTAATGCCTTTAAAATACAGCATATGTATTGTCCGGCATTTTTCCTTTTTTTTTTTAATTTCAGACAGAATCTCCTTTCATTCTCTAGGATGACTTGGGACTGGTGACACTCCTGCAGCCACAGCAGTGCTAGGATTGCATGCATATACTCCTGGCATAGACTATATGCATCTTAATCCTTTCAAGTGCCTAGGAAAATATTATACTTCAGTATGTATTTAGGTTATGTCTTTAACAAGTAGACCGTTTCCAAGCTTCACGGATAGCTCATATATTGAGGAAAACTATCTCTGTCACCTCATCTGTAAGTTAAATAATTGTCTGTCGTGGGAGAACAACAAAAGTCTGTGCGAACGAGAGCCCCATAACCCAGAGATTTATAGTTGTTCTCTGTGAATTCATTTGTTGTGAACAAATGACACATCCCACAGATGTCAGCTATCTGTTGAAATGAGTTTTCAATGTTGGGCATGGTGGTACATGCTTTTAATCCCAAGTTCTCGTAAATGTATGTGACTCAACATTTAATGCACATAAATGAGGAGCAAGTGATAGTAAGGATGGAAGCCAAAGTCATGAGTAAGACTGAAGGTCAAGATGCTACTTTTTCTTGATGTAGACTGTTTCTCATTCATTTCTTTGTATGTGTATGTGTGTGTGTGTGTGTGTGTGTGTGTGCTCGCGTGCATGTGTGCGCATGCACACGAGCAATGGCTATTAGCAATACATTTTTGATAAGTTTCTCTGTATAGCTCAGGAGTTCACAATCCTGCCTTACCATGGCACATACGAAGAAGGCAGACATTCACCATTGTGCCTGTCACTTTTTACTTCCATCACAAGGTACCTGCCTAATAAATCCCTTTGCCTTAAAGGTGGTTATTTTAAGTATGTAATGGACAATGCCTTTCCAAAGGCAACTTATACTTAGGAGAAACAATTTTGAAAATGTATGCTTAAAAATACTTTTATCATTAGGTAGTTTGTTTCTGAGGTTGCAACTGAGGTGTTCCTCATGTAAAATGCTTATGCTTCAGCAGTAAGGCTCCAGAAAGAAACTTTTCAGTACTCTCAACATGAAGATGTTAAGTAGGTTCTGAGATGACTTATTAAAAACTATAAATATTTTAGACCTTTCATTAATTTTCAAAGGAAGTTGATGCTATGGAAGATGTAAGTTTATTAGTCAAATATTAACATAGAAATTGGAATTACTGAGAGATGGAAACCACAAAATTAGGGACCATGATTTAGAAACTAAGACTCAATAGATAATTTGTATATGGATATGTTGTGTCTCATAGGGACTTAAGGTTTTCTAAAGTATATTTTTGTCTATGAAAATTGAACTTAAAATAGATAGTCAGCCCTTTGAATCACTGAAACACAAGATGCTCTTAGGTATTCAAAAGTATTGAGTCACATTTAATCATGTTTCTTCTGGTAAAATTAACTAATATTTTTAATTAAAGCAAACAACAATTCATTTTATTAATCAGTAAACCAAATTTCCTTTTCATGTATATTTTCTAATTAGCACAGTTAATTATACATGATTCTGTATGCATTTGATGTGTACAAGGCATTGTTTTAATCACTTTATATATATTAGTTATTATAATTGTCACAAATTCCAGTGATGTGTATTCTATGTGTGTATATTACAAGTTTCACAATACTTAGTGTCCCTACTTTAAAAGCCAGGAACCTAAAGCATGGTTCTATTCACAAATAGACATAACACAATTAGTTAGAAAATGAGAGTCAAGATTTACTTGTACAGTAATTCACATAGGTCATCTATTCATAAACCACTAAATTTTAAAAACAACGAAAATACCATTGGGAGTATGGAATGGAATTTTAGAGACTATTTACCCAATAGTCATGGTGGCCCATAAGTATTTGTTTATGGAAAACTTAATCCACTTATAAAGCACTTACATGATCTTTTAATCTCCACAGTCACCTTTGAATAGCCATGTTAATTTCAAAAGTAATTCCTAATCAAATGTGACTTGGCTATAAAAAAAATTGCTGTAGAACACATCTGTTATTTAGTGTAGTACGTTAACTCATTAAAAGTCTTTTTTCTTTCCCATTTTCATGCTATAGAGGATAACAACTGAACGTGGTTTGCTGTGATATATAACTGAGGGCCATGGTTAGAATGTAAATTAAGAGCTGGAATGTTGGGGTGGGAATCTGAAGTCATCCTTTATCTGTTCCAAGTTCCTTTGTTAAGTTGTAAACTTCCAGGATCTGAAGAGATAGCTCCTAGGTTAAGAGTGCATACTGCCCTTGTAACAGACATGGGTTCAATTCCCAATACCCAGCTGGTGACTTACAACTTACTGCAGCTCCAGTTTTGAGGTATCTGATTCCCTCTTCTGGACTCTGTAGGCATCAGGCACATGTGTGGCAGTTATCACACACACACACACACACACACACACACACACACACACACACACTAAATAAATAAATAATTAAAGAGTCAGAAGCTTTCTCTTTGCTCCAGTTCTCACATCTGAAAACTGAGATAAATAATCACATGTGTGTAAAGCTGTGTGGATTCATTCAAATCATATTGTCAATCCTTTGCTAGGATGCAATTTCCTCTGAGTTGAAACATTCTGTCTTGGAGAAAAGCTCATCAATATTCAAGGAGTTCAGAGAGGAAGCTCATTAAGTGTCAGGAAGGAAAAAACTTAAAAGTCTCTGGAAGTCCTTGGCACTTACAAGACGCACATGGTCTCTCCATCTCCACGGTTCCATAAGAAGTAAAGACTGTTGAGGAGAGAAGACCTCTCCCTCAAGCTGTCTATAGAACTGTAGAGACCCCTAAACTTCTAGCTTTCATGACTAACCACATGGCTTAGAGTTTCTATTGCTGCAAAGAAACACTGTAACCAAAAAGAAAGTTCAAGAGGAAAGGGTTTATTCAGCTTGCACTTCCACATTGTTGTTTATTACTGAAGAAAGTCAGGACAGGAACTGAAATAGAGCAGGAACCTGGAGACAGACGCTGAAGCAGAGGCCTGCTCACTGGGGTGCTGCTTACTGGGTTGCATGCTCAGTCTGTATTCTTATAGAACCCAGAATTAACAACCAGGGATGGTACTACTGACAATGGATTGGGCCCACCTGCACTGATCATGAACTGAGTACAAATGGATCTCATGGAGGCATTTCCTCAAAGGAGGCTCCTCTCCTGCTGATGACACTAGTTTGTGTCAAGTTGAGACAAACCAGCCAGTACATTACCTATGCCGGGGTGATCTTTCAGTGACACAGATGTCTTTCTGTCATAAGTAAATCCCAATCCATTCTCCACTACTTAGCTGGGTCAATTCATTCGTTTACCAAATTTGACTTTGGTGGTATCATTACTTTGTTGTCGACCTGTTTGGGATGAGTAGATATTTATTTGCTTCATCTCTCCAGAAACAATATTACGATACAGTCCAAGTATCTAAGATATACACAATAAGTGTCTATTAGTAAATGAAACTCCTTGTCAAGAAGAGCTCTTTGATGACTAACAATAGTTTATAGGTGTTATGTTTGGATTTGAAGACTTCCCCATGACAACTCATGTGTTAAAGGATTCATTGACAATTGACAATCTTTTGTAAGCTCTGAGTAGATCATCAAATGAATGCAGTGATGCATCCCCAATTGAATGAACTATTGGGAGGTAGAGATACATGAGAAGGTAGGTCTGATTGAAAGAAGTGTGTCCTGAAGGTGTGACCCTGAAGGGCATCTCGATATGTTATCCTCTGATTCTTTTTCTCTGCTGCCTGGCTGCATTGAGGTCAGGAGTCTTCTGCCTTATCACAGGTCTGAGCACAAAGGATCCTGGCAATCATAGGCTGAGACCTTTGAGATCCTGAGCCAAAATAAGTAAAGCATTTTTCCTCTTACAGTATATTTATCACAGATACTTTGCCAAAGCAGTGAAAAACTAACAGAACGATGATTATACTTACAGAGCATTACTTGAGATTGTTTTATTGAAGAGCATCCGAATCTTCTAATTCTGGTTTCCATGCTGTGTGGAGCAAACATTTCCATGCAGGGATAATTCTCTTTTGATACAAAATGTAGTCTCGAAGAGAAAGCTCTTCCATTGAAATAAGCCCTCGAGCAGAGATCTGGGTAGGGCTTGGACAGTGTAAGGAGGAGACAACAAACCAACGCAGGATACAAGCACATTGGACAGGAAAAGGGGAGAGGACATGTTTATCCGGGGGCAGAGCTCTAGTTCAGAAGGATGACTCTGGATCTTTCATTTGGGGAGACTGAGAACAGAAAGAAAAACTCATGAAGTAAGGGGGCCACAGACAATTTATTCCGAACATTTGACCGGTTCTGATCATGAGAACCAGAATGAAGGAAAGTACCAAATATAAGAGAGTGGGAGGTGAACGATGTAGTGTAACAGAGAAAGGGAGCTTGCAGACATTAACTGAGGAGTGGGCAAATGGAGGAAGAAGGGAAGACACTACATCAGCATTCTCATCTTAGATGGATGCAGTAATCATTAGAAGTGTGACTTCTTACAATGGACTTCAATTAAGAAGGCATTTAATGTCATAATATCAGCCTATTTGGAAAACCTAGATTGCTCAGGTGCAGCGATCATCGGAGAAAAGAAATAGGCAAAGGAATGCTGTATCTTCTAATAGCAACTTAGAGTGAAAAGAGGCCATTTCAATAAATCCTTGTGGAATACAGCCAAGATCCATCAAGAAAAGTAAAAATAAATAAATAAATAAATAAATTAAAAAGTTAAATTTGTGCTTAAAGAAACTAATAATTCAAACAATTTCAAACAATTATGCTTTATATTTTAAACTTACTCTATAATTTTAACTGATCAGTAATTCTTGAAATGAAGAATGAGTTTATTTCTTTCTTTTCTTTTTTTATTTCAATTGTTTTCTTTAAAAGGAGTGAGTTAACGGGGGTTAAATGCTTTATTAGACAAGGAAAAAAAACTGCGCTAGAACCAATTTATTCATCATCCTCATCTTCTTCATCTTTGTCTTCCTCGTCCTCCTCGTCTTCCTCTTCCTTCTTTTTCTTGCTCTTTTCAGCCCTGACCACTCCCTTTTTTGCTGCATTGGGTTTTCCTTTAGCTCTGTAGGCAGCTTCTTTCAAGCTGTTGCAATATGCTCAATAAATTTCCATCCTAGTCTTTAAAAAAATTCATCCTTTTGATTTTTAAAAACAACCTATAGATAAATAGGTTTGTTTTATTATCTCAACACCTATCTTTCTATCTGTTTGTCTGTCTCCCTCCCTCCCTCCCTGCCTGTCTGCCTGTCTGCCTAACTGCCTTCCTTTGCTTTCCTTCCTTCCTTCTTTACTCCCTCCCTCCCTCCATCCCTCACTCCTGTCTTTCTTCCTTCCTTTCCTCTTCCTTCCTTCCTTCCTTCCTTCCTTCCTTCCTTCCTTCCAACTTTTTCACTGAGTTTAACAGTGTAGCTGTGGCTGGTCTACAATTTACCATGTAGATCAGGCTGCCTTCAAACTCACAGAGATCCTCCTGTCTCTACATCTTAAGTGCTTCATTTAAAGGTATTCACCTCCATGCCCCTCCTTAAAGCCCCCCTTAACTTTTGGGGTATATGTATTGGTTTAGTTCCCTCATTTATATCCATGCAGTGTTCCCAGAATATGGAAGACAGCATTGGATCCCTGGACCTGAAGTTACCGACAACTGTAAGCTACCATATGCATGGATGCTAGAATTCAAACCCAGGTTCTCTGGAAGAGCCCCGAGTACTCATTACCACTGAGTCATTGCAGCGGCCCATCCCCAAAAGCCTTTTGTTAAAAAATAAATAAATCATTCTTCTACTGATCATATTTTTGACTGGCCTTTTCATGTAAAAGTCACACAAAGTGAAGAGTGAGTCAGACTTTTGAGGGTGAAAATGTAAAGATTCTTAGCAGACAATCTGAACATAATACCTTTTATATTTTTATGACTGTCTCCACTGAGCTTTTTAAAACTACCTTTTAAAGCCTTGAGATAAAATACTCCTTAATGTAAAATGAACCAGCTTAACTGTTTTTAAATGTGCATTTCAAGTGTTGATTGCTGTCTCTTTGGATAAGCAGTCTCCAGGGTTTTAATGTTGTGAAAAAAAATCTCCTCCCTCCAAGGCACCAGCAACTCATTCCCTTTCCTGTAATGCCCAGTAGTGGTGACTGTTGGGCTTTCTTTCCCTAGGAGTGTGGCTGCCATCTGTCAGTAGAATCAGTTCTGTGGGGTTTGTGTGTTGGTGACTGGCCTGTCCCATTTAGCCCATTGTCCTCTACTTTTCATCAAACTTTAAATATGTTAGAATTTTTTGAATTTGATTTTTGTTTTCACATTTGCATTTAGTATATTCTGTGTACATTGTTGACAGTAGGCCTTCATTAGGTTTATGATTCATGAGTGTTTTCTTCCATTCTTCCAGCCTATATCCCTAGACCAGGCAATGTTTGACCAATGTCTAATTTTTACAAATGGTTACTTTTTTGTGAATATTCTCAATTACTCGGTGAGCTTGAGGATTTAGATGATAAGTGCTGAAATTAAGATAAGCTCTTTTTGTGTACAGGCCTGAGCTAACCCCCCGGTTTGGTGTTGCGTTCTTTGATGTAGGAAAGGCTTTATGTTGATATAGTGTCACTCGCCTGGTTTATTGTTGTTGCAGTACCCATGAAGCCATCGCCAAAGAAAAGTTTATGATGTTTCTCTTATGTTTAATTTTGTCTTAAGTTTTTAAAAGAATTTTGGGCATTACATTTAGGAACTTGACAAGTTTGAATTGATTTTTATAGCATCCAATAAGGAACGACTTTATACTTCTGTGTAAATGTATCTATTTCCCCTAACGCTCTTTGTTAAATGGCTGTTCTTTACGTACTGAATGGGCTTGGTGTCCTTGTAAAAGATCACTTGGGGTGTGTGTGTGTGTGTGTGTGTGTGTATGAGAGAGAGAGAGAGAGAGAGACAGAGAGACAGAGAGACAGAGAGACAGAGAGACAGAGAGAAACAGAATTGGATCCCCTGGACCCAGAGTCACTGATGGTTGTTTGTTGATGTATTATGTATGCATGCCTGTGTGCTCACGTGTGTTCATGTATGTACATGTGTGCATGAACATGTGTGTGATCATTTCTGGAATGTCTGCATTACTACACCAGTCTATGTACTTATTCTTATATAGGTATTTAATTGATTGTATTAGTTACATGCTCAAGCTTTAAATTGTGAAATAGAGAACATCCAGTTTTGTTCTTAATTTTCAAGACTGATTTTACTATTCAGTACTATGTTTTCATAGTGAAATTATGAAGTTGCTATTATTTTCCAAAAATATTTGAGGGCTCTTGTCTGTTTTTCCATATTTTAGTCTGTGTGTGTGTGTGTGTGTGTGTGTGTATGTGTGTATGTGTGTGTGGTGTGTGTGTGTGAGCGTGTGTGTGTGTGTGAGTGTGTGTCTGGTGTGTGTGTGTGTGAGAGAGTGTGTGTGAGTGTGTGTGTGTGTGTGGTGTGCATGTGTGTGTGTGTGTGTGTGATATCTTTAGGTCACTGTTGAATGATCATCCTTATGTATTTATTTTCCTCATCGGTTATCTGCATGGAGATTCTTCTGGGTTCTTCTATGTGAGTGAGTGGCTCTCACAGGGTTATGACAGTGATGTTCAGATGTTATCTAGTCCTATGTCTTGGGCACCTTTACTGCAATAGATTTTCCAGGGATTTTGTGGTTATAAGAGATGTTCATATATAATAACTAGCATATCACTGATTGCCTATAGCCACAGACTAGGAGATCTTTGACCAAAGTCTAATTTTTATAAATGGTTACTTTTTAGTGAATATTCTCAATTACTTGGTGAATTTGAGGATTTAGATGATAAATGCTGAAATTAAGATAAGCTCTTTTCATATATGGGACTGAGCTAGCCCCTCTGCACATATGTAACAATTGTGTAGCTTGGTCTTCATGTGGGGTTGTGGGACTCCTAATAGTGGGAGCAGGGGCTGTCCCTATCTCTGTTGCCTGCCTTTGGATCTCTTTCTCCTAACTGGGCTGCCGCATCTAGCCTCAACAAGCGAACATGTGCCTAGTCTTACTGCAACTCGATAGGCCAAGGCTGGTAGATATCCATGGGAGACCTCCCCTTTTCCGAAGAGAAAGGGAGGAGAAGTGGATGGGGGAGGAGGAGGAATGAGTAGGAGAGTAGGAAGGGGAAACAGCAGACAGAATGTAAAGTAAGCTGACTCCTAACAGGTAAGTGGAGAAAAGACCTATAAATTTGTGCGTATGTTTATGGGAGCCTTGAAAAGAATGAGGTTCCCTGAACAGCTAGATGCTTGGAGGTTTTAGAGTGCATTCAGCTACAGAAGGAACTAGGATTTTGGGCCTTCAAGTAGAAAGTTCGTAGTAGAAGCTATGAAAGGGTAAAAAGAAACTGTCTATGAATGAAGATGCCATATTGTGAGATACAAACTTTTGAGATAGTAATTCTCAGAAGAATAGATAGGGTTAACCTAGTCTTCTTTTGTGAAGTAGTCTTAGTTTGGTAAGATTATGGACTGGGGGCTCAAGACAACTGCATTCCTTCTGTAAGTCCTTCTTATAGCTGGACAGGGAAATGTCTCAGAAGGTGTCCTGGGTCCTGTGCTCCTTGAGGGAAAGAAGGGAGAGACAGGGCCAGGGAAGAACAGAAAAACAGGTCCTTAGGTAGATGGTACTCAGGATGAGTATGGAGGTTTTGGGTCTCCTTCTCCTTCCTTACACATCTCAAATACATCTCTCCTGATTGCCTGTTCTTGATTGCTATCCTCTGTAATATGCCAGTTATCTCAATTGCTTTTCCCATTGCTGTGATGACTCTAGCTTGTGGCAAGTTGACATACAACTAGCCGGTTTAGCAGTTTAAGGAAATCGGGGTTTATTTTGGCTTGTGGTTTGTGAGTACAATCTATCATGGCAGGCAAGTCATAGCAAGAGACAGCTGGTCCCATCATATCTACAATCTCACATAATCTCAGGAATCAAAGACTGATGAATGCTTGTGTTCAGATCACTTTCTCCTTCTTATACAGTCCAGTATCCTAGCCCAGAGAATGGTGCCCCCCAGAGTGGACGACTTGTCCAATCTCAAAGTTATCAAGATAATTCTCACAGGCACACTTGCTGACTCATACTCCAGCTGACTCTAATTGCTATCTTCTAATTTGCAATTGAGAGTAACTGTTATACCAGTAACAACAAAGTAGCTGTTTTCCTGAGTTCTGTGAGCTATTCTAATAAAAAATCAAATATAGACAAAAGGGGATTGAACTGGTTTTGTTAGGAGACATAAGAGTACCTGAACACCTAGTACTTGTGATTAGCATTAGAAGTAGATAAATTCCAGTATAAATTAGTTCCTAATCTTTGGAGTCCAACACTAACCATGGGTGGATTATTGTCAAAATTTCACTAGACTATAGGACATGCAGTTGGTCAGTTCATATCCACTGCATGGAAAAACTTTGGGTTTTTGTTTGTTTGTTTGTCTTTTTGTTGTTGTTTTTGTTTTGTTTTGTTTTGTTTGATGTGGAGAAAACTCTCCACGCATTTGATGGCTGAAGTATTGGGACTAAACAATTTAGTCAACTCAATTTGTAAATTTGCACAATCTCATAATATCTCCCGACACAATGCTTTCAAATAACAAATTGGTATTCTAAACCATTCCAGAGGGAAAAGCCACAAGAATGAGATGAAACCGATATAAACAATTTATCCCACTGTGGTGAGGCATGCCAGGAGCATGACACTCAGAGAAGGGCATAGCCTTGCTTCTGTGCAGATACCCTGGCCACCTCTGCCACATCTATGCAGTGCATTTGAGACCACTACTGGTTAGCGATACCTATGGCTAACATAATAGCAGAAACCTTTGATTTATATAACTTAATCAACAATTGTCACATACTGTAGCCATTAATGTGAAACAAGCCCCCCTTCAATTCAAGGAAAAAAAAGTCCAATTACTCAAAGATGCATATAGAAACACCCATGGTTAGGAGATAGTGAGTCATTGAAATCCGTAAATGGCCTGTGGCAGCGTTGCTACCTCTCCCTTATTCAAGCTTTGCCAGCTCTCAGCAACTATTCAATCCACCACAAAGAAAGATGAAATAAAAATCACCAGGGGTTGAATGACGTAAATTGGGTCATAGCCACACTATTTAGAGAACAAGATTTTATTGGCAGTTACTTCTAGCTGGATAAATATCCTCACATCCTTCATCAGTATTCTGGGGGATGGCTATTTTTATTTAAACATGTCTGCTATGCATAAGTAGAGAAGAGGTGAAATGATATGGGATTTCAAGATGAGATAGATATTACTCTATAAACCCAGTCTCCTGGCATGAAAATAGGATTGTGGATAACACTAAAATTACACAGAAATGTGCTTAACATTATTTCACTGTCAAATTCACCACCAAGGCTGTGTACTTCTGGGTTTCAAAGTTGACTGTTTATCAGAGAAAAGGGCCACAACTATAGGAGTGCAGCTCTTCCTTACCCATTCTGACAATTGCCAGTGGTTCTAGAATCTGGAACACACTAAAGTTATTTATTTAGAGACAGAGTATCTTCCTTTTTGGTGCTGTAATAAAAATGCCATGGTCAAAAGCTCGCTATGGAGGTGGTAATTTATTTTGCCTCCAGTTCCTGAGGTTCAGAGTTCAGCATGACAGAGTATGCATGGCAGGAGGCACATGGCAAGAAGAAGCAGCTTATCAAATACCTTCGAACACATGGAGATGGAAAAGACAGCAAACTGGAAGCCCTCCACTAGTGATGTACTCACTTTCTTTAGCAAGGTTCTACCCCCCACCCCTGCCATCAGAACCTTAAAACTGCATAATTTAAGAGTTTTATGGAGGTTTAGGTTTGAGACAAGGTCTCATGTTATAGACCAGGCTGGCCTCAATCTCAACAAAATGCTCCTCCCTCAGTTTACTAAATGTTATGATTACAGGCCTAAGTCACCACACTTAGTTTATGGAAGTTATATGCCACAGACATGACTGATAGTAGCACTGGCAACTAGTGATTAACTTAGATGTTATCCTCTTTCCTCTCTGGAGGCCCAGGGATAAAGCCTGATATTCAAACCTTCTAATTACAGAGTTGATTCTTCTGGTATTATGACTTTATTCTGAGACTCTCTAACTTTCTTGAGGCTCCGAGAGTCACCTTATCAGCATAAACTCATGTATATTACTGGGCTTGCCATGAAAACAGTAAAAGATACTTTTATCTCCACTCAATTAATGACCAAGGTTTTGTAATCTTTTCCCAGGATCCAGGGATAAAGATAGATGTAAAACTGTAGTTCAGGCCATAATTAGCTTTGAGGAAATATGGAAAAATTAACATTTAACCATGTGCATATTAATAGCACATATTAAAGAAATAGATAGCAAAAGCCACTTTATCATTAGCATATCTAAATTCTCCCATTTGAGATAGAAAATGGCTCATCTATGGGTCCTTAGGTTAAGATAGCATCAAATCCCTCCTTGACTGGAAAGTAAGCACATTGAAATTCACTCAAAGAGAATGGTAATATTCTAGGGAATGTGTTTAAATTTAGCCAACCAGAAACTGCCAACTAACCTCACATGGGAGGCTTTGTCAAAAGAAACCAAAAAAGTAGGTAGAGGCTTTCTACTTAGCCTTCCACCTCCACTCCACCTCCCATCCTCCACCTCTGTGCCTATGTCTCCTCTCTCTCTCTCTCTCTCTCTCTCTCTCTCTCTCTCTCCAATTTTGTTTCCACATAGCTTCTGATCTGGCATAGGATTCATGAATATCGCTGTCTGCTCAAATATGCTTTTAAATTTTTTTTTTAATATTGTAAGCTTTCCACTTAAAAGGTCAACCAAACATTGGCCTTAGAGTGTGGATGAGCTCCAACTGGACTCATTTCCTTTTTCAGAATCCCTCATCCTGACCACTGCCAGAATTTATCATCTGCCCACATGCTGTGAGCCTTTGGTTATATTAGTATTATAGAGACACGGTTCATTCTTTCTTCTCTTTCTTCCTCTCATTAGGTAGCAATTTTTGCTAAGTCAGGGTCTCTCTAGGCTTGTTTCCTGATAGAGATTTTTTTGTTCCCAGGTTTTCTGGGATACAGAATGCCAAGGACCAGTTGAGAGACAGGAATGATGAAATGACTATGAAAGCAAAGTACCTTTGTGTCCTAGGCCAGGTTTTGGGCTCTCCTTTGGCAGCAAATCCAGGGAAGGAAGAAGAAAGAAGAAAAATAAGACCAAGAAGACATGGTCTATTTACAAATAGAGACCTCAGATTGAGTAGCCAGCAAATATTTTGAGGATCTTAGTATATTGAAACCTGTTTTGTAAGTTTATGTATATATTTACTTTTAAATAATTTGTGCATATATATATATATACACATATATATATTACTTTCAATATTTTAAAATTTAAAGAATTATGTAAAATTGAACAAAATTCCTATGTAAGCTCCATTCAGTTTTCCCTAATGTCGACATATTACATAATTACTCAAATCAGGAAATGCATATAGATACAACATTAGCTAACCTGAATGTTTTATCTATAGTAAGCCATTGTCTCTCTGTTGTTTTTCTTCTTGTCCAGGAGCCAATCCAGGATCTACCCTGACTACTATGTCCTCTTACTCACTGGGCCAAGAGTCCTTCCATTTCTCCCCCTTGCTTTTCTTCCCTCTTCTCTTTCTTCCTTCTTCCTTCCTCTGCCCATCTTTTCATGGTTTTTATAGTGTTGAAGAATACTCCCCTGTAGTGAGAATTCTGGAGTTTTTGTTTTTTTTAAACAACACAGAAATAAGAATATGGTTTCATTTTAATCCCAGGTGTGGGATATGGGGATGTGCTTCAGACTGTCCACAGCAGCTGACTATAATTTACCTCATGTGCTAGCAGGGGCGTGATTTTCCAGCTGCAGATAGTTTCTATGATTGTGTTACATTTGGAATTCTGGGGACATTTCAGAGGGTATAGAAATGCTAGGGCCCTGGGAGGTAGGGGAGGTTGCTGTTGGTTATAGTTTGTTAAATAGTCATGCTCTAAGAAGACAAAAAACAGAAGAAGAAGAAATTAGATATCCTGACAGTGAAGATCAAACTTGCCCCAAGGAACTCAATGGCCCTAATCAGCAGGAAGTAGTCTGCTGACAATGCCATCTCGTTTCTTTTCCATGCTTTTCCCTCTCTTATCTAGTATTGTGGGTTGCAAGGGTAGAAGAGAAGGGGGAGAAAGGTGGAAAAAAGAAGAACCCACACACTCGTAAAAGACTAGCTACACTCTTTCAACTCTTTTGGAGTCTGTGTCTCGACCTGGGTCTGTTTAGTTATTATTGACAAGATTGCTACAGAAGCTACATTATGATCTTCACCCTCCTTCGAGGACCCTACCAAAAGATAAATAAGATCAATTAGTGTGATCACCGATAACATTAATATTTTGGTGCCATCTGACAGATCTCTCTTCTGGATCTCGCTGTTTTCCTTCTTGTATGATAAGTACCTTGTAATAGTCTGTGAAGACATCTTGCTTCTCACCACACTGTTAGCCATTTTTCTTTTCATCCATCAGCGATTACCCCCTGAAGTGAATTGTCTACTAAGGCTCGCTTTTTATTCCCACAAGTCCCTACACAGCTATTAATTAAATTCTACTGCAAGGAAGATCTCCTCCTGTCTTTCTCATTTGTTATTCATTTATTTATACCACTATGGGCTCATGGATATTATTTTTAGCCAGTGGGTTATAGTCTGCACTAAGTATTTTATTATACAAATCACCCCAGATTCAGTCAATGGTGGCTGATTCTAGTTGGATATTCTGTGTCTTTTTGACATGTCTGCATAATTTTTTGAACATTTCTTTATTTTTAACATCTGAGAATATTCCATATTTGTCTCACATTTCCCCTGCTCCTCTACTGGAGTCACCTATGTCGCCAGGTTTTCCACTTGCTTTTATCAGAGATGGTAGTTAAATGCTAAGATCTGGACACCAAGTGTACTTGTTGGTACTAAGGATCTGTGGCTTCTGAGGCTGCTTATCAAAGAGAGTTGTAGGATATATGTGTACTTAATTATGCAAACAACACATATGTATTTATTCCCACATCTTCCTGTGTATATGTACATGTATGTAGCTATGTGTTAGTTACAAACATTTAAAAATTATGAAGTTGTTTTGATAGTTCTGATGTCAAAGACCTTAAGATTCACTTTTTTTTCACCTCTATAATTATCTGTAGATATTTTTCACAGAGAAGGAAAATCTGTATTGATAATTGAGTCACTTATTTACACATTTTTTTGTCATTTCCCACTATATCCTTATTTGAAAAGTAAACGTGTTAACCAGGGCACAGCATCTGTACACAGGCCCATTTAGTTCCAGCCTTCACACTTGGGGGGGGGGATCCCATTTTCTGAGGTTTCTTAGGCTTGGTGTTCTTGGCCTGGTCCCCCTCCCTCACCTTAGTTCCTATCCTGTTTGTGATGCAGCTAAGTTAGACTGTTACTCTATGAGTTTGGCTTTTAGCTCCTATCTCTCACTTTAGGTTGATTTTAATAATGTAATTTTGTACAGGGAGGGAAACCTTTCCAAGATCAGTGTCAGGACCAGGTCAGAAGTATTCAGAGAAATTCAATCCTATCCCCACCCTCATCCCTGTTTTCCTTCTATCAGGTTCTCACTTACTCCTTTAAGAAAACATCCTCTTGTACTCGTTTATGTTGTTACTGTTATTATATTTCATTCTCTTATGTAAAAGATGACAGCAGCCAATTCCATAGAAACTACTTTGTGTTTTCCCCCTTTCACTTAAAGCATGTCATTATGTCAGATATGGTTTTCACACCAGTAATTCCAGTACTTGGGAGAGACGGTGAAGCAGGAGGATTGTCGATTGTGATTAACCTGGACTATAGCGTGATACAGAACAAAACAGATCAAATAAAAAAAACTAAAAAACCAAACCAAACCGAACAATGGAGAAACCATTTCATGTCAGTTGTTAGAAAACTTGTTTGCTCTGTAGCTTTATTGTGTTCTCATGTGTAGCTTATATAATCACTCTCAAATATATGAACACTCAAATCATGTGCAGTATTGTAATGAGTGACCTTTGTGCATCTTCCTGTGTTTAAGACAACAGGACAATAAGATATGCCATTTTATTAAATCATACCAGATTTCCTTGTAGAAGAATCTTATATGTGGTTTGAGGACATTTCCACCAGAAACAGATATAAGACACAATATTTTCCTTTATTTACTGTGCATAGACTGCAATCTTGGTATATGAATATTTCCTTCAATTTATTATATGTTGAAAGTCCCCCCCTTTGTTCAACATGCAACCCACAGTTTATTGATCATTCTGGTTTTGTAGGCATGCAGACATGCAGACCATAGGAGTTATAGGATCTAGGGACTTCTACCCAGATTCTAAAGGAAGACTTGTGAGACCTGACAGTGTGTAGTAATGGTGAATTCCCTTCAATGCATCTTTGACAGGTTGATGTGTGATACTCTAAAGGTAAAATCTAAGCTGCAATGGAGACCTCAGGATATTAGAGATACCAAGAAGGAAGAATATTTATTGCGGAATGCCAGTAGAGGCAGGCTGAGAGAGGCTTGTGTGTTATAGTTAGCAATAAGCTTATGTCAAAACGCCACAATCCCAAATGCTGGTCATGGAGCTAACTATGTTAACATTTGTCTTGATGGGTTTTAGTCTTATTTTCATCTTACTCTTCTTCCTTATCCTGCTGCCTTCTTTGAAATAGGAATGTTTACTCTGTACAGCTGAAATACTTGTAAGATTTGGGGATGTTTTGTGCACCTCCTCTCAGAAGGCCTCCATGGTTACTTAGATTAAATAAGCAATGTAGCTTTTATACTAGGATGTTAAACTTGTTTCTGTTGTCATTTGTTTGTTTGTTCGTTTTTGCATGTGTTCTGTTTGTCTTAGGCCTTCTCTCTGATTGGAAAGATAAAATCTAAGATTAAATTTTCCTTGATGACCAGCCCAGTAGAAAATTGTCCCTCGGTATTCGTGAGAGATTAGTTTTAGAGTCTCTCATAAATAGCCCACTTCACTAACACGCAAGACTCTCATATAACATGGCAGAGCATTGCCTGAGTCCTCCTTCATTTTTAAAATAGTCTTGGGATTATGTACTGTACCAGGTATCGTATAAATGCTACCTAAAATATGTAAGTGTTACATAAACAGTTGTTTAGGTATATTGTTTAGGGAATGGTGAGAACAATAAAGGTCTTTACATATTTAGTACATATGCAGATTTGCAGATTGTATTTATGTGTGTGTGTGTGTGTGTGTGTGTGTGTAACAATGGTTAATGAGAAGGGCCATGAATTTGAAAGAGAGTAAGAAGAGGTACATGGGAGGGTAGAGAGGGAAGAAAGGAAAGGTGAAGATGACATGATTATAATTGCGAATAAAAATAAAAATTAACTGAATAAAAAATGGTTATTTTTAATCTGTAGTTGTTTAACTGGTTGGTTGCAGCTCTCTTAGGTATGAGAGACACTGCCTTGGCCCACTACCTTGTCCTATAAGTTTTCCTAGCCATGAGCAGAGCACTGATGTTGCTCTTCTCAAGACCTCGTCCAGAGCCTTCCATGTAAAGTAATTGTCACACACGGTCGAGCACATTTGCTATGGGTCCCTTGGGAAAATGTTCCAGTTTCCTAAAGCTTGCTCTTTAAACCAGAGGGAAAGACACTGGTGTTTCTCTCTCGTTTCATTTTGTCCCTCATCTTTGAGGCTGCCCTTGGATCCTGAGAGCAGGCTAATTGTACAGCAAACTACCACACTGTTTAATGCACTGGCTTAACAGGAGCTCATCTGTGCCTCTTTAACACAAAGTGTCAGAGTCCTTTCAGTCTTGTTAGTCTCGGTTTATTTTGGGTTGTCAGATGAACAGCGGCCCACGTGTCTCACACCAATGGTTTCTCAATCCCCCACCCCCCCAACCCCCATTTTGTCCCAGACTACATTTAAAAGTTGTCATACCAGGACCTAGAGGGAATAAAACGAGGTCAGAAGGCTCTGCAAGGATCAGCACCTTGGGCCACTTCTCCCTCTTAGTCAAGCGTACTCAGCCATTAGGAAGACCAAGGCCTAGGGAGAGGATCTCAGAATGGCCCGAGTTACCCCTAACCCTATGCACAGATCCAGTTTTGTGTCAAAGACCAGCAGCCTAGACATGATTGTTGTGCATCTAATGGGGCTGAAGGATAAGTTCTTAGGAAGTGTATTACTGGAGGAGGCCGATGTTGAAGAGAAGGCCTGTGGGAACATGGCTGCTGTCTTCTAATAGCGCCCCCATGAAATTGGAATCAAGAATGCTCTGCTGTTTCCAGAAAGTTAAAATTGGGTCCCATGAGTTTGCAAAACCAGAAAAATGATTGTAATTCAGATGAGGGGAAAACTTATGTATGTTTCTGCTCAGTAGATGAAGTATCTCTTTTTGCATCATTACCTCTATGTACATTAAGGAATATCATTCCCTTTTTTGTAGAGTATTCTGTCATAAAGAAGAGCTAGATTTGATCCCATCTATTATCACAAGGAGGTTGGAATCTGTCCCTAAAGCTTCTCAGCTTCCTGGTTCTTTCCTCTCAGATCTAGGCATTCTGTAAGACCATGGTAATTTCTTCACTGGGTACAAAGTTTTATCAGATGTCCCTTATGACCCCTTATTACATGAGAACCTGTGCTGCCCCATGCTATCCTCTGCTCTGCAGCAAGTATCATTCTCATGTTTCACATCACTGCAGTGCCACCTACATCTTATATCTTACCCTAACTCTTCTAGTAGTTTCAATACACCTATGTGATACATTAGAACATATAATTAATTGAGCCTCTATTCAAAGCCTCTTCTCCAGAGAAGTGGATGGATAAGAAACTGCCTTGTATATTTAGTGGCTTCTATCATTGTGATGTGTCTGACAAATGTACTTATAGATATGTCTTCAAGAATTATTAATGTTCCTTTGAGGGAAAAAGTTACCTGTAAATGAAAAGTACTGGCTAAATGCTGCTTATACATAGAATGAGTATTATTAGGGAGAATAACCCATTAGAAGGCTCTGGGCTATAAACCTTCATGCTTGTTCATAGATCTTCTGATATAAAGGGGAAGGACATGTTGGGTTATTCTGAGATGCTGGAGAAGGTGCAGTGCTCAGGTATGTTGAAAGCCAGGCATCTTGCCAGCAACATCTTAGATATACATTATTCCTGGCTAGGCCTGTAATTTCTTAGTGAATATGTATTTGACCTGTTGGCTCTTCAGAGACAGAAAAATGAACTACTCTTTTGGGAAGAAAGAACGATTGTAATGCAGGTTCACAACTAGATATGTAAAAATGATGGCTAGTTTATAAGATAGACACTAGAGCATGATTGTTAATGTTCAATTTCTATCTATATATGTGTGCAATAATATATGTGTTTCCACCTCTTATGGAATATTGCTGTATATTCCTCATTTGCCTATGCAAGAGCTGTGCAACCCCAAGCAAGTTGGTTGCACTTTTCTGAACATTTTTTTTTAAAATTAATTTACTAGTGAGATACTGAGAAGTTACTGCCAAAGAATGTTGTAAAGAAAAGAGGAATTTGAACAGAAATTGAATTAAATCCTGGCAAGTCTGAAAATAACTAGGACACTTGTTCAAGGTCCTGGCTGTTAGTCCATGAGCAGATTTATGTTTGCCCTGTGTCTAGAGGAGCAGACTGTACTCTTCTCAGTTCCTTCCCATCCTGTCCCCATCATACAATCTATAAAAAAGGGAAAGTTAAACATTACCTGTCTATAAAAAGGTGGGCATGTGAACCAAGAAATCTTTGGACATTTCATCCCGGCTTTGAAACCACTGGCTCCAAGTTGCACTTTTTTCTTACAAATTCTCTTCAGCTTCATTGCCATTTAAGCAACCATTTTTTATGTTATCTCTTCTTTATTTCTTAAATTTCAGGTGAATATTTAGAAGAGATGCTTTCACTTATTGGGGAGGAATTTTGTCAACCATTCAATGGTAAAATTACCCTCATTTGATGAGTTAAATACACGTGGATTCTTCTTCATTCTCCATTATTACCTTTCTCTCACTTGATCTCTGTCCCTATTTTCTTCTTCTCTTGATCCCTCATATCCCAGTCCATATCATTCAGAACAGATTGCTTGAATATGACCCTACTGGGACCAGATCATTCCATCTGCCTTGCAGGTCTGTGGCAAGGTTGTTCTGTCTTCACAGAAAGATCATCTTTGAAAGTTGAATATCTCTTTTTCCATCCTTTCCCTTAACTAGTACCCACAGCTCATTTTTTGATGGCTGTTAATTTGTGGAGTAAACAGCCCAAGCCAGAGTAATCTGCAACATGCTGAGAGCTACCTCTGCTGGGTTCTTCTACATCTTATGAGTGTTTAAGCCTCTTAGAATTCAGACTGGGGGGAGTCAGAATTCCCGTAGTTGATATACATAAGATACAGACACAAACTGATTGTGAAATAGGGCTTTCCAGAGAACAGGAAACCAGTATCCCTTTGCAATCACATCAAAACCCATTCCTTCATATTGTTGGATGAACAATCACTAGGCACTTCTATGAACCTAAGCTCTGTGCTAGCGCTGGAGGTGGTTAAGAGTGAGCAAGTTAACCAAGGGCTGTGTCATCAAAATGCATCTAGTTACTTCAAGGAGATTTACATAACCACACACATGTTTATCAATATGACAATGGCATTAGTTACCATAGCATGAGAGAACAATCAAATTTTTGGTTATATTGATGTGTAATATTAAGGATGATGCCAGTGTGATTGATTTGACCACATGGTGGATTCCTCTCATAGCCTTTTTCATACGTACATGTCGAAGTTGCAACATGTTTCCTGGTTCTGAGAGTCTTTGCAGAGAATTCAGATCACCGGGGATAAAGCAAACAGGGTGAGAGATTCCAACAAGAAAGAACCATGAGAGCAGGGTTCTCTGATTTTAAGTTGATGCCTTTGAGTTGCTGACTTAGCTTTGAGAGATCAGAGAAGATGAAAGGGTGGAGGCAGACATCTAGACCCATAAGATTCACATACAAATCCTAGGGAAAAAGGTCTGGACGTTTGTGCAGGCTAATGCTCTTGACTAGAAAGCTGGCATTTAGCTGTAGCAGTTGGCTGAACAGCCACATTTGTCTTGCAGTTTTCAAGTAGATGTCTTAGTAAAGCTTATGGAGGGAGACAAGCCCTTTCAGGTTGCTAAATCAGGTCTCTCAACCTAGAGGAGTAATAAATCTTGCAGTTTTCTCTCATGGTTGACTCTGTGAGTATTAATAAAGGAAAGGTCCTAGAGGAGATTTCCCATGCACATTCCTGGACTTTCTTGGTTACTCTTAAGAACAGAGTTATCCAGCACATGGATTTACTAAGAATTAAGCCAATGTCAAGGGATGAGAATCTGTATATTTTTAATCCATGTAGGCTAAATGCCACATAAAGGGAATGCATGGGCAAGCCTCTGTTGAGGATGCCATCAATCTGTTCATTATTTTAAATATAGCAATCGTTTCGGGAATATTCCTTAGAAGAATCATGATTTCAATATTTTAATTTATGTAAATTTATGATTCCTGGAATCAGGTCAGAAGGCTTTGAAGATTGTGCCTCTTTGGGATTTTAAATGTCTGTTCTTATCTTCGAATGAGACTTTAGTTAAGCTGCCCACTTCTCTGTGGAGTGTGTGCAGACATGGATGTCTTTGCACTTGGATATGAGTGTGTGAATGAGAAATGAACTGACCCATGGTGTTTGTATCTTTGTTTTCCAAATAGCCAACATTTTGAGCCAAAATTGTCTCAGATACTAATTGCTAAAGCTTAGTGTGTTGTCTCACAATCCCATTTGGATTACAGAGCTATAAAATAGTGCACTCCAGAGGTGAAGTGTTTTACTCACTGCTACTAACCACCATTGTTAATAACTTATTTGCTATTTGCCACCAAAGCTTTTGTGGGACCTTTCTGAAAGATCATTCCATCAACAAATATTTAGTTAGCACCTCCTGCAAGCTAGGGTCTTGATGGTGTTCACTATGGTGATGAAGGCCTGATAAAGGATCCAGAGGCTTTGAAGTCTATTGGGAAAACATTCAGGTTAAGACACTACTGCTTCAATGCTTGGCGATGAGGAATTGTTTTTAATTCTCTAGCATTCCACTTCTGGCGTGTCACTTTCCAGGTGATTATCAAATGAAAAAGAACCTTGGGAATAGACTGGACCAGCATCAGAAATGTAGCAGCTTTTCCAAGTCTCTTGTTTCCTACAGGCACCTGAACTATGAGCTTAGTTCCCATGGCTCCCACAGAGTGAGGCTGGCAGCTTATGATGCAGCCCTGTGTATGCCGTTTCCATAGTTATGTGACTACAGTGACTAATTCATCAAACATGCTTTCTACAGTATTGAGGAGTGATAGCTCTGAGTAAAAGCACTCTTAAAAATTGCTGTGCACTTACTATTATTTTATAAACACCAAAACTAATTCAGGAGGCCTTCAACAGTCATTCCCATTTATTCCCTCTTATTGCTTCTCTGAGCAGAAGGAACATGCTAAGGATTTTTTCCATAAATGATTTAAATTTTACAATAGTTATATGAGGACTTGATTGTTTGGATTTTACAAATGGGGAAACAAAGTTACAGATAAACAAACTGATTTATCAGATGCAGAATTAGAAAATAATAGAGCTAGGCATTGAATTTTTTTGGGGGGGGTTCACAGATCATAATTCAAAATCAAACCTCTATGCTATGTATCTTTTAGAATGTCTAAGGAATTGAATGGTTTTTTCATTATCTGAATTTTAGGACTATTTAGATAATAGCTGACTTTGGATCTACAAATTCTTTCTATAAAGATTTTATCTGTCATCATATGTGTAATATTTCTGATCATGTGCTTTTATATTTTACTAAACATGGCAGACAAAACATTTGGAATGTCAGCATAGTCTCCTAAATTAGACAATTTCTAAAATAAAACTAAATAGCTGCAATTGTACAGTTATTGCCAAAAAAAATTAATAAATAAAGTTCTTGCTTCCCTTAGTCCTGGTAGAGGCAAAGAGTAACATACACTGCTAAGTCATATGTCACTCTTCACAGAGTCCCTTTTTGATCCAGAGTTTGGATATGAGCCATGTGTAAAGGAAACTCAAAAATGGCTCAGTCTCCCCCTCCCAGGGTACACGTTCAATGCTAAGTGAATAAGTCATATGAGCTTGAATATTAAGCATGAGTTCCTTCCGTGAGAGAGAAAAATGAGTTCTTCTCTGTGGGTAAGGGCCTCCATTGTTTCTGAAGATCAATGACATTGATTTTACTGCATGGCACATAAAAACAAAGGCTTGGAGAAGTGGCCATGAAAGGAGAGTAGCAGCTGTCAGGATGAGCAAGCTGCTTCAAGTTGCTCTGCCCACCCATAAAAAGCCTTTAATTTGTCTGTTCATCCCATCCCTGAGTTTGGGGCAGTTATTTATAGAGCCCCTTAGGTGATGAGCCTGGCAGAGGTGCAAAAGCTTTATTTGGGGTTTCAGCATCAATTGCTGGCTTTTAGGTTGAGAAGGGGGAGTGGGATTGATTCAAGCAGCAGAAATGTGTTTCTGTGTTGGCTGATTGTAAGTACCACTAGGGCTTATACCGTATTATCCTCATGTGACAACATCAAATCAATGTCTCCTGGGTCCAATTTCTACTGGGTCTGAGAGCAGGACAGAGCTCAATTGATCTGGACAGATCTTAGCTTGTATTTTTGTACTGAATAATTTCTGCATAATAATCTCTGTGGGAGGCACCCGGGTCTCAGAGTCCTACCACTAAGTAAATTTAGTTCCAAAGCAGAAACCTTTGGAGTATTGATTTGATCTATTTGAATATGTACAAATATGCACAAATACATGACTCCAGTCATTCTAGAAAAGTCAGGGTTGCTAGAATTTCTTCACAGTGAAGGATCTGAATCTTTCCTTAGTGTTTTATAATAGCATCATTGAGATATAATTTACATAACATACCATTTACCCCTTGAAAGTACCAAATTCAGTAGCTTTTAATATATTTACAGACTTGAGAAATCACTATAATAAATTCCAGAACATTTTCATCAACTCAAAAAGAAAAAAAAATATCCTGTACCCTTTAGCTATGACTTCCCAAGCCTCCTTTGTTCAGTTTTTGAGGCAAGTTTTCTGATAATGTTCAAATGACATTTCTATTTCTATACATCCCCAGAGTTTTAGAAATAAGTGCATTATAACACTTTTTACACTGCAAGACTAGCATTTGTTTTTCTTCTTGTCTTTTCTGAATCTCTGACTTCCAGGAGGACAAAGGCTTCAGTTTATTGAACTTTATGTCTACTGTCAGTTCACTTTCTAGTACACCTTGGGGTTCAAACAAAGGAGCTAAGAAAGAAGGAAAGAAGGAGTTAGGGAAGAGGGGGTGTGGAAGAAGGAAAGAAGGAGTGAGAGATAAAGGAAGAGTACACACACATGCACATACACACATGCACACACACACACGTGCACACACACACACACACACTCACACTAACTGTCAAATGTTGTGCAGAGAAGACATCTGGCAGGCATTTTCTGGCCAATATTCTTTTTTTTTTTTTTTTTTCTAAAAAGGACAGTGTTTTCAATGAAAAGTAAAATCTTGAATTTTGAGTGGATTTTTTTTTTTTTTTTAAATTTGCACCATTCTGGAAGCTATGAGATATTTACTTCACAGTGTCCACAGCATTTCACACCTAAGTTGTCTTTGGCTACTATCATGGAGAGATCTACAATAAAAGTAATTCATAAACAGGCAAAGCTTATTCTTCTGTAATCTAATAGTTGTAGATGGCTCAGCACTGAGAGGTCAGCCTGGCCCCACCAGACATTTCCAGCTTGCGCTTCATTATACCCCAAGGTTTTGCCTTCAAATGCATGGCTGAGGATGACTGTCCCTTGGTGTTTGCACATCCTAGTCAATTGAAGAAAGAGAACCTATGGCATAAGGGGTATGATTTGTGTGCTTCATGCATTGTGTCTTGTTCCTGTACTTACCTCATTGATTAAAAATGGAACCGTATCTAGTTGCACAGGGACTGTGAGATAGACCCTTCTGTTTGCCCTTGTATCCACTGTGCTTCCCACTTAGCGTCTCTTGGGGGGGGGTGGGGTTAGATGAATGTTAGAGAGTAGCTATGTGCCTCATCTTTCTTGTGCAATCCGTCCTATGACACATTGCTAATTTTCTTCATTTTCAGTATAGTATATCAGTAAGCATTGGTCCTGAAAAAAAAAAAAGGGGACTTTTAGGTATATCTTGCTATGTTTTATATGTTTGGCATTTAAATGAACTTGGACTTTTTTTTTACTTCTGTAATTGCAAATGTATTTCTAGCACATTAGAAACTAAGTGGGCTGTCTTGAACCAGCCAGGCAAACTTTTGCCCATTTACAGTATTATTTCGATGGGATAATGATTCTGGCTACTTAAAATACTACAAAGAAATGTACTTTTGAAATGTCCATCTGACAGTTGAATATTGCTAAACTCACTGGTGCTTACAAGCAAACTAGCAGATGAGAAGTCACTAGAAGATTTTCTGGGCAGCTCCTACGCAATGTTACAACAGTCCTAATTTCAGTCGAGGTAAGCCCAGCTATAATTTCTTCCTTTTTCATTTGTTTGTTAGGTCACAGTTGTGGGTTTGTCTTTGGACTTTAAATATTCAGGGTTTTATTGGAATTTGTTCAGTTGGGAATTGGTTACTATGGCACAGATAGGACATGAGAAGTATATTTTAAAATGCATGGGTAAAGGTCTAGCTTAACGCCTCAGAAAACAAAGGTTTAATTTTAACTAATATAACTTTGGCTATTTTCTGATTCAGAATTTGTCACGGTTAAAATGTAAAGTTTATGAATAGTATAATATATTCATGTACCGTAACATAAACATAGCTGTTTATGTTATGTACAAATTTAGGAACAAATCTCCCCCTAGTGTCCTAAGCATGTGCTCAGGCTGAGGGTCTAACAGTTTGGCACTGATTGTATAGCTCAGTCAAACTAGACTTTCTCTCTCATGCAGTTGACAAATATTCATTATATGCCTATGAATAAAGCACCTGGATAATGGACTGAGCTCCAGGAAACAGATGATGAACAAAACAATCCCAAGACATACTCTAGGAAGCTCACTCTCTCTTAGGGAGTACAGATTTTAAATAGTTGCAACAAGGTAGGAGGAAGGAGATTCATGGCAGAAAAGCATGCAGCTGGAAGCGTTTGCAAGGATCCATGCCTAAGTGAAAAGGTCCCAGATCCACCCTTACCCGCCTCAGTGCTCAGAGGCAATAGTGGGAAAAGCTAGCATCCTGCTGAAAGAGGCTACAACAAGCAGCCCTTGTGAGTACCTCTCAGAGGAACCCGGGTATGAGGAGGAAAAAACTGAACTCAATTATTGAAGACCCACCCATTTGAGAAATATCTATTATAGCACTTGTCACATAAATGAAAACAAAAATCTACAACATGGGAGCATTTTGGACAATTTTGGTGACAGGAAAAATGTTTTGTTTATTTAAGGGCCATCGATGTCACACCAAACTTTCTAGGTCAAGCTAGTGTTTTTGAAGGCTGTTTAGAGGCAGATTAGCTGGTCAGAGGTTGAGATTTATTTTAAACTTATGCAGTGGGAAGAGCACTGGTAAACAGGCTGGCATTAGAAAAAGCACAAAAACAAAATCAGTGTTGGAACCAACAGAGGCTTTCTGGTGGCAGCCATGGACAAACCTCTGTTTTCAAAGGTAGATCAAGTGTGTGCATGTGTGTTGTAAACTTACAGACTTCGGTGGGTAGGAGTTTAAGAAATGTTTTCTACTATGAAAAGAACATTTTCATATTAGAAAGAAATTGACTTAGGTTTTGGCATGAGAATGTTCTAACTGGTTTAGAATTAGATAAGTATTCTAGATTAAACCCTAGGACAGACAACTAGACTAGAGTCTGCTCTTTCAATGTCCTAAAAACATTAGAGCACTGGAGTAAATTTTCTTGAAGTAATAGAAATGGATGAGATTTCATTTATTTATGAATAATCATTAATTGATTCCCTTCTTCAAAGATATTTCTTGAAGAAATCTTAAGTGGGAAGAGGGGAGAGAACACCATGCGATATATGAGGCATAAAAGGAGGAGGAGAGTCTTGGGGAATAGGAAGAAAACCAGTAAGAGAGGGACAGGAAGGTGGGAGAGGGCAGTGGGAGAGAGAGAGAGAGGGATGGATAAGAACAACATGTCCAAGAAAATAACATGATGAAATGCACTATGTGTTGAGTTTAAAAAAAAAAAAAATGCTGAGACAGACAATTGGAATGGGGATGGGCATCTCTAGGACAAACTAGAAACCTAGTGCAATGGAAACTTCCAGGAATCTATGAGGATGACCCTAGCTAAGACTCCTAGCAATGGAGGATATGGAGCCTGAACTGGCCATCTGCAGTAAGAAGGCAAGACTATCAGTGGAGGGATTAAGAAACTAATCTAGCTACAAAGACTTTGACCTACAATTTGCCCTGCCTAAAGGATGTGCTGGGGTAGATGATGGGGAATAAATTGAGAGCCAACCAATGACTGGTCCAACTTGAGATCCATGTCATGAGAGGAAGCCCTTCCCTGACACTGTTAATGATATTCTGCTATACTTGTAGGCAGGAGCATAGCATAACTGACATCAGAGAGGCTTCACCCAGCAACTGATGGAAACAGATGCAGGGACCAAAAGCCAAACATTAGGTAGATCTTGGGGAATCCTGTGGGAGAGGAGGAAGGACTGCAAGAGCTAGAGAGGTCAAGGACACCATGAGAAAACCTACAGAATCAATTAACTGGGCACAAAGGAGATCACAGAGATTGAACAACGAACCAGGAAGCCTGCAAGAGACTGACCTATGCTCTCTGCACATATGTTACACTTGTGTAGTCTAGTCTTCAAGTGGGTCTCCTAAGAGCAGGAGCAAGGGCTATCTCTGACTCTGTTGCCTTCCTTTGGGACCCTTTCCTCCTATTGGGCTGCCTCATCTAGCCTCAATGAGAGAGGATGCACCTCCTCTTACTGCAATTTGATAAGCCAGGGCTGGTTATATTCATGGGAGGACTCCCTAGCTTTGAAGGGAAGTGGAAGAAGAGGAGTGGATGGGGGAGGGGAAGTGGAGGTGGGATGCAGAGTAAATAAATTAATTAATAAAACATACTTGGAAATACTTGAAATGGATTTACAAGTAAAAAAATGCACAAA
This sequence comes from Rhynchomys soricoides, assembly GCA_019843965.1. Lineage (NCBI taxonomy): Eukaryota > Metazoa > Chordata > Mammalia > Rodentia > Muridae > Rhynchomys > Rhynchomys soricoides. The sequence goes on along the minus strand of JADRCH010000007.1, from coordinate 330,377 downwards.
GTATATGTAGACTAGCTGTTTGATTTAAGGGTTGCTGTCCAAGGTCTCAAGAGGGTGTGTAACAAAATGCCCATGATGCAATATTTTTGTCAGTTAATGCCATTCCTCCAGCATCCCAGTGCATGTGAATCTTCTTCAATATACAAATACGTGATCCATAGTTGATCCCATTTCATAATGACTCTGTTAAGAAGTCTGATACTTTAAAAATAGATATATTTCTTGAGCAAGTAGCATGTGCTTAGCATTGGAGATGCAGTGGGTAACAACTGTGGTTCTTTATTTTCAGAGACCATTATGTCTGGTTGTAGATGATGGGCAATTGAAAGAAAGCCAGTTGATTTCTAGGGTGGACAAAACAGAAGGAAACCAGTGAAAAAGATTGCTAGGGGATGTCATGCATAATCAATCCCATGTTATAAAAATGAGAAGTCATTGTCAAATGAAATCAGGCAAAAATATAGGCAAGAATCAGAGAGTTCCAGGTATCTTGAGCAACATGTGTGAAAGGCACAAAAAAAAAAGAAAGAAAGAAAAGAAATTAAGAGCATGAGGTAAGGCTATTTGAAACTGTCCATAGTTACAGTAAGACGGTGCCAACATGGGACTAGGCGAAGGTTCTAAAGGTGAATGAGGCAATTCTCATTAATTTGTAACAGACCGCTTCTAATTCTATACACCAGAAATTTGGAGTGAATATACTCAACAGCCCTTCTAAATCACCAAGTCTCTGTATCCTATTTTAAATCAGAAAGGAAATCACAAGGCTAATTGGAGTGTGTAGGAGCTTGTGACTACTTCCTGACAGGGAACTAGGTATAGGACAATTGGATATGATTTCTGATCAGTGTTTACTTTGCAGGATAAATCTATTCATGGTATTCCTGTAGTATTTTACATGGTGCCTGCTCCATAACCCTAGGGTCCAGAGTAAGTTCCCAATAGAAGACAGATCTCAGTTAGCACATGGTTGCCCCAGTATTGAAAATGTTCAAGGTAATTCCTTGTGCTTCATTCAGATGTAGAAGTATTCAACCCAAAGCCCTGTTGCAAATACAAACAGGAAGCAGAACTTTAAATTAATCACTTACATAATTAATCATTTTAAAAATACCTACTCAGTATTTTCTGTTACAACTATAAAGACTGGGTGGATACCTGCTGAGCTGAGACATCCTGGGGGACTAGAAGCACTATTAAACCTGTTCTGTGCCATGGGGTCAGGGAGGAAGGGATGTATGAAATCTGAAGGTACACATAGGAGGGCTATTTGATTTTATGTGACCTCCTTCAGGATGCTCTCCCTAGAACCCTAGCGGTAAGTACAAGTGTGGCAGAGACTGAAAGAGATTCTTAAATGATGCCTATGAGAGATCAAGGTTGGAAAGATCAGAGAAGAAATTCTGGACCTAGAAGGAACAGGTGATTACGTCTGCAGGATGGTAGCAACTTCTCTTTGTAAGTTTCATTAAGTGAACTCTGTATTTTCTGGGAAGATGAGATATGAAGTTTTTCTTTTTTTGAAGGCATGGAATAAGGTTTACATTCTAAAATATATTGTCCCAGTGGATTTTCAGTAAAACATTAGTTAGAGATCAAAACTTGTGAGGAACAAAATGGAACAAACTGCAAATAAGCTGAAAAGCAGGACCAGTAGAAGTGATCTATTTTTCTCAGGGATCTTGCTTGAGAGCTACCTGAAGTTGTGGACTTTTGTTTGATCTTCATGTTTACTCTAAACATGCAAAGGGCTCTATTGGTCTCTGAGAACAACACCAAAAGCATGAAAGCTAGAGACAGGTCCATGGTCATCTGTCACATCTGTACCATGTGCAGCACAACTTGGGTCCTGAAACCCTGATTGAGGCTCTGAGGGTATAAAGGACAGATACATAGGCACACAAATGGAAAAACTGGGGTCAGGTCATCAGTTAGAAATCTCACGAATCCATACCAATTATGAAACAATCTGTGTAGTGAATAGAATAGATATGGTCCTCACAGATTCGTGGGTTTGAATGGCCCATAGGAAATGGCACTATTAGGAGGTGTGGCCTTGTGGCAGTAGGTGTGGCCTTCTTTGAGGATGTGCATCACTGAGGCCTTGAGTGCTCCTATGCTCAGGCCCCACTCAACATGGTAGAGCATCTTCTCCTGGCTGCCTGAAGAACACAGTCTCCTTCTGGCTGCCTTCAGATCAAGATGTAGAACTTTCAGCTCCTTCTCCAGCACCATGTCTGCCTCCATGCAGCCACGCCTCCTGCTGTGATGATAATGACTTAAACCTTTGAAACAATAAACCAGCCCCAATTAAATGTTTTCTTTTATAAGAGTTACCTTGGTCATGGTGTCTCTTCACAGCAATAAAACCCTAAGACAATCTGGAAGGTTAGGATGTTTATTATTTACACTACAGTGGGGGGGGAGGGGGAGTTAACTAGTCTTGGTGGGAGGGCTCTCTAGCATGGGGTCTCAGTCTATAGATGTCTGAGATGGAGAAGCTGTGGTTGCTAGCTTTTGTACACACTGGAAACATTTACACTTGGACCAGAGCAAGGGTTTGGCATCTCTCTAAGACTTGCCTGGGGGAAGAGGGGGGTTTTTGCCAATTTCCCGGGGTCCTAGGCCATCGTCTTTGACATAGCCATGTTCGTGGCAACAATGCACTCAGGACTTTGGACACTCTTTATATATTTACTCAGTCTATCCCTTACTGCCCACATATCTGTGCAGAGTTCTAGAAGCCAGAAACCTTGTAAGAGCAAGGTTTATGGCTGGATAAACCAGTGAGCTTTTAATGAGAAGAGAATCATAAGAGACAGAGTTTCAATTCTCCATGCAGCTTTTTCAGGTATAGGAAATAGGTGTCTATGGCAGTGGTAGGGCACTGTACGTTTAATAGTCATCTCAGTTTTACTGTTCTCTTCTGAAACTTGCCCTTTCTTTTTACCTCATTATCAACAGGTATCCCTGTATCCAAACACTGATCTTAATTAAATATATGATTATTTAAAAAATGACTTCCCTCTCTCTTCTAATTAGATGATAATGATTCTGCTCTCTCTAATTACTGTGTATCTTCCTTCTGAAGGCTATACATATTTATATATTCACATGCAGATATGTGTGAACATTTGTGTGTGCATACATTTGCACATGTGCATATTTGAAAATTTAATGACCTGCCTCTTGGGAGAGTGCATCATTGATAAAAATACTCTCGTCTTGAATTGGAAGGTTTCTGAGATATCAATTTCTCTAGCTTCTTCCATATTAGGCGGCTTTCATCTCAGAGGAAATAATTATACTAGGCTTGCCTCTGTTCAATGGGGCATGACTACAGCAGAATGGATCTCTTCCTGAACAGAGAGAGAGAGAGAGAGAGAGAGAGAGAGAGAGAGAGAGAGAAAATTGAAAAGAAAAAATAATACAGCTTGACATACCAGCCTCAAAATTATCTAAATCTATTTCCAACAAAAAGGTCTGTGCCTTAGTGAAGATGATGACCTTTGAGAGAAAAATCCATAGGGGAAAAAAAATTCATTTCCCATGCTGTAAGGTTAGGAGAATAAATTGCACTCTGAGAGGAGGGAGGGAAGCTCCTTTTGACATGTAATAAAGCAGGTAGTCTCATTTGAATTTTCCCATTAGGTCTTCTAGAGAGACCTGGATAATATGTTGGCCTCGCTCACTGTAACTCAGCCTTGGCTCTCTGTCTATGGGATGCACAGTTTTTCATGGGTGGTTGAATTAGAGTCTGGGTTATTTGAAACGTCCAGCAGAAAGTTATTTGTTACAGTGTTTATTTTTTCTATCTGCCATAGAATTCTAAACAGGTTTGTTTTCTGCAAAATATTAATACTCTTGACTTACTAGGAGGCAGATCTCTCACCCTCTACCCTCCCTATTCTTTCCTTTTTTATTTTGTTCTTCTACTTCAAGGGTCAAGGGGAATGTTTTTATTGCCCATGCAAAGGAGATCACATTTTAGTAGAAAGCTTAGTGTCAAAGTCAGTCCTGATCAGCTCCCTGTGCCAGAGCAGATGTGGTGAGTTTGTTCCATTTTACTGTGAGTTTATTTAACAAATGACTACTGAAAGTATTTGACGTGATTCAACAGGTCCAGTCCCCATTCTCATACAACATAGAATCAGGGCAGAGAGAGACACTAAAAATACATATCGGTAAACCATTGATTATTCTTTCTTGAAGTGTTATGAATGAAGGAAAATCCACAGTGGGAAAGTATGTCGGAGGGAAAAATACATGGGTACCCAAGCAAGATAATATTCTAGAATGTTTTTTAAACATGTAAAAATAAAAATACTTGCCACCTTTCACTTAATGAAGGTTCAAATAAGCTAATTCAAACATAGTCATTTCATTTTACCAAACTCAAACAATTAAAAGAACTTCCATCCAGACTTTAGAAAGATATAAGGAAAACAAGGGTACATAATAATGTGGAAGGACTTTGTGGCCCTGTGGCCCTGTGGCCCCGTGGTGTGTTTCTGGGAGGAGGAGGGGAACTCAGCAGTTGTTCTGAGTAACAAACTAAACAAACAAGCAACAATGCCCCCAAACCAAAAAATATCATAAAAAACCCAAACAAGAACAATAAAACACTACATCAGTTAGTTCTTTTCTGTCTTTGCTTAGTCTAGTAAGTCTCTTCTCCCTCTGGGGCAGGCATGTATAATTTCTCTCTATGCCAAAGATAGAAAGCCAATAAGTTATTTCCAAAGTAGCTCACACATCCCAGTGTCTTTTGCCCTTATTTTATTGAGCCCACTGGGCATGCGTGGCAATTGGCTTCTTGTGATGTTCCTGGGGATTCACAGAAACAAATAGGTGATGCATTTAGAGGGGATGGAAAGAGAAGCCAAAGAATAAAAGAAATGAAATCTGTTACCTGAAAGTTTATCCCATTCACCATCCAATTATAAATGCTCAACTCTCCAGCTGATAAGATGTTCATTTATGGAAGAGTTTTTGGGAATCTGAGTTCATGCAAAGCATATGTTGCTCTGATAACTTAAACTCTTCAGCAGCACAATTACTTTATAACCTTACTATTTTCAAATGTCCCCACGTAACTCCCTCTCTACATATAAACTATATCAGTCTGAAGTTCTAGCATCCATAAATATGTGAGTGTCGAAAGCTACATGCAGCAGGTGGATTTGGTGCTCATCTGTATGTGAATTCCTTAGTGCTGAACATCATTCTGGTTCCTTTAAATTCTATTGCATGTATACATAGTATGCACTCACCACACCACACTGCCCTGGTAAGGGTACTCCTTACAGGCAGAGTTTATTTCGTCCTCATTTGTTCTTGGCTCACAGTGGGTGGCTAATTTACCATTGATGGATATATCAAGGAACTTTTGCTGGTTGGCTCTTGTTTGGCTCTTCCAGATACTAGGAGTCATTAGGAATCCTTTGTGCGCAGAAAGAAACATACAGCAGTGGATCCTGTAACCATGGAGCTGAGTACAACCCTTAGTAGAAGTAGATGGAGCCAGCAAAGCATAAGTGGATTACCATGAAGTGTGCAGCAGTCTGCAAAACAGCCAGACTTGCAAGAAACTAATTTGAAATTAATAAAAATTGTATGTAGTGAATCTAAACCATGAATTCATTTCAGTTGACTGAAAGAGAACTGATCCTGAACATTTCTGGCAGATACCTTTTGATTCTCTATGTTTTTTTTCTATCACTTAAGTTTTCTGTTGCAATTTTCCAAGCTAGACAGCACCAGAGAAAGTGAGTTGTAAATGGTCCAAAATATAGACAGAGAAATATTTGCTTCTATTTTTTCCCTCTGGGCTATTTGGATTCAAAATCTGAACTTAACCAGTACCTACATCTGTAAATATCTATACACAACCATGGTGAGCTCAGCACACGGAGGAACATTTGCTTCAGTGTGTGCTTAAAGATGTGATCTACTTTTCTGGAACTAAGAGAGATTTACATGCTATCACTCTTTTCTCTCTCTCTCTCTCTCTCTCTCTCTCTCTCTCTCTCTCCATATATATGTATATGATAAGTATGCAATATCAAGTGTGTGCATGTGAATGTAGAAGAATGTATGTGTTTGTGTTGAGGCAAAGGACAACTTTGGGGATTTGTTTCTCAGATGATGATGTCTGTTTGACTTTTTTCTTTCCCTCTTTCCCTGCCCCCCCCCCGTGTGTGTGTCTATATGAGAGGGGGGGAGGAAGAGGGAGAGAGGTGCTCATATGCATATGTCTTTAAGGTTGACTACTAGAGACTGGATAAACTATTAGAGAGCTTATCACTGGAGAAATCAGACTATCCTCCCAGGAGCTACTTACTTATAGTTCTACATCTGGAGGTGGGAACTTGCAAAATTTCCCAAATTCATGTTAACATGTCAACTGGTAGTTTCATTGTACATATCTTTTGTAGAGAAGCACATTGTTGAGACTCCTTGGGTACAGCTTCCCTGTCATTTGAAGAAGATCCTATTAAGAACCAGTGTCAGTATTTTTAATCCTACGGATATAAAATCCCTATGTTTTTCCTTGCTAGGCAACTACTTTAACAACTGAACAATCTTATCACTGTGCCAACCCTGTAATTTGTTATAGAGTTTCAAGATCAATTTCTTTCACTTTCCACATATCAATAATGGCCCATAGAAAAGGTCAGTGATGTACTGCCCACAGGCCAAGTCTGGCCCCTTACCTATTCTATAAATAAAGTTTTATTAGAAGATGGGCATCTGGATTCTTTTGTGTTTTACTGTGTTGAATGTGAAATGTCCGTCCCCCCCCCACAACTCATGTGTTAGGACATATGGTTCACAGCTGGTGATACTGTTTTTTAAGCATGCAGAGCATCTGGAAATGCTGAATATCTGATGGGTGTAGGTAATAAGAGATGTGACTCCAGAATTCATATGTACTTTAAGGTTTGGTCCAGTTCTTTCTTTCCTGTCACATGCTCCTACCACAAAGCCTTTTCCAGGATGCCTCTTCTGCTATGATGGACTGAAATCCTCTGAAACCATAATCCTAAATAAATATTTCCTGTTATCAGTTGCTTCTCTCAAGTATTTGCCATATGAAGGAGAAAGGTAATATACAAGCATTGCAAGAATAGAGTTGAATAGATGTTATACAAGCCATATGTCCCACAGAGCTGAACTTATTTGCTCTCTGGTCTTTGCATTCTGTGTGAAGCAGAACCCATTACTTGTCCAGGCTGGGGAACTAATCTAATTAGACATGAGCGATACAGGAGGACCAAAGGTAATTGTGGATGAGAAAGATGAGTGAGCCAAAGGCAACCATGATGCAATCAGAGCCAACAGAATGTAAGAAAGAACTATAGCAGGACAGAGCACATCAAGCATTACCACATAAATAATTTTATATCTTGATAAACTTTTCCAGATATTCTTGCCCAATTTAGCTTTTATTATTAAAAATCCATCAGAAATGTCATCTCTTCTATATCTACCACTACAGGAACCTGTTCTTTCCACAGCCATTGCTCTGCACTCCAGTATACTCAATACCACAATGGGATTCTCTCCTGTGAAATTGGAGCATCTAGAGACTTCAGCTCATGGAAAAAGAGAGAGAGGGTGAGGGAGAGAGTGGGGAGAGGGAGAGGGAAATCAAGAGAGAGGAGCTCCTCTTGGAAGTTTCATGACAGATTTGGGCATAGGCCTCTGGCTGTATAGTATTCTCATTTCAAAGTGTTCATGAACCTCAGGATGAGGACAAAACTAAGGTGTGGGTGTGAAAGAAAAAGATACAGACCACAAAGCCTTAGGCCTACCATTCTTGAACCTGAGGAGGGGTTCTACTCATGGAAGAAAGGAAGACTTTCTTCTTAACTCCATTTTGGTGAATTCTACCCAGAAATAGGAAAATTGATGGGAAATAGATTATGAGGGTTAAAATAGAGTTGGATAAAAGGGGATTTGAGCACTTATCCTGTGTGATATCTTGCAAGTTCCTATGCCTTTGAAATTAGAGTGCCCAGGTTAGTCTTGTGGAATTATACCTCTAGGAAAGAATGAAAGAATGTCAAGTTCACAGCTTGGCTCCCAAACCAATAGTTATGAATGGGGGCTGGGTCAATGTCTTAAGTTAGGGTTTCCATTGCTGTGAAGAGACACCATGACCAAGTCAACTCTTACAAAGGACAATATTTAATTGGGTATGGCTTGCAGTTTCAGAGGTATAGTTTGCTTTCATCCTGGCTGGAAGCATGGTAGTGTCCAGGCAAACATGGTGCTGGAGTTTCTGAGAGTTCTACATCTTGATCCAGAGGCAGCCAGGAGAAGATTCATTCTGGCCAGATGTGAACATATATATGAAATGAAACTTCAAAGTTCACCTGCACAGTGACACAACCCCTCCACCAAGACCACACCTACTTCAACAAGGACACACCTCCTAATAGTGCCACTCCCTGTGGGCCAAGCATTCAAACACATGTGTCTATGGGGTCCAAACCTATTCAACCAACCACAGTCAAGTTCACAGCTTGACTCCTAAGCCAGTGATTATGAATGGGGCTAGTTTATTGTATTTTTCCAATGTTATATGGCTGTCACTTTGTCTCCTTCTCCAAAACAGTGCATATTACAAAGAATAATTGTCCAACTACCCTGGCAGTAGAGTGGCATCCCAAGATTGCACTGCACAGCAGGAATTACACCAGAGACATCATCAGCCCTGCAAGGCTCAGCAGCCCTCAGACAAGTGCTGCGTCTGGCACAAAGACCAAGGAAAGGCTCTGGTCCTTTGAGGTTGGGGAAGAAAGCAACCGCAAAGAAACAAGCTATTAATATTAATGTTTCAGGAAAAAGAGAGGGGAGAAAGGACATGGGCACCCAGGAAGAATGACTCCATATGGCTTTGATGTGTTCATTTCCACAGGATCGGGAGAGTGAGGAGAATACAGAATAGCTAGCAAGAAAGCAAGAAGGAGGGAAGCGGAGAGGAGGCAGGGGTTTGGAAGGCTCAGAGAAATTACATGAGCTGCAGGGAGTAGCTTCTGTCTAGACAAAAAGTCAGCTGGCCATGCTGCCGTACAACACCTGGAACAAGGCAGAGCAGGAAGAGGAAGTGCTCTGCAGCTTTGTTCCAACTGTGAGGAGTTACTGTGCTAGGACTAGCGACAAGCTATGACAGATCTCTTCCAAAGGTTTCCCCTGTGAACCTCTTCAAGCAAAGAATTTTACTCCCAATTCAGGTAGACCTAGGTTATATCTGTCTGTACATCTTTCTGGCATCCATCTAGGGCAACAACTGTCCCCATCTCCTCTCAGAGACCTGTGTCCTCTTTTATGAGTAATTCAAGTAAATAGTCAGGTAAGAAGGTAACTTGAGAAGAACTGAAAAAGAGTAAGATGCTAAGAAAGTGGGGAAAAGTCTCAAACACATGGGCACAGGGGAAAAGTTCCTGAACAGAACACCAATAGCTTATGCTTTAAGATCAAGGATCAACAAATGGGACCTCATAAAATTGCAAAGCTTCTGTAAGGCAAAGGACACTGTCAATAGGACAAATGGCAACCAACAGATTGAGAAAAGATCTTTACCAATCCTATATCCAATATATAAAAAGAACTCGAGAAGTTAAACTCCAGAGAACCAAATAACCCTATCAAAAAATGGGGAACAGAGCTAAATAGAGAACTCTCAACTGAGGAAAATCATAGGGCTGAGAAGCACCTAAAGAAATGTTCAACATCCTTAGTCATCAGGGAAATGCAAATCAAAACAATCCTGAGATTCTACCTCACACCAGTCAGAATGGCTAAGATAAAAAACTCAGGTGACAGCAGATGTTGGCGAGGATGTGGAGAAAGAGGAACACTCCTCCTTTGCTGGTGAGATTGCAAGCTGGTACAAACACTCTGGAAATCAGTTTGGCAGATCCTCAGAAAATTGGACATAATACTACCTGAGGACCCAACTATACCACTCCTGGGCATATACCCAGAAGATGCTCCAACATGTAATAAAGACACATGCTCCACTATGTTCATAGCAGGCATATTTATAATAGTCAGAAACTGGAAACAACCCAGATGTCCAGAGAAACAACAGAGGAATGGATACAGAAAATGTGGTACATTTACGCAATGGAATACTACTCAGCTATTAAAAACAATGACTTCATGAAATTCGCAGACAAATGGATGGAACTTGAAAATATCATCCTGAATGAGGTAACTCAGTCACAAAAGAATAAACACAGTATGTACTCACTGATAATTGGATATTAGCCCCAGAAGTTCGGAATACCCAAGATTCAATTCACAGCCAACCTTTGGACTGATCATGGGGTCCCAGATGAAAGAGTTGCAGAAGGGACAGAAGGAGCTGAGATTTGGAACCTCATGGAGGCAGAAACTGTGACAACTGGCCAGATCCACCAGAGCTCCCGGAAACTACAACCAAAGAATGCACATGGAGGGACCCATGGCGCTGGCCACATATGTGGCAGAGGAGGGCCTTGTTGGCCATCAGTGGGAGGAGAGGCCCTTGGGCTGAAGGGTGTTAGATGTCCCAGTGTAGGGGAACACTAGGGATGGAAGACTGGAGTGGGTGAGAGGGTGGAGGAGCAGGGGAGGGGGGATGGGATAGGGGGTTTCCCAAGGAGAGACCAGGAAAGGGGATAACATTTGAAATGTAAAGAAAGTATCCAAAAAAAAAAAGATGCTGCAGATCTATTACCCATGCCTGGAATTGTAAGCCGTGGAGTCCATTTTTATTTTCTTTCCCTACCATAGAGCAATGTGGAGAACAAAGAGAAGGATGACAGCAAATAGAAAAAGGTTGGGTCATAAAGCGAACTAGCATTGATGTTTATATCTGTTGAAGGAGACAAATTTATCTTTATACTTTAGGTAAAGCTTCCATGCAGTAAGGATTTGTGTACAGGTACAACCTGAGAACAGAACACCTCGGAGCCTGTTAACCAGACTTCTTGATGTACTAACTTCACAGGGGGCCCTTCTTGCCACTGTGAGATTGTCCAGGTAGAATATTGATTGAGGCACCTTGCTTGGCCAGTACTCAGAAATAGCTGCAGTACAGAAATCTCTTATCAGGCTTGAATGCATCACACATCTTTGCAGGAAAGGTTGCATTGCCAGCCTCCTGTGCTTCTTGGAAAATTGGCAGGGATGCTTTTATAGTCCTAAACAGTGGAGCATTTGTTACATGGCTCACGAAACATTTGGATAGTTCCTACTGCTCCTAAGATCTTATCACCAGGCAACAGAAACCCTTTATACTCTACAAAAACATGCATGACTCTGAAGAAGGGAAAATGTCACACATTAGCTTGATTAGAGGAGATAGGAGTGACTCTGCTTAAGTGATATGCTTGTGTGATTAGGGTAGAGGTGAATTGTCAGGAAATAGAGAATCACACAGAATTAGAACTGTAAAGAGGATGCTTTCTGGGATTGAAGAGTAAGACAGTGTGGTCTTTAGTAAAAGACTAGATGTGAAGGCAGCACCTGTGTCTTGGAGTCTTTGATGCCTGCATAAACATTTAGAATTGAGCTTGCACCTTGTAAGACAAAACAAAACAAAACAAAAAAACCCACAAAAAACAAAAAACAAACAATGGTGTAAAATGGGATAGTGACATTCTTTCAAGCATTGGAAATAAAATTATATTAGCAAGTTTATTAAGAATGAGGCTAATTATTATCCACAACAATTACTGTGTTCAGCTCAAGAACAATCCCTTGGCACAGAGCATGGTATAGTCAACATATGCTTGCTGAAATTTTATTTTGAATATGAAATTGCTGAAACTCAGATGTCATCTGATCTCCCTTAGAGTTTTAATAAAAAGCATTTCTTTACTTAATTAAACCTGGAATGACTAAATACTTCTCTCACACAAATCCAGCTCAAGGGGTCAGATGAGGTTAGACATCAGACATACCTCAAGGCTCTTCCCTCCTCAAGACTCTGCCCTAACAAAGTTCTTTCCTAAAGGATTAAGATGAAAATAGGCCTCAGTGGTATTGCTTAAGGAAGGCTTTTTTGTTTTTGTTTTTGTTTGTTTGCAAGAGTGAATTTGTTTCCAGTTTAGCCAGCTGAAAGATTTCATACACTGTGAAGACAAATATGAACTGGAAGATCGATGGAAGGACTGTCAGCAAATGGTGTAATCAGTATGACCTGGAAAATCAGGGGAGACTGTAATGACAGAAGGAATCCCAGCAATCTCTCCCGAGGTTGGTCTGGGAGAATACAGGGATGTCAAAGGAGTGTAGTCAGGGCAATAACGTTACCCAAACAGGTCCAGTAGATGGGAGGCACATGGACTCTGGAATCAGCCAAATCCAGCACCCCATTCTTTCAAAGAAGAGCTTTGTGGGCTTGTCAAAGATACACATATCTTGTGAGGGTATCTGTAGAGAGGGGCTGATTTCACTGACAACACAGAGTCTCTGTGGGATGAGTCAGTGGCAAAATGTGAAAGGATGTGGAGCACAGTCCAATATTAATGCTTCCCTGTTCCATTTCAGTTTTCAGTTTTCTTTTTAAATTTCCTGGTCTGATTCTCCCTTTTACTTCCAGTATCAACAGTTTTGAAACTGGCCAAAGGTATTTGTTTTGTTGAAATTTTCATTCTGCTCATGCTAAGGAATAACATTACTTTCTGTAACACGTTGATGCTTCCAAAGGTTTTCTGGCATCATTTCACCCTGTGAGTTGTGATCTTTGCTTTAGTTTTGTAAATATAGACACTGGGGATTCTTGAAGGACAGCCACTATTCAGAAAAGAAAAACCCAACTAGGTCTTTGGCTCAACGTGCTTTTTATCAACTACAGAAAGTATAGAGACATGTTGGCCAAATACATGGCCATAGGCAATCTGATGGGAACAGTTCCTCAGTGGAAGTTCCCTCTTCACAGGTGACTCTATTTTGTATCAAACTGACAGGAATTATCTAGCATAATTGATCCATTGTTAATATACAAAGAAACCATTAATAAACCTTAACTTTTCCTTTCTAATGTACTCCCAAGATCTCACATTCATCTCATAATATAACGCACAATATAACTTTAAAATCCACAGTCTTTAAAAATGTCAACATTTTCAAAGTTCAGGATCTTTTTCAAATTCCAAAGATTTTGAGCAAACAAACAAATGTATTCTTTCTTGTTCTCAGAGGGAAGAACCAGAGCACAATAACAATCAGGTCAAGGCAAAACAAAACTTCAATATTGTAAGTAGCCAAGTGTCCAATTTCTAGGATTGACTCATGATTTCCTGGGTTCCAATGGGCTTGAATAGCCCTATCTTTCCTGCTCTACAACCTGCATCAAGCACAGCTTGTCTTTCAGGCTCAGGCTGTCTCTATTCCATACCTGACCCTGTCCTTAGAGGTCATTTGACAGTCCTGGGATTTCAATACGTGAGTATTTTCACTGCAACATTACACTTTTAGCAATAACTTCTGATCTCTCACAATATCAAGCTTCAACTGTTCTCTATGATCCCTCAACCTTCAAAACCAGTACCACCTGGAGCCTCTTACATATTGTTTGGCTTCTTAGCTTGAGATCTGCAACCTTGTCACTCATAGATTACAGTGTGTGTGTGTGTCTCTGTGTGTGTCTCTGTGTGTGTCTATGTGTGTGTATGTCCATGTGTGTGTGCGTGTCTGTGTGTGTGTATGTGTCTGTGTGTGTATGTGTGTGTCTGTGTGTGTGCATGTATATGTGTGTGTGTGTGTCTGTGTGTGTGTCTGTGTGTCTGTCTGTATGTGTGTGTCTCTGTGTGTGTCTGTGTGTGTCTGTGTGCGTGTCTGTGTGTGTGTCTGTCTCTGTGTGTGTCCGTGTGTGTCTTTGTGTGTGTGTGTCTGTGTGTGTGTCTGTGTGTGTGTGTCTGTGTATGTGTCTGTGTGTGTGTGTGTGTCTGTGTGTGTGTCTGTGTGTCTGTGTGTGTATCTGTGTGTGTATGTGTGCGTGTCTGTGTGTGTGTCTGTCTCTGTGTGTGTTTGTGTGTGTGTGTCTGTGGGTGTGTCTCTGTGGGTGTGGGTGTCTGTGTATGTGTCCGTGTGTATGTGTCTGTGTGTGTGTGTGTCTGTGTGTATATCTGTGTGTGTGTAAACGTCCTAGCAGATTTCACTTAAATGCTGCTCCTCTCTTATTAATCACAGCAAACTTCACCTTTAGCTTAGCAGTATAGATCAACAGTTCTCAACCTGTAGGTTTTGACCACTTGAGGGGAATCAAAAGACCCTTTCACAAGTGTCATCTAAGACCATCGGAAAACAGACACTGACATTATGATTCCTAACAGTAGCAAAATCACAGCTATGAAATAGCAATAAAAATAAGTTTATGGTTGAGGGTCACTACAACATGAGGAACTGTACTAAAAGGTCACAGGATTAGAAAGGTTGAGATTGTCCCTAGAAAACAAATGTTTCCTTTTGAAGGCATTGGTTTCTTATTAGTTGCAGTTGATTCCTTAGCCCCAGATAACAAGAAACCATATATTCCTAATTTTAATATCTCACAAATGGGCTAGATAGAGTCTTTAAGGAAGATTTAAGCTTCTCTCCAAAATTTCACAAGCCAGACCTCCATCATCTGCAAGCTTATCTTCCAAGCTGCCGTGGAATTGCCCAATAACCCTGAGAACTCAAGGGATTTTCCAACTCAATGTCTCAAACACTTCCATATTTCTCCCTCCAATATAACATGGTTAGGTCTGTGACAGCAACAGCCCATTCCCTATACCGGTCTCTTATAAATTTCCTTTTGTTGATGGGATAAACATCATGAACAAAAGCAACTGGAGTGGGAATGTTTATTTAGATTACAGTTTACAGTCCATTATGGAAGCAAACCAATGTGGGAACTCAAGACAGGAACACGGAGGAAGGAACTGAAGCAGAGATCATGGAGTAAAGCTGCATCCTGACTTGTTCACCTCCCCCCACCAATACAACTCAGGACCACTTGCCCAAAAGTGATACCAACCACAATGGATTAAGCTCTCCCACACTGATCATTAAGAAAATGCCCCATAGTCATGCCCATGCACTAATCTGATGGAGCCCTCCTTCAACTGAAGTTCCTTCTTCCCAAGTCATTCTAGTATGTGTCAGCTTGATACTGATGCATGGTATTGCAGAAACAACTTTCAGTATCTCTTATGCTAGTTTGTTTCAGAGGTAATTACTATGTACCTAGAGACTTAGTTGATTAAACTGAAATAAAAGTGGAGCTTGAGGCAGGCTGTACTGGAAATACATCACCTCCCCTTACCAATCCTAAGTTATATCACTATATGAATTAGCTATTAAGAACTACTTCTGGAGTGATGGAAAGACATCACCCTCTCTCCTGCTGCATATACACACATGTGAATCAGGTCCAGTATTCAAAGTTAGCAACACAGTAGAAATCAGGGTTGCACATCTGTAATTCCAAACAGAGAAGACTAAGACAGGCCAACGACAGATTCAAGGCTATCCATCTAAAAACCAAGAGAGTTGCAGGCCATTCTGAGATACATTGTGCAAGTGTCTGGAAACAACAAGAAAGTTAACAGGAGCTCCAAGAGCTCTCCATAACATTGTGCTAATAGCTTGTTCACAGTCCTCTGACTCCTGCTCACCAATTACATCTGCATTCTGCTGCCTCTCTAGTTTAGTGTATTCCTTTTATATATTCCTGTCCCTTTTCTCTTGGAGCTAAAACTTAAAATCTTCTGTCTCAATTTCTTTTGGCATAGATCTTCCACTCCACCCTATTCCCACTTCAGGAGCTCTGTTACCAGTTCCTAAGTATAATGACTATTCCTGTTTGTCAACTTGACTATATCTGGAATGAACTACAATCCAGATTTGGAAGGCTCACCTGTGATCCAGATCCTGAGGCTGGAAGACACAAGTTTCTGACCAGATCTTGGCATAGAGGTCTTGAGGCATAGTGGCCATGAAAAGTTTAGGCCCAGGCAAGGTAGTACACACTTTTAATCCCACTGAGGCAAGGAGATCTCTGAGTTGAAGGTCAGTCTGGGACAAAGCAAGTTCCAGATCCAGGCATGATGGTACATAACTTTAATCTGGGCCATACTTTGTACTGGATGCCAGTAGAAAGACATTGGACGTAAAGACATAAAGACATTGGAAGAAGGAAGATTCACTCTTCTTCACCTGCTTGCACTTACTTGCCAGCACATCTGTTGGAACCTACTTCTACAGAAGACCAGCTGAAACAACCTGCCTCATGGGTCAGATTAACTACTAGATTCTCAGACTTCCCATTCACAGCTGACCATTGTTGGGTTAGTTGGACTTCAGACTGTAGGTCATCACAATAAATTCCCCCAATATAGAGGGATATTCCATAAGTTCTGTGACTCCAGAGAACCCTGCCTAATACACTAGGTTAGGTCTGGGGGGTTATCTTGTCATGTTACCTATACTGAGGCATTGCCATACTGACCTTTAAGAGTAAGCAAGCACTCTAACAAGTTCTGACACAAACAGAATAAAGTTATACAAACTGTCATGATGCCACCTTATCAATAGATGGACCCAGCACTGACCACAAGTCCCTTTCATTATGGCCTTGTCATAATGATTGAAAATGATGAGACAAAATTAAGGTAAGATAAAAAAGAGTATATAAAATAAAATCAGCTTTACCCAAACCACTGAGATTTTGTATATGGAATGCTAACTGCCACTTGATGTTTTCTTTGTTTCTTAAGCTTTTGTCTGTCACAAAATAATGAGTTATATTGGTTGCCCCATGCTGTTTGTAGAGAACTGTGGAAGCTAATTAAAAACAAAACCAAATGCCACAGATGTAATTATTACATAATGTGATAAGGGTAACGTTATCTGATACTGTTACATTTACCAAGAATGAATTTTAATCAGAACCTCAGATGGTAACTGAGAAAACAGGTATGAATTTTTTTTTTAAATTTTTTTTTTTTTAAAAAACTAATTACACACCCCAATTATTGCTTAAATACAAACCAGATTCCTTGGGAATGTGCCTTTGAATGAAAATTGTCCAGGCTCTTGACCTGTGCAGCTGAAACAAACAAATGGACCTTATCAAGATGAGTTTTCTGAATATGATACAGCAGGCAAGCAAGATTTAAGACTATTTGAAACATGTAATCATCTGATACCAAGAGATTAGATTCATTCTTTCTAGTTTCTGTAAAGCATAAATATGAGATATATCTACAATGGCAATGGAATAAATATTTTAAAGCATCTACTCCCATCTTTACACATAATTTATAATACTATTTTATGACTCTGTATGCATGTGTATAAAGTGTACAGTTCATTATAGAGCAATATATCAAAATAACAATAATATTCTTATACATATTATGTTTGGGTTAAAATGGGGCCAAGCAACTGACAAAGCTCTCTAGATCATGTACCCTAAAAAATCCTTTCCTGGAACTAATGACATGTTCAAGCTTGTGGCAGGAGAGTAGAAGGTAACAGAAAAAATGAAAATACATAGGAAAAGTGTTTGTTTATGAGTGCAGTGGTCCTACCATGCCCAGAAGACATGGTTTACCCTGCAATTCTTTCCTACTGGCTCTTAGGACCTTCCGTTCCCTCTTCTCTGGTGTTGTTCATCTATTTGCTAAGTTAAGAAGCTCCTGGACACATGGGTTCAGAACCTAAGAGATTGATGCCAGATGCTGTTCATGGCTTTCCTCTTCGCCATAGATGGCTGCCCAGCCGTATGAACCATTAGGCTATAATGAGGTAATTAGCCTGAAAAAGAAGCAAGCTCATTCCAGACAAAGTTCTACACCAACAGTTTTATAGTCTTCTACAGAAACATGCGGTAGATATTTATATAAAAAAAATTATATCATTTGAAAGGTTTCTTTGCTGATGTCTGGCCATAGTGCCCTTCTGATGATTTTGCAGTAAAGCGCTGGCATTGGAAACTGTGTTAGTGACTCTTCTTATGGCTCAACCAAATTTCTGAAGAGAAGCAACTTAAAAGGTTGGTATGTCTAATGGGTTAATCTATCAGGGAGGATTTGGGGAATGGTTTCCGTTTGTGACTGCAAAGAGTGAGGGTGCTTACTTCAGCTGGACATCAGGAAGCAGAAACTGGTAAGGAAACAGGTTCCGGCTATAAAGCTCAAGGCCTCTCTCCCAGAGACTCAGAGTCTCCTGGTGCCCAAGCTCAGGGATACAGAGGTTTAAATTTTTAAAGGCAAAAACTAAAAAGACCATAATTTACATCAAACTTAGATGAGGGTTAGAGTAAGCATGAAATGTTTGTTCTGAAGCACAGTAATTATTTTAGACATAACATGTAGATCGTTTTTGACTCATATCTTTTTTAATTACTTTAGTTTACTTTAATTATTTTGGTTAATATATCTGGGCAACGGTCAAGTCATCAGAAATCTCAAATGCATTGCCAAGGCAGATGTGACCACCTAGGGGAGGGGTGGAGAAGGCTGGGAAATGTTTATGCAATCCCAAAATAGAGTCAGAGCAAGATGACATTGCCATAGTCATTCAGTCATTTCACAAGTTTTCCATTCATGAACCCTTTCAGAGCTGAAATATAACCCAAGATACTATATTCCATCTGGAGGCCAAGTCTCATGTACATGCTCTGGTCTCTGATGGTATCTCAGCCTTTGCTTGTTTCTCATGACTCTGACACCTTTTGAAAAGTGGGAGTCAATAAAAGTTTCTCTGAGGAAACAAACAGACAGACCACAGGTTTGATTCAGCAATGCATAGCCTTGGTATTTATTCTATTTTGACATAGTGATCTGAAGTATATGTATGGTCTTCTCTAGTTTCTGTGAATTATTGTCTGTTTTATATTCAAATTTTATGTGTATGGATATTATTATGGCTCTATCATTCAACTCTGTAGTACTCAAGCAAGAAAATTCAACCCAGAGGAAAGTATGTTCAAGTCTTGATTCAAATTCTGACTACATGTTTACATTAATAATTTGGACCTTGAGTAGATCCTTTAATTACCATGAGTCTTGGAATAGTCTTTTGAAAAAGAAAAGATAAACACTGAGTCCACATTGTGTGAAGTGAACAGCATACAAGTATGTAGGAGACTATATAGGACCAGTGAGTGTTTAAGGATGTCAGCATCCCTCCCCTACAGTTTTTCTTTGTTTTCAAATGCCCAAGACTATGCTGGATAGCATTCACACCATCACAGGAATCTACTTCATTTAATGAAATAGCAGACGTAAGCAGCTTTTATAGAATTCGATGTAAGTTCCCAAAATGTTGGTAATAATAATTTTTAAAACATTTTTACTATTCTTTGACAAATTCATACAATACAGCTTCGTCATATTCACACCCCCACTATTCTCCTTAACTCCTTTCAAGTTCTCCCCATCTTTGTACCCCACAACTTGCTTTCCTTTGTTTAAAACTTAATAACTCATCAACTATGATTTTTGCTGTCCATATTCTTCTGGATGTGGGCCACCCACTGGGGCATGGTTGACCTACCAGGAGCAATGGCTTAAAAGAAAAATGACAGAGATCTTCCTCCCACAGGAGCCATCAATTGTCAAAGGCTTCTCTTTTAGGAGGGGGATCCCTGAGCCCTTCCTCCCTCCCTTAGTGCTTGAGTATTAACTGCCTTGATCCTCTGCAGATCTTATATAGCCAACCATAACCATATCTGCTATGAGTTGATGAGTGCAGTGGTGCTGCTGTGCCCAGAAGACCCCAAGTAATCAGACAGCCATCCTAAAAAAGAGTCAAACCACTCCACAACAGAGTTCTACACCAAAGGTTTTATAGTCCTGTCCAGAAGTGAGATGTAGTAGATATGTCCTACTCCTATGAAGTAGTTATCTTTTCTCTTCCTTATGAGCAGAATTGCCGTGCTTTTAGCCTTGAAGATTTTTTAAAAAGACTCTGGAATATCATTTTCTTGATTAAGCTACACTGGGCAAACTGGTCATCCCACTAAAGGATTAAGAAGAAAATCATGTTTTTAAACCAAATTTTGTGTCATCTGAAAATTCTCTTTTCCATTGTCAGGTCACAGCTCCCATCTGATGATTCTGGAGTAAAACACTGGCATTGGGAAATGTGTTAATAACTCTTCTTATTGTTCAATCAAATATCTAATGAGAAGCAACTCTTAAGATTGGTGTGGCTCAAGGGGTAGCCTATCATGAAGGAGGAGGCAAGGTGGTGGAGAGGTTCCCATCTGTGACTGCAAAATATGAGGATACTCACTTGCATCTGGACAGATCAAGAAACAGATACATGACAGGAAATAGCATTAGCTGTAAACCTCAAGACCTGTCTTACATAGATTCAGTTCCTCCAGCTTGGATCCACCGCTGAAATCTTCCACAAGCTTCTAAGTCAGCTCTGGGAACCAAGTACATAAGTCTGTGAGGAGAATTTTACATCTAGCACAGGACAGTAATTTTGTGCTCTGCACAATTTGATTGGTGGAGCTAGTCAAGAAGGGAGCCAGGAAAAAAAAAAAAAAGTCAACTGTTGATTCAATTTATTTCCAAGTTCTGGCAAAGAACTCTTGGATAGATGTCAGTGGGGACACAAAGCAAGGAAATTGTCACTTTACAGACTGAAGCAAAGAAACAAGGACTGTAAAAGTGACATCAGTGTGTACTCTTGCCAGCAGAAGGAATCCAGAGGTAGCTTTTAGAAGCAGAAAAAGAGATCAGTGCTAAAAAGCTCACTTTCCAACGAACCATTATCCCCATTATCTCATACAATCACATATAAGGAGTCACAGAAACATAACAAGGAATATAAGGTTTTTGTAGTCATGCAATCGTTAATTTTGACATGGATGCTATGTTTACATTTTGTCATTACAGAAGAGGCTGCAGAATAGCCACTATGTCATTTCCCAGCATTGCATTCTTAGATGTCTCAGAGAGCCTGTCCAGGCCACTTACCTATCAGTGCTGAGCAATGTTCACTTTCGTGGTGCTCCAAGACCCACCCCAGTTCTGGCAATGGTAATGATCCATAGATAATTCCTGCTCAGCTGTCTATTGTTCTTCATTCTCCTCTCTTGTCTTTTTGAGACACACAGGCTTGAGATTACAATCAGCTGTAGGAGACTTAAAGAACATGCAAGCCATCCCCACTGCTCCACACAAGGGACAATACAGCAGGAAAGTGATTGGTTTTAGGTCACTTGGCCACTTAGAAGCAGAGATCTGCACATCAGTCACAGTTTACTCCTCTCTGATCCCTTTCCTCTTGCCTCCCAGTCTATTCTGGAAGATAAAGTGGGTGCATGTTCAAGGAATGGAAACCCATGCTCATTTTTGAATATTAAAATTTAATATTGTAATTTTGGCCTAAGCCCAAACAATTTAAAAGGTGCATCTGTTGCAAAAAATTAAAGAATGCATTTCTGGTGTCAATGAGCATGCTTCTGAATAATTTGTGCCCACAGATTTATTTGTGGAAGCAGGGCTGTTACAGACAAAAAGCAAGCCAGTTTTTGTAGAGCCCACATCCTAAGCCTGCCTTCTCCTTTATCTGCCATTGATCTTCACGCTTCTCTACTGGCTACCTCACATTCTCTGTACCTTTTAGATCTAAGATATAAAGAATCATGATATCAACTTGTCATGGCTTATCATTCAACAAACAGCCAAGACAGAGCAGAGTCTCCATATTTGCTCCATTGCCCACTGAATATATTTCCGAGCTACAGAGCTATGAAAATTGCACAAAGCCCACACAAATATGTGCCATTGGAAACTTCTAGATGAAGGAAAGTAGTCTACAAAAACTTGGAACCACAGGTTCCTCTCAATGGTCTTCAGTATTCACATGCTCACAGTTAACACTTGAACAGAATTTCTTAAACTGTCTCTCAAGTAGGAAGGGCAATTCTTTGTGTAGTTTACATTCTATTAAAAATGGTAGCTATGTGTTTTCCCCTTAGGAACACAATACATAGGTCCTATCACAAAGTGTAATATGAAAGTCTCATAGGGCTGGGAGAATAACTCAAAGGCAAAATGAATGAAGACCCCGGGTTTAATCACCAACATTTCAAAATATTTAAATTCTGGCACTAGAACATACAGTAGTATACATTATTTGGTAATGTCATCCATTAATTCTTTTTTCTGAAAACATACGCCATCATTAGATTTTTTTTTTCTGCCTGTTTTGGCTTTTTGTAGAGTGGAAGCATCTAGTAAGCACCATTTGTCCTTGGTTTCCCTGTGCTCTCCAGCAGCCAGCTCACAGAGCTCTGTTCATAATAGTAAAGGGAACCACGTGAGTTACATAAACACAACCAGAGGCTTTTTACTCTACCTCTACTACCACTGAATCGGTTACTTAACTATTCTAGTAAAGTCAGGATGTGCCAAAGCTAGGAAAAGAGAAAATAACAGTGCTAGAAAGCAGAACAAAGGCTGTATGTCTGAACAGGAGTCTAAGAAGGACTTATGACTGGAGGAAGACTGTCTGAACAGCACACTGATTATGGAACCTCAGAAAGGAAGACCCAGCCTTCTACATCATAAATGCACAGGAGGCTCCCACTCAGAAATGACCATGAAGATCAAGCCTGCCTTCAGCAAGGAACCACTTTGTCACTCTCTGCCTCCACTTCTGCTGTTGTTGACCTATGTGGCACAAGGCTGGGGACACATGTCCAGGAGTTTGGTCCAGGAGCTCTAGTTGGTTTTATTATACCAGTATAAGCAAATCAGTAACTGTCTCAGGCTCAGCTTTTGAAATCTGTAAAAATGGACTAGAAAATGCATATGATCCTTCTCAGATTCTAGTAAAAGAATTTACAGCCTCCTGAGGTCTCCCAGAGAGAAAAGTAAAACGGGAATGAATTAAAAGCTACTGTACAGGCTGAGGGGTCGTAAGCACAGTTCAGGGGCATCACCAAACTTTATTAAGCATTTTCTCCTGGCCCTATTAGAGTCCTATCCCTCATGTTTTCCCTCCAGCATCCTGTCAAATTACCATTCAGATCAACTGACTAATTCAGTCTGAAAAGGGATTGGAAAAAATCTCCATATCAAGGATACATTTTCTGTTGATGGATGAGGCTGGAGTTGCAGGGAGAGTTAGACAGGAAACTCTGGCTTTAACCTAATTACAGTATATCTGATTTATTTCCCACCTTAATTTTGTTTATTTTGTTTTTATTCAAAATATAACATAGCTCCTTGAGTTGGGAGATTAATGACTTTTTTCTCTTTTAGCAACAGATCATTTGTGGGCTGAGGTTATAAATAGGAGGTTAGATTCTGACTCATTGTTTTCCCTGTTATAATAGGGGTCTCCTGGGATTAACTGAATTACTTTTTTTCCAGTTAGAGACAATTAATGTCTAATTATTCACTGACTGTTATGCTAGACATTTTTAGTTTTAGGAAAAGACAATGGTTTCCTTTTGCACTGTATTCCTGGAAAAGTGCTCATCAATAAAGTGGAATTGTCAACATCCCCAAGCAGTCATGTGATTGATTGCAGTTTTGATTGCTTTTGTGATTTATTTGTTCAACAAATATGCATTGATTGCCTGCTAACACAATATAAGGGATTAGAGCATCCAGTTTTTTTGATGCATCTAGGCTCTGAGTCTTAGAATAAGAGGAATATAGAGTCAGGGCGAAATTCAGTTCCCTGGTTGATTTGTTCTGGGGATAGATCATTTTTGTTTGCTTACTTATTCACTCACTGATCCAACATTAATGCAGTTGCTGATCACACTGTGGTTTTCCACGAAGGTAATAAATAGTTCATTTGTCAACCTTCATTAAGAAGACTGAGACCCAGAGATCATCAGTCACATTCCTGGGAGCAGAGACACAGAACTGAGTTTTCTTCTATCCACTGCACTTTGCAGGGACCACACACAGGCTCCATATTGGCAACAGCCCATTATAAGCACACCAGAGTGCTGCTACCTACAACTGTGACCATGGATAAACTATGAATAAGATACTTATTGTTTAAGGCTATAATGTAGAACCTGGGTGTCCTAGGAAGATTGTCTCCATACAATGCTACCATGGTTGAGGACCTCTGCGGAGGGCATTTTCCAATTAAAGAAACAGAAATTACTTCCATTCTTTAAAGAAATGTGTATGACTGGACGGTCTGGATTAAGAACAATGATATGCCTTCTCAAAAGACATGCCTTTACCTATAGGATTTTGTGACACAAGACACACACTTCTGAAGTTTATATGTCATAGTGTTTTCCTGTATTACAGAAAGGAGGTTGCAACCCCCTTTGCCATGTCATGCCCACCTCATAGCAAGGGCCAGAACTTTTGAGATTGTTTTGCAAGTGGAACATTCTAGAATCAGGTCACACTGAGGCTAAGCCTAGGTACTGGATCTTCCTTCCAACCTGCTAAGAATGAGGCCTGCTAATGTCCCACATCTCTCTGGGTTACATGCCAAGTTTTCCATCTATACCAACTGAAATATCTCCACATGAGAAAGGAGATCCTGGAAGAAGTTGCCAGCCCTGTCACTACCCTGAAGGGAAAATGTGGTTTCTCACTTCCTTAATCTGCATTCATTCTTGGGACCCTCCTTGTCTCTTATATGTTTGTCTATGTTTGTGTGTGTTGCCAAAAGTCCTTTGCAGTGGCGTGTGTCACTCTCTATTTGAATCTCCCAGACCCTTAGGGAACTACACTCAGATTCTGCATGTGCTCTACTTTAGTTAAGTGTAAAGAAACCGTACATCTCATCTGTACTTGAAAAAAGGTTGCGTGAATTTTCCTGGAAGATACACAGAAATGCCAATTTCCTTTAGATTGGTCATGTCAGACATGTCTCCCTCCAAGTATAGCTCTTGAACCATTCTTTTTTTTTTTTTCTTTCTGATTTTATAGCTTCATAGTAGCACTGGGCACAGTGACATATGACTGTAATCTCAGTGATTTGGATGCCGAGGCAGGGAGATTAGACAGGTAAGACATTCAAAGCTAGCTGAGGTATGGTGTGAGATCCTGTCTTAAGACACAAACAAAAAGTCATCCTTGGGATCCTTTGTGGCTGGGTTCACAGGGCAAATTAGAGATAGGCTGAGTTAATGATTAAGAGACATGACTTGGGCTGATATGTATTGGGATCAAAAACAGCTCTGCTGTTGGTTAACTCTGCATTTTGGGAGATGTGTTTAGTGTTTAATCATCTCTAAATTGGGAATAATGATATTAGGTGAAATCTTCTAGAATTCCTATTTTCTCCTTTACATCTACAGCTATGTCAGGAATCAATGCCTAAGAGTCTTTTGTGATCTAATATGAAGTTTTTAAGGTGTTCAAGATTGAAGATTGATTATATAATTAACCAAGTGTGTAGCGCAGTAGAGAGGCAAAACCCAACCACCACTCAGGAAGCCATATCCTCCACTAGGAGCTCCATGGGGTTGTTGAGCTCTGAGTGGAGGGGCTCAGGCCACCAGGAGGTATAATGGCAGGTGTAGTTACACATTATGTTGAGGATCCACAAAATGCAGCCCCTTTTTGTAGGTGCTCAGTACTCAGAGTATCCTGTAGGGCACAAATTTGCCATCATGCAGCAGCTCCATGGTGACCCCAGGTATTTCACTCTGACAGCACAGAACAGCATCACAACCAGCAGGCACTTTACCTGTCCACAGAGCCTAGAGCTTTGGTGGTGGGGATGGCCCTATGGGGGCGATGGGAGGGATAGTACTCAGTTTGGGACATTTCCTGTGAGGCCTTATGGTGAGTTTACTCTGGCTCCTTTTGCACTGCACACTAGGAATCTTCCTGTTGCCTTGTTCCTTGGGTATCTATTTAATGATGTTTCTATCTCCTCTAAGTGTGCCATTCCCCAGCATTACAATGTGGGAACAAATGATGGAGTAGAGAGAAGTCCACTGTGTCCACCCAGAGAGCTGTTGCTCTGGGAGGGACTGGACACACAGGAAGTTCGGTTGAGCTTCCTCCCACAGTCTGCCCGGTGGGTGGGGGCTATGTGAAGCTGCAAGGACATTGCCCGTGGGTGGGGGAAGGGGCTGTTCCTGATCCCTCCGGATGCCGAGGGAGAGCTGAAAACAAATGGGAGCACAGCGGGCGTCCCTCAGCGGGAACCGGTTGGCGCCACACAAGTTAGCTGCTTTGGCTTGGGTGGAAGAGTGTTGCGGCTGGAAACACTAAGACAGCTTTGATGGGAGGGTAGACGGCTCATTAGGCGAAGGCTGGTTCCATTGTTTCCCATGGCAGATGAAGATGAATAGAGACACTCCATAGTTCTAAGGCGTTTATTGACATGTGGAGAATGGCGTGGATGAGGTCATACCCCCACAACTTCCAGGAGGGGCAAGGTAGTAATATTAACTGGGAAGGGGCGTGGCTAAGTGTATAGGTGTCTCATTAACATGGGGATGACTTGGGTCTGTGTGGCCATGCCTTTATCTGAGGAGGGGATTGGGGGACGTGACCCTTTTTTACCTGACCAAATGTCACAGACCTATGGAGAGATGTAGCCATGTGTTAGAAGTTGTATTCTAGGAGCTTTGGCAAACGTCTGCCATCCTTTATAGGCTAAAGACAACCTATTGAGCCTGCAGCGTTCAAACCTTAGATCTACTAGAAAACAGACTTCTTAACATAGTCCGACATCACAAAGGCTATGAATCTTCCAGGCTTCGCCCTGTTCCAGGGTTTCCCTGGCTCCCCAGAGAGGTGAAGAGATCTTTTAGGAAACTGCTTTTGGCAGAAGCACAGTTCAAAGGTCTGAGGTCAAAATGGTTGCTATCACTTAGAATTTCTGTTTCCTTCTTCACATCGCAAGGTACATCAGGAGTCAACAACTCTAAAGAGCCTTATGTGACCTATTATGTTTTTCAGGCGTTCAAAATGGAGGACAATGCACAGGCCCTGAGAGCTCGTTAAAATTCTGGCTCTGCATCTTGGGCTATGAGGTACATCTTACTCTGCAGCCCACTGTACTTAACTAAACTCTATTCATTCACTATTAGATGCGTATATGTGAGTGTGGGTGAGTGCAAGTTTGTCTCTATGCAAATCAGAGGTTGATTTTTCTCATGTCATCTTACCATATTGAGGCAGCATGTCTCTTCCTTCTGGTCACTCTTTCCTCCAAGCTAGGTGGTGTTCTATTCTCCTTTCTTCCCTCCATCTCACTGTAGGAACGGTGAGATTACCGATGCATGCCACTTATATATTGCATCCTTCATATATATTTTATTGTAGAGTCTAGGTATCGGCATCAGCTTATGGAGTAAGAGCTTTCTCACTACATATTTGCCCTGTCCTAGATTGTATATTCTTTTTTTTCTTTTTCTTGATACTTTATTTACATTTCAAATGTTTCCCCCTTTCCAGATCTCCCTTTTGGAACCTCTCTATTCCTTCCCCCCTCCCCCTGCCTCTATGGGGGTATTCCCCAACCCACCCACCCACCTACTCTCGGCTTCCCTCCTTGGCATTCTCCTTTATTGGGTCATCTAACACCTTCCAGCCCAAGGGCCTCTCCTCCCCCTGATAGATAACAAAACCCTCCTCTGCCACATATGTGGCAAGCACCATGGTTCCCTCCATGTGTATTCTTTGGTTGGTGGTCCAGTCTCCAGAAGTATGGGGGGTCAGGCCAGTTGCCAGTGTTGCTACCTCCCTGGGGCTGAAAACTCCCTCAGATCCTTCAGTTCCTTCTCCAACTCCTTCATCTGGGACCTCACACTCAGCCCTACGGTTGCTGTGAAGTGACTCATGGGTATTCCTAACTTTTGGGCTAATAACCACTTATCAATGAGTACATACGGTGTTCATTCTTTTGTGACTGTGTTACCTCGCTCAGGGTGGTATAGATAAATGAACATAATACTACCTGAGGACCCAGCTATACCACTCCTGGGCATATACCCAGAAGATGCTCCAACATATAATAAAGACACATGTTCTACTATGTTCATAGCAGCCATATTTACAATAGCGAGAAACTCGAAACAACCCAGATGTCCCTCAGAAAATGTGGTACATTTACACAATGGAATACTACTCAGCTATTAAAAACAATGACTTCATGAAATTCACAGGCAAATGGATGGAACTTGAAAATAGACTGTATATTCTTTAAGAACAGGGACCATGTGTTGTTTGTCTTTGAGCTTACCGCTAACCAAATTGACCTCTCAATTATTCTGAACTTCCAATTAAAATTTGTTGGTACAATAAATGAATGAAATGATTCTTCATATTTAAAGCATGAGTCAGTATTTTTAACATCCAAGTAAGAGGTGAAAAAAGGAAGGGCCCCTTGAACAAAGGCACTGAAGGAACAGTGGTGGCAGGGAGACATGGAGTATTTCTGAGTTTATTGTGGGGATTCGTGAGGTACACATCAATGAGGCAGGGTGGTTTTGAGCTGGGGTTCCTGGTTCTGCCTCAGGGATCAACTCTTCAGACCTCAGTCTCAGGCTCCACTGAGGACTAAAGGGAACAAAATATTGGTTCAGCTCTGAAGATGTTTTGCTGTTTTGATTTTTTTCCAGTTGAGTTACTTCAGACAATGAATTGATTTAGACACACTCTGATGCCATCCATCAGATTATATTTGTAAAATATAAGAACACAGCCAGAACTCTTAATGTAGCATTACTGCTAGGGTAGAAACAGACCCTTCTAAGCTAAGATAGTCTTGATTAGAGCTTCAAGCTGCATGTATACAGGTTCTGGAAGGGAAAGAAATACTTGGGAGCTATGAGACAGCCAGAAAGAGGTTAGGAAGAAAAGAAAATCTTGAGAGATGAGGGAAAAGACCAGGTTTTTACCCTTATGTCCTTAGGATCTAACCCTGAGCCTCTCCTCTTTACAGACACTTGGGATAACATCCTTCCCCATCTGTAGCTGTCTTAGTCCCACAAATGAAAGGCATGCGTTAAACAAATTTTTGTTTGACCTTTATTAGGTCCAGAGAAAATGAAGTCATTTTATATTGAGAAGAATGGGTATTATACCTGTCTTCAACCCTTTCCAAGGATACTTTCCTGTGTCTGCAGCCATATTAGCTACCTAGACAAAGAAGTGGATGCATTGCCTCAGCAAATTGCCACAGGGCCTTTCCACAGCAGCCTTGAGGAAGCAATTAGCCAGTGTACAGCTCTGGAAATATTATGAACCAAAACCCAACCACAGCTCAGGAGAGCCTAACCTACTATAAGCTCCACAGGATCGCTGATCCCTGATTCAAATGTGAAGGGCGACAGGGCAGTATAGCGGCAGCTGTAGTTGCCTGTGTGTTGGAAACCGACAAAGGGCAGCTTCAGATAAGCTGAGGTGCTTTTTGTTGAGGCCATCCAGGAGGGTGTTTTAAAGCCCTCACGTATCAGCTCCATGCTGACCCTGGGCACATGGCCATGACATCGAAAGATGGCTTCATGGCCCAGTGGCACCGTGCCTTTCCACAGAGCTTCCAGCCTTGGCTTGGGTGGTGGCCCTGTGAAGGATGACGGCAATGAGGTTGAAGCATCTGCCAGATGGGTCCCTATCTTACATCTGCTCTAGGTACTTCTTTTATGTCATCACTCTGAGTTACATAGCTCCCTCTCCTGCCTTGTGCCATAAGTGCTGGTGTGGTAACATCTTTATCTCATCTAGGTATTTAATACCCAAAGTCACATGGGTGATGGGATCTCTCAGGCCTTGGCCTGTCCCATGGGAGTGTTTCAAAGGGCACCCAAAGTTTTGAAGCTGTGAAGAGTCATTTTAGAAAAGTACTTCTGGCAGAAGCACAGTTCAAAAGTCTGAGGTAAGAACCTAAGGTGGGCTGAAACCTTTGAATGGTCTCTTTCTGGATGACTTCTGATCCAGTAACCCCAGGATCTCTACAGGTCTGTAAAATTATACATTAACTCAAAGGTAGTCCATGGTATGAGTGGCTCTGAGATACATGCATCACCGGGAAACAGAGGCATGGGAATGTACATTTGAACACACACAATAACCCCTTGGATCCTAATACCACTGAACATCATTGGATCAGCTGCCTTCCAGCTCAGAGGATGGGAAACAAAGCAGATTTCCATGTTTCACACCTGGGGGAGGCCTCTTCAAGCTTCTCAAAGCCCAACACTTCCTTAAGGTATAACCCGGAAAGGATGGCTCCTCATGAAAGGAGCCTCATGAAAGACTGCTCATGAAAGGCTCCTCAGCACAGGCACACTGGTCCCTAAGTGAGTAACCCTCTGCTCCTCCCACCCTTGTGGCCACTTCAGCTCACCATTCACCCGCAGCTCCAAGGGCTCACTGGAATCAGATCCGGAGAAGGGCGGTGCCTGTTGTGTGTAGATACAACTATAGTTGCCAGAGTCTATTGTTGAGATATTGTGCAGCTCAAAGACAGCTTCAGTCCCAGACGAATTCAGCATTTGCACCACAGCTAAATCTGGTTTGCCCTGGCGTTGCAGGCCAAAGCGCAGGTCGGTCTTGGGTGCAGTACACCGAAGCTGCACCATAGAACCAGGCTCAAGGTTCTGACTCGATGGCTCTGCAGTAAGTACCGGGGCTGGTAGTGTCCCTGTGAAGGATAAAACACATTGGCCCAGCCTGAAGACATGGCAGGGGTCCTGTACATGGCCCAGCCTGTGCTCCATCTAAGCACTCTGCTTGAAGTGACCACCCTACCCCCTCTCTCTCTTGCCTGCTTCTGAAGGGCACCAAAAGACAGCGTTGCTTAATACTGTGCCATCCCCTCAACATCCCAGCCTTGCTAGGCTGTTGGCAGATCAGAAGCCCACCTCATCATTCCGCTAAGGTACAATGAGAGGTGGAGGCTCACTGAAGTCTGGGCCAGACTTTTTTGGTGACCCATTTTTTTCCAGGGTTCAAGGTTGCTGTATTAATTGTCCTACTTAAAGCTTGGGAAGCTGAGGCTAAGTGGGTAATATATGTTCATATTTGGAGGGTCTGTTTTGGGATCCCCATTCTGCTCACTTCAGACCACCATCTTTGCCTTTCAGCAACAGGTCACCCTGTTAGGAGGCTCACCATCACTCCACATTAGCTCTACAGGCTTGCTGTCCTCTGACCAAACGTGCATGTATTTGTGCATACGGTAGCGGCAGGTAAAAGGACCTTGGTTATCCAGTTCCTTCAAGTTCACATAGTATATGGTAGCATCTCTAGTAGGGCTGAACCCATGAATTTTCAGCACCTTCCCTCCTTGCCTGAGTTGGAATTCAGCTGCGTTCCGAGGAGCTTTGCAGGCAAGGGTCTCATATGTCTTCTGGGGGTAGATCGTTAGGTAGTTTCCCATTAAACACAGAATGGGTGGAGCCTGTGTGGCTGCAAGACAGGGAAGAGCACTGAATGAGGAGTCCAGGACACTCTGCTTTGTAGGGTCCCACTGATAACTTCCCTCTGTCCAGCTCCCCAACCTCTGACCTTCAGTGACAGCTCAGGAGCAACTGGCTTATCTTTAGACACTATGTGTCAGGTTTTACACCAAGTTTTTCAGCATTGGGGTTTAACACTCACCATATAACTTGATGGTCACAATAGCACTGGGCTCAGAGGGTTCACCTGTTGCATGGGTTAGGTAGCTGCAGCTGTAGTCGCCAGGCTTGTAGATTAGAAAGCCAGCAGTTCCCTTGTGCTGGACATCAGGTTTCTGGAAACCATCCACTCCTTCCTGCCTCAGCAGGTAGGTTACACCCCGCATTGCAACCCGGCACATCACATATACAGGCAGGCCACCAGGTGTGATCCAGGAGACTGGATCAGCATGAGCTGAGGGTGGAGGCAAGGGTTCTGTGGATGGGGGAGGGGACATTGGTGAATGCTTCAGTCTTATTGCAGGAGACTCTGAGAATATGGACTCCAGATTCAGAAAATAGAAAGGAGTCAGGGCTAGCAAGGAGGGTGAGGTGGTGTGGGTAGAGCCAGAGAAAGGGTGCAGAATACTACTCTGTGCCAGCGGGGTCCTAAGAACTCTATGGAACTCACTATTCACAAACCTCTGGGGACCTCATAAACATCTCCACTTGATAGAAGACTGAACTGAGGCTAAGAGATAGCAGGTCATGTGGATGGAAGTTTCTCCATCTACTTCCTCCCACTGCCTCCTGACCCTATTACCACTCTGCTTACCTTTCCCTGTCACCTCCACAGCATTGCTTAGCATTGTCCACTTGTTCAACGCTGGCAGTTGACTGTCAACAGGGGGTTCCACGCCACATCGGCAGCGGTAGATGCCAATGTTGCTACTTGTAATGGCCCCCAGGTAAAAGCGGTATGACAGCATCTCTGTCTCAAGTCGGACTTGACTCAGGAACCACCCATTCTGGATCAGCTGGAAGACTGTAGTAGGCAAATCAACCATACAGACCAGAGTCAGGTTTGCCCAGGGTTCTAGCAGGGACTGAGGCTCTGCCCATAATTCAGGCTCACTGCCAGAATCTGGAAGGCAAAAGAGCCACAGGTTAGCTTGCAGCTGTTAGAAAAATGGGATTCCTCATAACTTATACGCTATGGTTCCTAGGCCTTATTGCTGAACTTACCGAGCGATAGAGCATTTCCTGGGCCCAGAGTGAAACCTGTAGAGACAAAGTGTGTGAGTCTCCATTCATACTACACCTGCCCCAGAAGTTCTAGATCTCAGGACATCTCACCCAAGAGTAGCAGTACAGTAGCCAGCAGAGACATGGCAGGTCTTCAGTCCAGCAGGAGTGTCTGTAGGAAGCATCTGCAGTGGCAAATTAATCTGAGGCACTGACCTTGTACTTTGTTTGCCCTTCCTGGAAGGTAGGGGCAGAGAAACAACTGCTTGGCATGGGGACAGTGAAGGTTCAGCAATAATGCTAATCAATAATAATTCGTAATTATCAAGCCAAACTGATAATAACACTAAAATCCTCTTATCCTGTCCTGACTAGAGGCAGATGTGAGCATACACCAGAACTGAGACGTAGTCCTCAGTGGGTATACTCAGTCGCTGACCCATGAGGACACTCTCACCCAAAGAATGAATCCTCCTTTATTACTTTGGAGGGTTCCAGAGAAGCTGGCTGTTCTTGCTGCTCTGTAGACTTGCGAGGAGGCAGGGTGGAGTAAGTACTTGGTAAGGGACACCTGGAAGGCCTAATACTTGTCAGTGGACCCTTGTGGTTCTCCAGCAAAACCTCCTCCATAAGGAACCAACAGTGTGTCTCCTAGCTGGCCATGGCTTCCTATTTCCATGTGTCCTCAACTGAGAGGACAATGATAAGAAGGCTGGCATTGCCACTCTTAAACACTGAAACCTGCATGGTTACCTGATGCAGGCTTAATTCTGCACTCCCTGCTCCTTCCAGAAATCTATTGTTAAATAAGTATTCTTCTTCCAAGTGATGATGTATAAGGGACAGCTGAAACTCAGCATTGGTTTGACTCACACCCATCGCCATGGGATTTTCTAAGCTGGGCTTATTTTCCCTGGTGTTTGAACCTGGTGCCTCAAATCACAATTGAAGCCTCTGCAGTTTTAGATGATTTTTTTTCTGAATATTTTTGTCCTTTTTGTTATTTAAGCTATTCATGTCTTCTCTGGTTTCTAGTATCTCTCCTCAGATTCTCTTGTCTCTTCTCTAGAATTATCAAGTAGGAAACACCCCATACTTTTAAAAATATATGTATTTGTCTCATGAGGACCCCAACACATCCTAAAATATTCATAGAGGAACAATCAAAATTGAAGTGAAAGAAAATAATGAATTTTTTTTCTGCATAGTGTCCATTTCTCTCTCTATTTTATTTGGGGAACCTGCTATGTAAAGATACCAGACTTACAATCTGATAAAAATACATTAATATGAATTTTCTATCACAGTAATGAATTTTCTATCAGTTTTGCTGAAGGTTTTTTTCTTTTTCTATCATCACATGAGAAACAGGTTGGAAATTTTTAATGAAGTTAATTTACTTTCTCTGTTTCTGGGGGAGTAGCAAAAATATCTTGATACTTTCAGAAGAGGTGGGGGTAAATTTGCAAAGTTAAGTGAGTGATTTTTGGGATTTGCTAAGTGTTCAAGCATATGCCAGGTAATCTCACCCAGAAGGAAAAGTGAATCAGAAATCATACTCCCACAATATTATTCTGGGTAGACTTCTACCGATTCTTCCTTCTGGGAGAAGTGCATGTGGCTCACATTAGGACAGACTGATGCCTCTTCCCTATCCCTTCCCAAAGATTCTAAGAGTGAACTACTCAGTGAGCCAAGGGGCCATGACAAATCAGATATAGGTACACACAATGGGACCAGTATTAATTGCTGGCATTCAGGAATGAACATGGTGTATCAAGTTTCCCCACCCCTGGAGCTTAAAACAGCCGAAAGGTATTTCTCAGAGTTCTAGGAGTCCAATATATGAAATCAAGAGGTGTGGAAGGTTTTTGTTTGTCCTTGCCTGTTTTTAGGACTTCAGGGATGTTGGGAGTCTTTGGCAATGCTTAGCTTGCACATACATCACTTTGTTGTTTGAGCCTGTTCTTGGTATCTCTTTTCTTCTCTGTGACTAAATCTCTCTCTTCCTATAAGCACACCAGTACCTGGCTTAGGTTCCATTTGAACCCACTATTGAAGATGTCGGTAGAAACACTATTTCTCTTTCAGGTCACAGTCACATCTATGAGGATTAGAAGTAGGACATATGGAGAGCAAAGGTCAGCGCACAACAGCTGTCTAGGGAGTTGAAGAAGCTGGAGCTGGACAAAAGATAAGAATGGACCTGATGCTAGGGGTCTCTTGGGTCACAGATGATAGAACAAGTTCCTCAAATTTCTAGTGTACACCTGGGATGTCTTTTCTCTGTATGTGAGAAATTGTCCACAAAGAATGGTACCGTGAGTTGGTGCATTGAAGAGAGTAAGACAACTGTCACAAACTAAAATTCTGAAGAGCACTCCAGCTTACTTTAAAATTGTCATATCCAAAACTCAGAAAGCAGAGACACGTGCATCTCTGTGGGTTGGAGGCCAGTCATTGAGAGTTTCAAGTCAGCCATCCAAAACTACAAAGTGAGATGTCTCAAAATAATCCTTTTTCATCTGGGTGTACAAGAAGGGGGGGACTTTGATAGTTTGATCTACCTCTGACGTTTCATATTTTGATCTATCCCTGTAATTTGGAATTGATCACCCCAGTGCCTCCCCCCCCACTTTACCTTCTGTTTATCAAGCAGCATATTTTTCATGCTCTCTCTTTTTCTATCATAATGTACAGATAAACAATTATTTCCTGAGTTTTGCTTATGTTCCAATAGTTTTCTTAAGTACCACAATATTAATAACTAAAGCGGGGGGAGCTGTACATGAGCCATCCATCCTTCAAAGCATATATATGTTCACTTACTTTAGCCTGTCAAAGGCCCTTTGGAAGAGATGCTATTTACCTCCCCATTATTCAGTAAAATGATCCAATACTAGAAGGAACCAAATGTGGTTCTGCTGGATTCCTAAGTTTTAGTTCCCACATACCATGCCTAGCCAGAAGGTAGAAGGTTCAGTGCTCTACCTTCTAGTAGAAGTCCCTTGGGGCATGCTGAAGACCTGTAGATTGGCAAGAGAAACAGTGATAATACCAAATAGTCAGTTTATTATCTACACCATGGGCCCTATGTCAGCAGAAGACACCGTTGTCTACAGTACCTAGGATCTTACTCTCCATGTTCCCACAAGACCTCTCCCCATGGGAGACTTTCTAGGTCACAGTATATGTGACTGCCCTCATTCTCACATCATGACCCTACTTAACTGGGTGTGTTCTGGGTTGAGTCCATCCTTGGCACAAGGGAAATGCAATGTTTCCTAATGCTCGCTAGTTTCCTCCTTCCTGCTTTGTAGGTTTGGCCTTCACACACTTTTCAGGATTTATTTACAACTCAATTGTTTTCTTCTTACTTAAACCACATAACCAGAAATGAAGTAGAATCTTCTTTTTAGCCACACTTGTCAAGATCAAGCATCTAAGAATTCTTGCAGGCATATATTTTTGGGAGAGTTCATGCTTTTGTAGGGCACCTCTCATCCCCCTGTACTGTCTGAGAAATGACTTGGTGACATCATCTGTAAAGAAAAGCAAAGAGGGAAGTCCATGGCTGAGAGGTAACAGCCACTTCCAACTTCCTTGATGATTAAGAGCTGGTTCCTTTGGATGTTCTTGACTTCTGCCTCCTGCCTTATCGCCCTTTCTTTGCTGTCTACACCCATGAACTCAAATCCTTGTTACACATACGTGAGGGAGTTCCAATACCCTGCCTCGTACTTCTGATGCCCCTTTAAATGTCAGTGCATGCATGTTCTCTAGCTCACAGCCCTCCCTCCCCATCATCTCTTAATTTCCATCTTTGTTTCCATTTGCTGAAGTACACCATTATGAGAATGTTTAGAATGCCAATTTTAGAAATATCAGGGGGCACAGATCCTGCCATCTTCATTGACTGAGTACAATATAAACTATTACTCTCTCTAAATTTCCCTCTTCATCCCCAAACATGGGAAATTTCACACCCTTATTATATGGCAGCCTATTGGTATTTACAAGAATCCAGTTCTTCACCACAGCTCTTCTCTTCTGTTTCTCTTTTCCTCTAATCTCTATGACTCAACCATTGAGATTCAGTCATTTTGGATGTTCAACAGAGAAATGGAATGAGTTTGAAAACCACGTGGCTGTTGCTGTATACAGAGGAACCCTTTTCACCATTACCCTTCTCATCCTAGATCATGGTTTGAAACTTCTATTTCTGGATTAACCCAAGGGTCTTCCTAAATTTATTAGTCACTTATATATCCTAACTGTTGATGTATCAGCATTAGGGATTGAATGTAGGGACTGGAGCATTCTAGAAATACCTTCTGCCACTGAGACATATGCCCTGCCCAGGCAAGCCCGGTATTTGCTTTTTCTGCTTCACCCTCCCAAGGAGCTAGGATCCAGATTGTGCCATAAGAGCTGGTTGTACTCACTTTTGAAAGGCCAACACCTAGAGAAAAAGTGCTTACGTTCTCTTTACTTCAATACTTGCTGGTAGAAGCAGAAGGTGACGAAAAAATGCATTATATTCTACCATCTAATGCAAACCCCAGAGCCCCCAGGACTTTTTATTATTGTCCTACTTCAGACAAAGCATAAGAGGTATGATTGCAATGAGGTGCTGGCCCTCTGAGTGGACATTTTCTTCATGTTCCTCCACATTAGGGCAATGCTGAACCAGGTGACTGTCCTGGAGCTAAGCTCTGTCCAAACACTTACCAAACACTGATAACAGATAAGAAGGGAGCACAAAAGTCCTGCCAGAAAAATTCAGGAGAAATTTGCACACGTAACTTGGGCAACTGTTTGGAACATCTGCCACTAAGCTAACACTTGCAACCCACCCCCAATCGTTGGCATCAGCCTTTCTATGAAGTCTGTTGGGTAATTTATCCTTCATCCTTTGTTTACGCTACTTTGCTTCTCCATCTGAAGTAGATTCTCCTTTTAAAAAGGTGACCATTTTGCTGGAGGAGTCTGGCTCCTCTATTACCATATTCCATATTCAGCAGGTTTTAAGATCAACAGCTAAGAGCTCACTGAGAATGGGGTTATGGGAGGCCCTCTCAGGCTAACTCACCTTATCATGGGTTATGAGGGGAGTCAGATTCCTTCCACTCCTCCTAAAACTTATTTTCTATTTTCGTATTTGATCCATGGTTATGGCTTAAAGAGTCAAATAACCCCAAGGTTTATCAAAGAAACCAAGATGCTGTTTTCTGTCCTTCTCCATTGTATAAGCTCCCAGAGCTACCATTAAAAACATGATAGCACTTTTTCTCTTGATGTAGCCTCTCTGGAGCTCTAAACATTACTTTTTTTACTTATATATTTTTATTGTTTTCTATCTACTATAGGAACTAAAGAGTGAGTTCATTCTCTTCCTTAAACTGTCACCGCAGACACATGTAAAAAACATGTAAGACACATGTCTTCCTTGCCCCTTTACTCCTATTTATCTAACTATGGTGTGCTTTTCTGAGTTTAATTAGTCAAAACCTGCAAATGGACATTGACCTATTCATATATTAAAGTACCCACATGTAAATAAGTACAGTAATGCGTTCCTTGATAGGAATACACTCTAAGAAAGGCATCATTAGATAGGTACACAGTGCAGATATCACAGGGTGCCTGCTAGCTAGTATAGCTTACACTATACCTGAGTAATATACTGACAGTGGCTGCTAAGCTATACAGTCCTGTGCTCTATCCTGTAGGCAAATGCAACCTAATATAGGTAGCATTCACATATATCAATGTATCTAAACATGGAAAAGGGGCCGTAACAATAATGCTTTAGAGCCTTTTCAAAGCTCCTTGTAACTTTATTGGACCACTGTCCCATATGACATTTTATTGACCAAAACATCAGTGTATCAAATGAATATATACATATATATATGCAAATATATGTGTGCATATGTATATATACATATGTACTTATGTATATCTATATATGTGTTTCTGTATGTATATGTATATATGTATGCATATGTGTATATATATATATATAAATTATAGAGGATATGAGTCTTTTGTGGGTTTTTTTGTACAGATTTTACCTTTGCTAATGTTAATAAGTGCCTTTCTTGTTTGTTTCCTTTGAGATATATCTTGGTAGGCAATTCTCAGTCTGTCTTTCCCTTTCATCTTATCTGAGACATGATGCTATGTCTGCTATGATGTTCATACCCTACAACCTTTGAATCTCTTTTAACTTTCCCATGTGTATCAATATGCACTTGTGCATTTGTGTGAAGGTGTGTGCCTGTGTGATGCACACACACACTTGAATGTACCATAGCAAGCGTATTGACTTACGTTGACAACAGTGGGTCTTCTTCCTTGCCTTCTACCTTGTTTGAGACAAGTTCTCTTGACTTTCACTATATATGGCAAACTAGTTGCCTCAGAAGCTTCTACAATGCCATGCCTCTCTACATCCCATCTCTTTTTAGGAGAACTGTAATTACAGAAGAATACTACCATGCCTGCTTTTATATGTGTCTGGGTACCGGACGGAGCTCAAGTCCTGCTACTTATAGGATAAGTGCTCTTACACACTGAACCATCTCCCCAGACTTCTTGTTTTGTAAGTGTATTTTCTTCTTTCAGAATCCTCATCTCAAATTGAGTAAAAGAAAATAAACGCAGTATTTGAAATTTTTCATCTGAGGTAAGCCTAAAAGCATATTTGCTGAACACTGCTGTGGCCTGAATGTCTTTTTCAACCCCCACATTTGCATGTTAAGTCCTAACCCCCAGTAGGATAATGATAGGAGCTGGGACCTCTGTGGAGTCTCTGACTAAGGGGCCCCAGAAAACTGACTTGCCCCTTCCACTGTCTGAGGACATGACTAGAAGTTCCCACATATTAACCAGAAAGTGGGGCCTACAGTAGATGTTGACTACTCTGGACCCTTGAACTTGGTCTTTCAGCCTCTAGTATGGACCACAAAGAGATAAGTTAATGACACTTAT
Source organism: Rhynchomys soricoides (assembly GCA_019843965.1). Classification (NCBI taxonomy): domain Eukaryota; kingdom Metazoa; phylum Chordata; class Mammalia; order Rodentia; family Muridae; genus Rhynchomys; species Rhynchomys soricoides. Next base: position 290,794 of record JADRCH010000007.1, on the reverse strand, counting down.
GAACCATTGTGTATATTCTGTTCTGTGGTAGAACAAAGAAATAAAGCCATGCACCCACCCTGACTTAGCCTTATGCACTACATGGAATATAAAGAATCACTCACTGCTCTCAGCACTGTGGAAAACATGATTCCTAGCAAGAATCTCTTCTTAAGGTAGTATTATAAAGTCTTTTGATTCTGGATGCTCTGGAGAGAGATTGCCCTCATCTCTCATCTTTTCCAGGAAATTTGTGCTAATTTATTTTTTTATTATTTTGATGTTTTCTGTGTCAAAATCTCTATGTGTTAATAGTTAGGTATTAAATGTAGTTACATGGCTATTTTTATCTGGAAACTGACATCTTACATTCTGGGAACATTTTTCAAAATTTTAAGACTTGTCATATTTTTTGTGAAAGGGTGTTTTGCCCACAAGTGTGTCTGTGCAGCATGTATGCTCATTACCCACAGAAACCATGGTAGAACTCAGGGACAGTTGTGAGCCACTGTGTGGGTGCTGGGAATTGAACTTGGGTCTTCTAGAAGAGTAGCCAATGCTATTAACAACTCTAGCATCTCTCTGGTATCAACTTTCCACATTTTTATGTTATATTTTTTACTTCTTTTTTCAATTTTCTCAGAGATGAAAGCCGAAATGTTATTTTCTTAAACTTATTTACTTTTCAGTTTTGTTTGGATGATTTGTTCTTACTGTTTTTTCCCTGCATATTAGAAACCTATGTTAATTTCACCTTTAAAACTTCTGAATATTCTTATAGGCACTTTTACTGGTCACATTCTTCTGAGTTCAAGGAGATTTTTAAGGTACTATGATACACTTTTTGCTTCCTGCTTGGTTAATGCGTATTGTGTCTCATCTTGATAGAAATATTTCTCACAGACATACATTTTTTCCTTTAACTGTTTGAGTTAAAGGCTCCTCTAAGCTATTGAACAATACTTGAATGTCTCATATTTAAGTGGGCCACTGTACAAAGGAGGGTGAAAGCCTGATTATCTACATCAGATTCCTCTGCAGTGGATGTCATAGTAGGGTGTTCTGTCTGATTTTATCTTTAGGATACTGTTAATGTTGCCTTTAATTCTTAATTGGGTGGTACTTTTGTGGTTTCTCTGGAAGCAAATACCAATCAAAATTAGGGGTTAGACATTTCTTAGAAATCAAATGTGATGGAGAGAAGGAGACTGGTAAAATAAGACTGTCATGCAAGCTGATGAATCCCATAGCTGTTGAATGTGTAACATCTCAGGAGTGTATGAATTTAGGCAACTGGAGTTTCCATAGTTGAGCCAGAGACTTGAAGGACCCAAGAACCAGCTATACAAATGCACAGCCAGGTGTTCCTTGAAAGGGGATCTGGGTTTTCATTCTTTGTGTACTATAGAACCAGGCAAAAATCTCCAAGAAGGCTCTTTTACTTCTGCTTTTTGAGGATATAAGGTTGTTCTGAGATTTGGATAGGAATGAGGCTGTCTCAAAACAGTTGGCAGGCTTTCCCAATAAATACTTGTTAAGAGAAAGTATGTTCATATTTAGCTGTGTCTACCATTACACATAGCAAAATCCCTTTAATAAGTTCTTTCCAAATAATCAACCATCAAGGTGTGATTCCTTCCTAGACAAAGATGGAATTTAAGCCTGATTCTTTTGTTTTCTTACTATTTTTCTCCTTTTTGTTAGTCTGTGAATTTTCCCGTTCTCAGAAGTAACACTGATATCTGCTGTTTAGAGACACAAGTGACATAAATCAACCTGCCTGTCCAGCTTCTCCACAGCTCAGCATCCTTTAGTTACTCCACTCCATCAGTCATCCTTCTGCTTTGTAGCTTCTAACATGTTGTTACATTTATGTCTTTTCAGTTTCTTTGTCCTTGAATATATATTCTTAAGGCATCCCATTTCTTCTCTTTTTACTATTTGGGTCATTGAGAAGATATGTTAATATATGCTGCTATGCTTAATTTGATTTTATGTTTAAAGAGACATGGCCTTTAATTTTCGTTCCCCTAGTAACTAAAAAACAAAACAAAACAAAAAAACAAAGCAACATTAGTACAAATTAGAGAAGTTACAGAGAATTGCAAAAATCATCAGGATTTATGGAGTAGCCTTTTGAACTGATTAGTGAGAACTTCATTCATCTGGGACACATCTACTGCCAAATGAAGGGCAAAACAGCAGGTTATATTTCTTTAAATATATCAGTTGTTTGGCTTGTAATAAATAGCAACTAAATTTAATTCTTTGTTTCTTTGAAGCTAACGATGAATATGGCTTACAATTTAAACATGACAAAGCAACAAATATCATCTACAGCCTTCCTCTATCTCTATATCTCTTTGTCTGAACTCCACATTCTCAGAAGTACCCTCTGAAAATCCACTGAGCATGCTGGCTAGGGAATGAGGTAGATATTCTGCTACCTCTCCTCCAATTCCAATCCCCAAGTCTTACTTTCAGCTTTCTAGAAGACCATGTGTTATTGCCTCTCTTTCTTCTCTGTCCCCTTCCTAAGATCTACTCAGATCCCAGTAGTGGCACACTTATCTATTCTCACTTCCTGTAGAACTCTCAGACCACCTCTTACTAGCAGATCCCTATTCATAAGTGTCAGCTCCCAAGACCTAGAAACAAAGTGTACAGAAGATGCCCAGTGTCCATACCTAGTAGGATCCCAGAAGTATGCCATACCAGGAAATAAATAGGCACCAAAGAGTACCAGAGAAGAAGAAGGAGAAGGAGGAGAAGGAGGAGAAGAAGGAGGAGGAGGAGGAGGAGGAGGAGGAGGAGGAGGAGGAGGAGAAGGAGGAGGAGAAGGAGGAGGAGAAGGAGGAGGAGAAGAAGAAGCAGCCAAGAAATTGAATACCCCTGTTGCTTGAAATAAGAACAAATATCAGAACCTAGAACTGTAATCATTGCAACCCCAAATGCCTAGATGCCAGCATAAAAAGCAATCAAAAATAGCTGAGAAAAAGTGTCTCCACTAAAGCCTAGCAACTCTATTACAGTAGATCCTGAAACATGCAATATACCTGATGCATAAGACAAAGACTTCAAAATAACTATTATGAATATGCTCAAGGACATTAAAGAAGATGTGAATATGTCCATTAATAAAATCTGTGAAAACACAAACCATGGAGTGAAATAAGGAAAACATTCAAGAAAGGAGAGTAGAAATGTAATCTATAAAGAAAACATGAACTGGAAACACAAAAATTAGTTGGTCAAACAGGAGCTTCAGAGACTTGTATTCAACAACAGAGTACAAGTGATGAAAGAGAGAATCTCAAGCATTGAAGACAACATAGAATAAATGGGTATCTCTGACAAAGAAAATGTTAACTCAATAAAATTACATGATCGAAATATCCAGGAAATCTGGGATACTATGTAAAGACAAATGTAAGAATAATAGGAATAGAGGAAGAAAATGAAACCCAGGTCAAAGACACCAAAAATATTTTCAATAAAATCAGAGAAAAAAGTTTCCCTAACCTGAAGAAGGAAGCATATATCAAGGTAGAAGAGGTGTACACAACACCAAATGAAGTGGGCCAGAAAAGAAAGTACTTTTGACATATAATAATGAAAACACTAAACATACAGAACAATGAAAGAATATTAAAAGCTTCCAAAGGAAAGACTGAGTAATATATATTGACAGGCCCATTAGAATAATACTTGACTTCCCAATGAAGATAATAAAAGCCAGAAGAGTCTGTGCAGATGTTCTATAAACTCTAAGAAACCACAGATAGTGGATAGTCTACTCTACCCAGCAAAACTATCAATCACAATGGATGGAGAGGAAAAAATTCCATGATATAACCAAATTTAAGTAGTAACTATACAGTAGCTATCTACAAATCCAGCCCTACAGAAAGTGTAAGATGAAAGGTGTCAGTCTGAAGAGGCTAACCACATACTAGAAAATATAATGAATAAATATTTTTTAGGAAATCAAAAGTGGGGATCCCCCACCAAAACAACAAGCTAACAGGAATTAGCAAACACTGTTTATTGATAATTCTCAACAACAATCATCTTGATTCCCCAATTTAAAAAGGACACAGACTAATACATTGGATTCAAACAGGAGCTATCCTATTACAACCAACACCTCACCATCAAGGATAGCTATCACCTCAGGTAAAAGGATGGAAAAAGACATTTTAAGTAAATGAACCCAAGAAGTAGTCTGGTGTAGCTATGTTTTAATATCTGACAAAATTCACTTTAAACCAAAACTTTTAGAAATAGATAGGGAAGAATGCAACATACTCATCAGAAGAAAACTTCATCAAGAGAATATTGCAATTTTAAACTTTTGTATACCAAACACAAGGTCACCCAGTTCAGAAAAGAAACATTACTATAGCTAAAACCACATATTGTCCCATATAGACATTGGGTGACTTCAGTACCCTACTCTTTCCAATAGACATATCATCCAGGAAAAAGAAAAAAAAAAAAAAACGAAACAGAGAAATACTGAGGTAACGGATGTCATAAACCAAAATGACCTAACAAATATTTACAGAATGTTTCATCTGAACACAAAAGAATATATCATCTCCTCTGTACTTCTTGGACCTTTTCTTAAAATTGATCACATATATAAATACAAAGAATGGCTCAACAAATACAAAATACAGAAAATACAAAATGAAATATCAACCTATAAAATATCTGACCACTGTGAATTAAAGCTGCATATCAGCAGCAGAAAGAATAGAAGGCTTACAAAGTCATTGCAACTAAACAACTCACTACTGAATAAAAAAAGAATCAAGACAGAAATTAAGAAAAAAATAAAAACATTTTAGAGCAGAATGATAATAAAATCACAACATACACAAACCTGTGGATCACAATAAAGGCAGTTTTAAGAGGCAAGTTTATAACAATAAGTGCCTACATTTTAAAAAAATGGAGATATTCATATTTTAATATCACACATGAAAGCTCTAGATCAAAAACAAGAAATAACATCTCAATGGAGTAGACAGCAAGAAATAATCAATTCATGCCTGAAATCAATAAAATAAAAACAACCAATAGAAAGGATCAATGAAACAAAGAGTTAGTTCTTTGAGAAAATCAGTAAGACTGATAGACCCTTAGTAAACTTAATGAAAAGATGAAGAGAGAAGATAAAAACTAATAAATCAGATATGAAAAGGAGGACCTAACAAGAGGCACTGAGGAAATCTGGAGAATCTTATGGATATACTTTAAAAAGCTGTGCTCTCTCAAATTATAAAACCTCTATGTGTGTGTGTGTGTGTGTGTGTGTGTGTGTATACACATAACACCTATCAAAATTACAGTAAGATCAGATAAGCTATTAAAACAAGCCTATAATTGCTAGTGAGATAGAAGCTGTCATTATGTCTCCCAACCAATATAAGAAGACAAACAGAACAACAACAACAAAAAAACCCCAAAACAAAATAAACAAACAAACTCCGGGTAAGATGGATTCAGCAAAGAATTGACCAGGTTTCCAAAAAAGAACTAATACAAACAGTTCTCAAACTACTCCACATAACAGAAACAAAAGAGTTTTATAAGACATTAACCTGATACTCAAACCACAAAGCTGTGAAGCTATAGGTATTGTGTAGATCATGTACATAGCTCATTTAGTATGGGTTCTTCAGAAAGACAGAGGAAGAAGGAGTATATGGGTGAATGGAGGAAGGGAAAAAGGAGATAGCAGAGAGAAAGAATATTAGTTACTAACATTTAGGATATGCATGGGCTTGTTCATGCATGTATGGTTACATGTATATAGCATGCACATTTGAAATTTTCTGTCTATACAATGTACAAACTCTTATTGGCTGGTAGTACTTGATAACCAAAATTTTGAAGACCAGTGGACTGCTATGTGGTCTTTTAGAAATTATAATTTTCTAGGTAGTTCATACACCATTTCTCTCCTCTTGGCAGACTGTGGTATGGGGGGAAATGATACTGCATCCATGGATGTATACCTTCATGAGTACTGAGGTATAAAAATTTTAATACTAATCTATTTGAGCTCCCTTAGTCTCCATTCTCCCTTCCTCCCATCTTCTTCCCATCATTTCTCTCCTATAATATTTCTTTCTCTTTATTTCTGTCCATCTTCTGATGAGATTAGCAGTGCAGAAATGTCCTTCTGTCAGGGCATCTATACGTGGCATACAGTGAACTGCAAAAAATTATCACCCTAAGTCTCTCCACTCGTACTCTCTCCAAAGTTTCTTTCAGCAATCCAAAGGAATTCCCAATTCCATGGAGCCTTTTTAGTAGAATAAAGTCAATTTAGAGCCATGATGGACATAATCATTGATATCTGGTCCTTTGCCCTTATCCTTCAGACTCACTGACATTTCCTTGCATGTCAGCCTAGTTTCCAATGATTTGCCTGCCTGCCTCACTTGCCCAGTTCATGATGTGAGTTGATATTTATAAAGGCAGCAGTAACTAGTAACTTCCATGGGTGGAATGTGAGCATCCCACCTTCTTCATCCCTCAAGTAGAACAATTTCGAGGCTTGTTTTGAACACAAAGAATCTCTGATTATACATGGTAGCTGATAGTATACTTTCTATTGTTGAGATTTATTCCAACTGTAATAAATCTCCTTGCCATTCTTCTTCCAGGGTTTCTACCAAAGTAAGCTACATGCTCTAAGTCCTTTTCTGAAGACTTGCTTCTATGAGCATTTAACTTAGAAAATGGAGCTGATAAGACAGGGTGTTAAATGAATCTCTTTAGATTCCTGCTATAATATACACATGCCAGAGGAATACTGTGAAAAGATCCAGCCATTCTCATAGGGCAGGAAAATTGAGTAACTCGTTGCCTCCTTGAAGCTCTAAATGGGAGTCAGCAAAGATTTTCAGTATCAAGCCAGGTGGGAAATAGTTCCGATATTAATGGGCCATGGTAGTCTGTTAAACTACTGAATTCTGATGCTCTTGTGTGAAACCAAGCATCACTATTGAAAAAGCAGTGATTCTGATTAAGTTGCAGTAAGATTTATTGACAAAGAGTGGCAGATTTGGCATGGTACTGTGGTTTCCTCTATTCCTCTTAGATCTGAACTACCTTCATCTCTTGAAGCAAGCATTTATCTCATATTTATTTTCACATGCCTCTCTCTTGCCTTCCATTTTCCATCTTCTTCCTCCTTCCCGTCTACCCCACGTCTAGTGCTTGTACTTAAGGGCATAGGCCAGAGTTTCTACATTGGCAGAATCTGTGTCAATGTTCCTGTGTGCTGTCATCCTCGGTCTAGTACCAGTGCTTACTCTTTTATGTTAGTGATAACTTCTTATTATTCTTATGTTTGCATATTACTTGGAGACAAACCCCAGAGTCCTATCAATGTAGCATCAGTGTATACAAACTTTAAAGTTGACATTAATTGACTTCATAATTGAATTTTAAATGTGAGTCTGGTGCACTTCTTATTTTCGCAAAATGTATTAACAACTGTACTGCACTGAAGTTCCTTTCTATGAAAGCATGGTGACATATGTGCTAGTTTTTCTGTGACTGTTTAGGTGCGAATCTCTTGTGCCCCCTTTAACTCTCATTAGTGAACTGGAATTTTCAATAAATTGCATTGCCACCTACTTCGTGATATCCTGGTAATATATTTATAACTTCTTGCCACTTTTAAGGACTATGACTTATTATTCTCCACTAAAGGAGCCTGGCCTCTTACTTTGTCTCAGTCATCAGCTGGTAAGCCCCTGACAGGAGTTTCATGTGCTCTTCCTGATCCCCTGCCCATGCTTCCCTGGTTTTAAGCATGAGAAAGAAGAGACAGAAAAAGTTATTTCTTGAGTGGTTGTTCCAGGTTGTTTCTTATGTCACATTTTCTATATTTTTGCTATTGTTGTGGCCTGCAGCCTATAGGTCCAGAACACAAGTATTGGCCTTTTCACAAGGTATATTTGGTTATATTTTTAGTGTCACCTTTTCGGAGAGGATCCTGGTTAAGCCTTGGCCTCTTTCCCTTTTACTACCATTGCGGGTTGATCATTCTCCAACCTCTTGCTTTCAGAATCTTAAAGCCCAAGGGGGCTCAAGACCATACAATACAATACAGTACAGTACAGTACAGTGCAGTACAATATGGTAGCTGATATGCTACTATGTCAGCTCTACCCAGATAATGTCATTCCTTACTGCCAAGCAACAGTAGGGTGTTGTCCTATCTTGTATTTTGTGCTTCCCAGATCTTCTATATTCTAAGATTCCATCAACAATAGATTCAGTCAGATCAGTTGTGCAGATAGTTCCCAATATCTAATTAGTAGAGGAGAATGGTATTGATGGTGGAGCAATCTGTTTTGTGTAACTTTAGCTCACAGGAAACAGTTTAGTGGTTGACTGCTTGCCTACATTTTCAAAGTAGTAACAAGAAATAGCTTTTCATTAAACTCTCTTCTTCCAAAGAAATAAATTCCAGTTCTTGCACGTAGCTTTTGACATCTTAAAAAGAATAGAATGTTAGTGACATGGGAAGGAAGGCTGTTATCCTCTATCCCTGTTGTAAGTGTGGGAGAACTTAGCATCTCTTTGCTCTGATTCATCACTATTTGCTAGAAATTAAAAACAGATGAGTCCAGCATAGGATGGGACTGGACTTTTGCAAAAGTCTGTGAATGTTTATTGTCTTTGAAACTTATTGTCTCACCTACGATCTTTTCTGTTGCTTAATATATTTGGACATCAAGGCAGATTTATGATCAATCTTGGTTGAATTGTGCAACTATATTTTGGCCAAATACAAAGGCCAGAGACACCTGCTTATTTAGCTACATGACGTTATGAATTTATTTTTTGTGCTGAGAGCAGGGATAGTGTTACTATGATTGAGATCCCTCAACCCTTGCAAGGAAATAAGGCTTTAAAAAAGAATAGGTAGCACTATCTTAGAGAAGAAAGAGTAGAAGAAGAGACAGTCACCTAAAGAAGATGGAAGGAGAGAAAAGTTGTTCCAGCCATCTACTTGCTGATACATCAACTGACCACAGCTCATTAAATGAACGAGCAGAGACAAGAAGAGCTACCCAGCTAAGCATATCTATTTTTTTTTACCCATAAATTTGTAAGCTAAATGTTGGTTATAGACTTGGCATAGTTTGTTACTTAATATTAGCCAACTGAAATATGTGCAGTAGTTATGGCTGTGCTGCTAAAAATTGATCAATATATAACTTATTTTTACCATCACTAACACAGGTGTTAACACACATGCATATACAATGTGATATATGAGCCACATGCTGCTACAGTGAAATATTCTGATATGCTAAGATATGTAGATTCTAGGAATAACTTGATAAAAACTTGATACTGATGAAAGAGTCTGAAGTTCTATAACATTCACAGAACATTTGTTCATGGATGGTAAAGAAAGCATGATCAGAAAATTAAATTCTATTGAAGTAATTATATGATACTGAAGGATGATCAAATTGATATTGCTTAGGTTTAGAGTGTTTTAGAGTCGCAGAGATATGGGTGGCTTTTGGTCCTGTCTAACACCTTGATTACAACATTGTAAGACTCTGAACAGAAGGCTAAAGCTATAACTAGACTCCCGACTCAAGGAAAGAGTGAAATAAAAACCATGTATTGTTTTAAGATGCTAATAATCTACAATTTATTATGCATCAATAAAAATGAATACAGGAAAATGAAAACCAATTCACGGTCATGTGTTGCTGTATTTGAAATAAACTGTAACGTCTATAGGGGAAAACACTATTCCTGTCGAGCACAATGATTAACAGGTACTGCCACTTATTAGCCCCATGACTTTGGGTCTCAGGTTACTAATATTTAGATAGGAATGGTGACATTTTGAGTATTAGAAGTATTAAATATGATTGTTCATGAAATGTTTAATATAGCACATGCTAAGCATTAGCACTCAATCAGATGACATCTCTTATATTTACCACACTTACAGTGTACACCTATGTAAACACTTCATTCATGTGCTTAAAATACAAGGATTGAATGGCTGAAATGGTACAGAATTGGATAAATGTCGAATTGTTACTCAAGAGACTCAAACACATTTATATGAAAAGTGAGAGCTTTTAAAGTTTAATCCTGCTGTTGCTTGTGGGATAAACAGCCAGCAGAATGAAGAGCTTATACAATACCCTTGTTACTCTCCAGCAATGGAGAAAACACATAATACTGTACTGGGATGTGGTGTCTGATGACTAGGGACCACATCTGGAAACTGCCAATTCAGGAAGAGCTTTAGGATTCATCCATTTGTGATCTTTTCCTATATTTAAGCTCCCCCTTTGCCTTCTTTCTGTGCTAACTCCATAGTTAACTACAAAGCCATTTATCTTTCTAACATGTTCTCCCTGATTCCCTTGCCTTAAGAATCATAGAAAAATATGACTGGTGAACAGCAGATATAAATTATCCACATGAAATATAGTAATTTCTTCCTGTATGAGATTAGGAAGAGAGGCAGACACAAGGAATGCTTATGGTCTGGAGTTTAAACTCTGAGAAGGTGACTTAAATATGAACCAATGAAGTGATGTCTTTTTAAATAAATATTTAACTGATGGGTAATAGAGTCAGTGTTTTTGTTAGGGTTACTATGGCTGTGATGAGACCTCATCACCAAAGCAACTTGAGGAGAGAATTTATTTGGTTCACAGTTCCATATAGTATTTCATCATCAGAAGTAGTGAGAACAGGAACTTGTACAGGGAAGGAACCTGGTGGCAGGAGCTGATATAATGGCTATGGAAAAGTGCTTTTTACTGGCTTTTTCTCATAGCTCTCTCAGACTACTTTCTTACAGAACTCAGAGCCACAAGTTCAAGGATGGTACCACCCACAATGGGCTCGTCCCTCCCACATCAATCACTAGTTAAGAAAATGCTCTACAACCAGTTTTACGGAGAGATTTTCTCAGTTTAGACTCCCCCCTCTTTGGTGATTCTAGTTTGTGCCAAGTTGACATAAAACTAGCCAGTACCATCAGGATATTTCAGAATTTTACAGAATATATCTGAAGCGATATGAATTTTCTTTTAATAAAGCATCTCTTTTCTAATTTCTGACAGGCCTGACCTGGAGATGTGGGCTGATATAGACCCAGGAATCAAAAGAGCTGAAGAAAAATCCAGTTATTTCTCTTCAGGGTCAAATGGGCAATTCAGACTATTTCATGATATAATTATACACAGAAACTAGGATTTCAATGTGTCTGAAAATGCCAGATAATTTAGTCACTGTGAGAAATCAAGTAGGAACTGAGCTGGAAACTTTTTCCCTACTGGCCAGATTTCATAGTTCTGAGAGATGCTATGTAGGATTTCAGGACAGAAAAGTAATCAATAATCCTATCTAGCTCTGAGCTTGGTGAACTACAGTAATGACCCATTAGGTAAGATGTGCCCACTAGTGCAGTAGTGGCATGGTCATTATTGGTGTAACAAAATGCTTCCTGATTGGCATCCAGATCCAGGACCTCATACCTGGCACTGTAAATCTGTCAAAGAGTTGGAGGCTGAGGAAATCATAAACCTTAGTGGGGAACACACCAGTATTAGTTTTCAAAATGAAAATGTGATCAAATTGCCTTTTAAATATTAATGATTAATACTGCTTTCATCTTTCATCAGAGAAACTTCTCACTGCAACAGACAGTAATGAGTTTTCCCAGTTAATTCACAGACTCATAATTGGTAAAATTGTTGAGAATAAGGGACATAGTGAAGTGCTTGATATAAGTAGGTTATCTATATAACCCTTTCCAGGGTTCAAGGAAAATCATGGAGGAGGAGATGGAAAGAATGGAAGAGCTAGAAGATGGGGGGAGTATGTTGAACAAAAAGATATCTTTTGGGCTTTACAAGACATTGTACTCATGAACTCACTGCAATTGTCCCTGCTCAAGACCTACCCATGACTGGGCTGATTAACATTTCGCTGTATAACAGGGAAAGTTAATGAGACCCCACCCCACCTTAAGAGACTATTCACAGCCATGGCTGTGGTCTTCATTAGTATAGCCACTGATAAATTGTCCATGGTCCAGTGAAAAACTATCTACCCATGCTAACACATGAAACCTTAATTAATGCATTGATTCACACACAAAGTAAGAACAAAAGTAGAGCAGGGTCTTAGGAAGAAGGTTTTCAGTGGGAGCATGAGGAAAGAGAGTAAAAGATTGAGAGTGAAAATTAATGCAATTTATTATATACACATATAAAATTGTCAAAGAATAAAAACTTAGAAAATGAAAATAAGATTACATAAGGGATGGAGAAAAGAGTTTTCTGAAGACTTTGGGAGGTTGTCTTTTACTAGCTCCCTTCCTCTCTCTGGGATTCCTTTTCCTCAATGATGAAATTCTCAGGCTGGTCTGAATCAATCTAGACTACAAGCAATGGAGCACATCAGCATTCTGTGAGGAGCACTCAGGATTGTTTGGGAACACTTTCTAACATTTACAGTTGGTGAAATTTGACTCACTGAATTTATTTTATAACAGATTTCCTTATGAAATTTACTTTACAGATTGTGATTTAAAAAAATAAACATGTTTTAGTAGATTGGTTGGTGGCTGCATTTTTGCAGTCTTGATACTTTCGTCTCTAGTCCATGGAAAGTTTATGAAGCAGAGAGCTATGAACCAGGTAGTATTCAAGGCCTGCCAAAGCAGACACACTTAGCATGAAGTTAATAGGATATAGGGTAAGAGGAGATAGGTTTGAGGCTTTATTTTAGTTCTTAGTAGTCACATTGCCATTGGTGGCTCCTTAACTTTTTGTTTCTGTTTTTGCAGTAGTGCAGATGTTTCTGTAATGCCTTAGTTTGTCCATGATCTTGGTCTGACCACCATCTAATATTAGTCACTTTCTCATGAGAATTCTAGGTTCCATCAGGTGGACAGTCATGAATATGACTCACAAATTGCCTTGCATCTAGCCAGCACTGGAAACAGAGAATTATTAAGGATGCTGCTTCTTTTGATAGGAGTTTTATTAAGCACTAACTCCCAGTGGTCTTCATGGTACAAGCTTGGAGTTAAGAACACTTAGAGGGACTCTTAGATGTAGGATATTTCAAATATATATATCCTGCTCTTGCTTTGCTGACTTATGACATGCATCAAATGATATTCTGACTGTGTTGCCTGGTGAAAAATAAAAATGTATAAACTTCCTTGGGCATCAGAGACAGGAGTCTAATAGCTCATGCTTCTGCTGCTATCCAGCTGGTTTGCTTTTAACATTTAGCTTCCATTCTTTGCATGGCATTTATCTCTTCCACTAAGTAAGAGACAGAAACATTTTCAAGGCTTTGGGTGAGGTATTACATTGCCCTTGTTTTTACATTTAGGAGGTGAACACAATGGTTGTGTCTTCTTGCTGATCGTGGCTAAGACAAGGTGTGTCTTTGAAATAGTAAGCTAGAAGCCTGTGATGATATGTGAATATCCCCATGGAAGAATGCTTAAATTCCTGACTTGTCTTTTCCTTGCTGTCCACTGACAAAGACATAAAGGACTATTTACAATCGGGTCTATTAATAATCACTCATCAAAAAAATTTTGCCTGTATGTCACCTACTGTGCACTTTTAGTCCTCTGACCATTCCTACATGTTAAGAAATAACATTGTCCCTATTTATTTAACTGAGCTACAGGCATTGGAAGTTGTGTCAAGCTTTGGCTATGTTGTAAAGAATTCATTGAAGACTGCATATGTTGACAGAAGTCAAGATTTGTAGGATTCATAGGAGATGACACTTTGAAAGAAGAGAATATTCAAGTGATGTCTTTGCAATATTTTTTTTTTTTTTCGAGACAGGGTTTCTCTGTGTAGCTCTGGATGTCCTGGAACTCACTCTGTAGACCAGGTTGGCCTCGAACTCAGAAATCCGCCTGCCTCTGCCTCCTGAGTGCTGGGATTAAAGGCATGCGCCACCACTGCCTGGCACAATATTTTTTATAACAAAGAATTGATACATTGAAGAAAGAAGAGAAACTTCAAGTGAAGTGGGTGAATGAATAAACTTAAATGGACATGGCAATAAGTACATGTACCAATGTAACACAGTGGTTCAGGGAGCCAGAAATATTTTCTATAAATATCACAATATTTAGGAATCTTGTACTTTTGTCCAGATTTTAGACATAGTTTGTAAAGTGGTCCTCTTCTCTTCTCTTCTTTTCTTTTTAAATTAATCCCACAACTTTTGTCTGCTCAAGTCAGAGAACATATCTGTTCTACATTCCTATCTGGATGTAACGTGTTATGATAACTTGATCATTTGACATCAATAAATATAGTATGAAGAACAGGAAGCATTCACTATATGCAACCAACATTTCATCAGTCCTGGACATTTATTGGCATTGTGAAATAGGAGCCACATCCAACATGCACAGTTCTGTGAAAAAGGGGGGGGGGGGAGCTCCATAAGCTGGTGAGCAGGTGTATGGGAACAGCACAACTTAACTTACTTTGTTTGATCAGTTTACAGGAGCTTACCAGACACACAAGGGCTTTCTCTCTCTCTCTCTCTAAATGTAGAGAATAGACAGAAGCATTTGAGGGAAAGGCATGTACTTCTTTGACACTATAATTCCAGGTTACCAACCTTCTTTCTTCACTGTCTTCTGTCTGTCTTCCCTGTTCCTCTCTTGTAAACAGCTAACATATTATCTACACACACACACACACACACACACACACACACACACACACACACCATTCCTTAGGTACCTATGGTTTCCTAACTGCAATACATAGGATGTTCTCTTAGTTACCTTCACCTGCCAACTGACACAGCCCAGAGTTATCTGAGAGAGTCTCAGCAGGGGCATTGTTTACACCAGATTGGCCTGAGGGCATATTTATGGAGATATTTTCTTGATTGCTATTTAATTTAGGAGGATTTAGCCACTGACCCACTGTGGTCAGATAGTTCATCCCCAGGCAGATGAGCCTGGCCTATATAGGAAGCTAACTGAGCAAGCTGGAAGAAGCTAATAATTTACGTTCCAATCTTCCAGGGTCTCTGCTTCAATTCCCACCACTAGATTCTTTCTTGAGGTCATGACCTAGATCCCCTAGATGATGGACTGTAACCTGTAAGCTGAAGTAAACTCTGACCTCTCCAAGCTGTTAAGGGTCAGTGTTTTATCACAGCAACAAGAAAGCAAACTAGAACAGATGCTTATATAATTCTTATTTAAAACTGTTTTGAGGGTGACATTTATTCCCTCCCATAACCTTGATTTATTCAAATATCAAATTTCCAGCAGTATGTCCAGAGAAAATCTATGCAGACTTTACATATGTTAAATGGGGGTTTATGGCTTTCTCCATCATGATTATTGCAATAGGACAAAATTAATATCGTTCTCCTTTTAGCTTCCTCTTTCCTGGTGCTCATGAAGAAGACCATGGCCAAATGATTTAAAAACATTAAGAATAAAAATATAATTTTGTACCTCAACATAGACAAAGGTTCCATTTTTATATGTGTATTTGCTGTATTTTTCTTAGCAATTATTTAATGTGGATTTTGATACTTTCTCTTGTTCCACTCCAAGTCAACATTTTCAAACAATGCATTATTTGTGACCCATTTTCCTTCCAGTTGAAAACCTGTCTTTTTTTCATCCTGACACAGAAGTTTGGGAAAGCAGACACTCCCAGTCAGTGTGGGAGGGGAGCCCACTGGGACTAGGTGTCTGCTGTCCTATTCACAATGAAGGTTTAATCACGTGTCTGTCTTTTGTAACACCAGCCTGCAGACTATAACTTACACCCTAAACTCTGTCTCCATAAATAATCCCTAGCAGTTTCATTACAGCCCAGGGTACCCTGGCTAACACTGGTAGCTAACTTAACTCCAATCAATCTTTCTAATGTCTTGCATGATTTGGTTTCATTAGGAGCCAAGGCAGCCACTCACCCTGTGCCTGCTCAGCTGCAATGCTGATTTGTGTCTCTTTACTGTGTGAATGAATATGCATTTCAGAAGACCCGAGGCTTTTCTGGGGAGATGGTCTTTCCCAGTGTGTCCATGTTCTTGCTTTGCACAGAATATGTGTTACATTTTATTAGAGGGTCATTAGAGAGTAAAATCTGGGGAGAGATTGCAAATCGTAGAACAAGTAACTATTTGTTAAATTGGGAATGGTGTGGAATATACTGTTGGTGGAATAATTACTGAGTTATCAAACAGGCCTTTCTTCTAGTGACACTGATTAATTCATGGCCCATGTGAGACCATTAGGCTCCCTCTACATTCCCCCCAACCCCCCCACCCCCCACTTTCAGGCTTTGTTTAGCTCTTATTTATGCTCCTGTATCTGCTCAAGAGCTGGCCAATTTCAATGACAATAGAACTGCTTTAGACTTCTGCTAAAAACCTTATGAAACCAGCATCTTGGGTCATTTTCTGGTGGGATCTGCTGTGGATACACAGGTGCCAAGAGAGAGAAGAGACAAACTAATATTTCTCTGTGACGAGACCAGGAACCACTGAGTTCTGCTCAGCAGCATGACTTGCCTGCCTCCCCCCATCCACCCCAACACCATTTCCTCATTAAAACAGGGTGAGAAAAATGAGAGTTAAGTGAATATTTCCAGAAAGCAGTTTTGTTTGTGTGGCCAGCATTCCCCCAGCAGAAACTATCTTGTCTTGGAGAAGTCTCTTGAATGGTTTTGGAGGCCATAATTTTTCCCTTGACTTATTCATGTATAATTACCACAAAAAATTAGGCATCAAGAACTCCTTCTTTGATCTCAGCCACGCATGTATATAAATACACATACACATGCAATGCACACATTATTCGTATTCACACACACACACACACACACACACACAAACATGCATGCACACATCATCATCTCCAAGCTTTTGGAAGACTTTTGTCATGATACTCACAGTTGGTACTACTCAGCTCTTTATGTTTTATTATTGTCTATTTGGTTTTGCTTATATCATCTCTGTGTCCACAGTCAGCATCAATCAGTAGACAGATATGGAGTAAGAAGGCCTTCCTTGCTCCAGAGCTAACAGAGGGATAGATGGAACTTATCTTCCCACCTCCATTCCATCTTCCCACTGTTTCCTTCAGAATCTCAGCAATGAACTTCCTATAAACCTCTTCCACTTTTTTCGGATCCTTAGTACCTGAGGGTGGATAATGGAGTTCAATATTTTTCTCACTGTGCTTATCCCTTTCATCTGCCCACCACGTGAAAACCTCCAGGTGTATTAGTTTTTAACTGTATGACATAAATAAAACAAAAATAAAGTAAACAGAACTACAAACCCTTTCCAGTCCCTCTGCAGTCTCAATCAGTGAGCTGTGGCCCTATATGTGTACGTATGCACATAGGTACCTATAATGTTAGTGAAGAAATAAAATCACAATCTCATACAAGGAAGTACACACAGAAAGAGGATATTTAGCATCGTGGCTCTACATGGAGAAGATAGGGAGAAACTCCCTGTTACATATTTACAATTTATAGAATCCTTGGTAAAACTTGAAGATGATCCTAAGAAAATTCCCCTTTTCTGTTTTCTCTAACAAACCACATCACATAAACATGAAGGCAGGTGGAGTAAAGAATGACTCTGCTCTTCTTCAGGGCCAGGGATTCCTCATGAGAGACCAACATTATGGGGGGATTATAAAATTTTTTATTGTTTTGTGACTAGGACCTTCTTGGCTCTAGGGGAGCCTTCCATCATAGCTTATTTGTTCAACAAAGCCGGTTCTGGAGGCTGGAATACCAGAAACTGATAACAATGAGGAACTGATCCTGGAGCTTCAGGGCGTAAGAAGGCTTTCTTTTTTTTTTTTTTTTAAATCATATTCTTGGAGGTGAGTGAGATGTCAAAAGCATGTTTTCTTTTTTTTTTGACCTAAAATTTCTTGCCAAATTGGAGTTCTGTCTGGTAAGCCTTACTGCAAATTTGATTGAATTCTTGCCTAAGAGCAAAAGAATGTGGAAGGTTTAGGGAAGGCTACCAGGTCAAAGGGGCAATACAATGGGTTGATTTGGACATCCATACTGTAAACCTCCTAATCTTATCTGCCTTGTAATATAACAGTTCTTGGGGCAAGGGAAACATTTCTTAATGCTGCATTTGGCAATGATTTCTTATACATAATGCCAGCAGCTCTGACAGGGAAAAAAAAAGGTTGACAAATCAGAGGTCATAAAATGTAAAGTCTTTGTATGTTAAAAGACACAGTTGTCTGGTGAAAACACAGACTCTGAAGTGTAAGAAAATACTCATGAATCCTGTATTTGATAAAGAATAAATATCAGCATTATCTGAAGAACTCGCCTCCAATCAAAAGGCAGACAAGTATCCAGTTAAAAACTTTGAAAAGGACTTGAACAGACCTACCGTCAGGGTACACAGATGTTGGAGAAGCCCAGGGTGTACGATAATATTATCAGCCTTGGGGAGTGTAAACCTAATACCTCTCCACATCGAGTAGGATATGTTGTCCAAAAAATAGAAGTTAAAATGTCTTGGTGTAAATGTAGAGAAACTAAATCCTTATTTACTGCTAGTAAGAATTAAGATAGTATAAACTGTGGGAAATAGTTTGTGGTTCTTCATAAAACTAAATATAATTACTGTGTCATCCAGTTATTTCCTTCCCAAATGTTTAACCCAGTAAAGCAGATGTTCAAGCAGATATCTGAATGCTCACATTCATAGAAGCACTATCTGTTACAGCTTAAAAATGGAAGTGCCTAAAATATTTATGAGTGGACACATAATTAAACAAAATGTGGTATCTATATCACCTGGACTATTACTCAGCCTTCAAAATGGAAGAAGATGCTGCCACATTCCACGTAAAATCTGTGGCAGCTGCAGAATGAGGAAGAAGCTGGGTAAGTCTAGACTGTGAGAAGACTTACGTGCTTTTGCTTTATATCTTTAGCTCCTACCCTTGCCTTGAGGAGCTACCCCAATGACACCAATGACCATCAGCCTGAGCCTGAATAAATCTACAGACAGGGAGCAAGCTTGAGCCCAAACCTAGCAAGGAGCCACAACCTGCACCCAGAGCTCCAGGAAGAACCATGAAGGTGAACTCTGTAACATACAGTTGACTGACTTGGCTTCATCATTATGGCTGACACCATATTCTGGGGGCCAGTTGTTCTGAAGCAGTGTTGTGTGGAAGGCTCATCCTGTAAGACTGGTAGGTATGCTAATGGTCAACTAGCTGCTTCAGTAGAGGCAGGTATATTTCTTACTGTCTGCTGCTTCTGTTCTACAGCTCCTCTGATCTCAGACTCTCCACACTGTGTCTACTTCCCTGCCTCTTCCTCCTTTTCTCTACATTCTTGTGGATTTTAACTGTGTTTACCTGGCTCTGCAACACTGGTAACCCTGGACCAGAGATTTTATTAAGTTACCTTTAACAAGTCTCCCATTAAGCCCCTAGGTAAGAGAAGATGGCACTTGTCTGAGTACCCACTGTTCTTTACAGTGTCCTGTGTGTGTTCTTATGTAAACTCATCTCCCTTGTCCTCATCATGAATGTACTGTTGACTATTTTCTCAACTTAGCCATTATCATAACTATAGTGTGGGCAAAATCACTCTAAGACAAAATTGAATTATTATGTTAAAGGTTGATGCTTCCAGACCACTGTGTGTTCTCAGTTATGATTCATTAATAGTACTCAGTAGTTAAAGTTTTCTTGAAGCTCATAAAATGATCAGTTAACTGAAAATTTAGTGATTATGCAATTTAGATCCCAAAATACAAACGTTTGTTTCTCCAAAAGTAGTTTCCTTGGAGAAGTTTCTATTGATAAGCCAACTCTAAACTGCATCGTTTTGTTTTATTTTGTTTTGTTTTTCATAGCTTGCTCATGGTTCCCCTTCCATGTACTGCCCACTTCCCTACTCACCCAGTTCTATGTTCTTTCTCTCTTTCTCTAGAAAGCAAACAAGCAAACAAGCAAACAAAAAACCAAATCAGAATTTAAAAGAAAAAAAAAAACCACAAGAATCACACAAACAAAATTCATAAAAACAAAAATTAGAAGTCATAATATACAAGCAAAAGACCAATAAAAAAGAAAAAAATGACCAAAGTAATCTGAGACAAAAAAATATCTCCAAAAAGGACATTGAGTTCATTTTTTATTACTGGGCCATTTATTACTGGGCATGGGGTCTACCTGAAGCATGGTTAATATAACCAATGAGACTCCTTTGGAGAAAAATATTTTTACCTTTTCAAGCTGACATCAATTGCAGATAGTTTCTTAGTTAGGGGTGGGAGCTCATGTCCACTAACCCCTGTCAGTACTGGGACTCTGGCTTGAACCTGTTCAGGCCCTGTGAACGGCTAATGTGAAATTACCCCCAATCTCAAGTTTTACTAAGCAGGGCATTTATTCTTAACCTTTGCCTTTTAAGGGAATTGTACAAGTCTAGGCCTCAGAGAAGAGGAAATTTACAGACCCATGAATCTTCATTTGCTGGTCTTGGGAATGCAATGTTGACCTCTTATTTCTCCACTCCTCAGGGAACCTGCTGAGCCAGTGCTAATAGCTCTTAGCTCTTCATTGTTGTAGCAGTTTTTCCTATGCGGACATTAGTTCCCAGCAATGGCTTTGTTTCTCAGTGGGCCACTTTCATCATTTATCCAGGACCAGCAATTAATATTCATTGTGAAGTCACAGGGCTCTTAATACCCTCAATCCTTTATTGAGCAAGTATCTCTTGCCAGCAAGAGCCCCAGACCTGGTGATCAACATCCAACTTACATGGATTTTAAATCATTTATTTTTAAGTTATTTATTTTATATCTTTTATAACACACATACACAGAGAGAGAGAGAGAGAGAGAGACAGAGAGAGAGAGAGAGAGAGAGAGAGATCCCTAAATCTAGTGTTCTCAGCTATAACGCTACTTCAACAGTTTTTTATTTGTCTGTTTTAATTTTTTTGTGTTCCACTCTAATAATTTAGCCTGGTTCTAGTTTTTAATGCTGGTCAAATCATTTTAATTGGCTTGAACTTACAGACTGGAAAATACTGAAACTTCAAAACAAAGTTAAGCTTTATGTTTGCATGCAGTGTTCTTAGAAGAGAGCTGTGCAATCGATTCTCATGAAAATCCGTCATAGTACCGTCCACAGAAGTATCTTTTGGCTTTTTTTTTTACTCTGTCTTGAATTGGGTGTGTGGCTTTTCTAATGAACACTTTGTGGGCTGGAAATTCAAGTCTAGATAATTTTCCAGCCCCACCACTGGCAAATGGCTGAGTATGGAATGAATCCAGGACATTTTGTATATTTTACACTCTGCATTCCTATGATATGTGCATCCCTGGATCTAAGGGATGATGACCAATGCTCCGAAACAATAACAAGACACATTCTAGGTAAGAAGAACATAGTATGTGGAATGAAAATTCTGTTGTTTTAAAAACAAGTACTACGTGGCATTTACACATCCATGTTTCTTCTATGGGCCCTAGACTTTTAGAGCTCTCTCTCTAAAAAAAAAAAAAAGACCTAAAGAACGAATGTGATTGCTCCGGTTTCTAACTAAGCATGTATAAAAATTTGGTTTCCACCAAGGGAAAACTACTGGGAAAACTACTCTTTGTAATAGTATTTTTTATTTTCCTGTATAATTGTTCTTTCAGAGGCTTATTGCCTCTGACTGCTAGACTAGGCCTAGTCCTGGGAGCTTCTAGTTTCTGTACAATCTAATCTAGACCTAGAATGTTTTCAACCTCTGAGACTTGCAGCCAAATAGGCTCACCCTTCTTGTTCTTTCTGATCTCTGGCTAGTTAATTCAACTCAACCATTCTGGCTCATTCTCCCTTCCAAACTGACTGATTCAATCTGGCTTTTCTCTCTCTGCCTCTCCTGAATTGCTCTGCTTGATCTCATACTAACTTTGGCAATATGTTCTAATCTATTGACCCCTTTTCATTCTCTGTTTTCTCCTGTGTCTAGCTTTTTCTCTCTTCAACCTGTCTCTGTAAAACTATGCTGGTAAAACCTCTTCCTTCTTCTCATTCTCTGTGGTGTTCTCTCTTACATTGCCTCCTTTTCCTTTTTCTTCTCACGAGAGTTGGGTCTATCCTAGTCTGTCAGATCTCGCTGTGATTCATCGCCTCGCCTGCCACTCAAATAGACATCACTTTCAAACATGGGTGCTTTCTTCTACAAACTACCTTTACCTTCATTGTTTGGGATTAAAGGTGTGTACTAAGGGCCGGTCTGTATTCCAGTGAGAGGGATTAAGAGTGTGTGCTAACGGGAAGCCACACTACTACTAGAAACAGGTTTTTCTTTTTCTTTTTTTCTTTTTTCAGTAAATAACACAGATTTGGAGTTCACAGTGTAATCAAATATCCTGCAACAATTCTTAAGTGTAGGCTGTATGACCATGAATAGATGCTCAACCTAATACAAACTCAACAGTATCTTTGGAGGTCCTATGTCCCTCAATGTCATGTCAAGGCTTTTGCCTTTTAAAATTTTTTCTTTTTTCTTTTATGTTCATTCGTGTTCTATTCATATTTTTATTTTTACCCTATAGGCCTTTGGGTATAAATTATGGCCTCCAGTTTATGGAAATCCCAAATGTGCATAAGAGTGGATCTCTGATTCTTGTGCTCTCTCTTAGGCTCTTCTCCTTCTGTTTGTGTGTTTTGTCCTAAACCGAGTTATTAGTTTTTACTTTATCCTATTTTATTATTATCCCTTAGAAGCCTATTTGTTTTCTAATGAAAAACAGAATAAAATGCATCTGGGTGGGAGAGGAGGTGGGAGGAACTAGGAGGAATAAACTGAGGGGAAAGCATAATCAGGGTATATTATGTGATTTTAAAGTCTATTTTTTAACAAAGGGGGAAGAAAAGAAAAAAGAATGTATATCATATTTAGTAAGCCTAGATATTAGAGGAAGAAATACCTGCCATTCTAAAACTCAAAACCATCAAATTAGAGTTCACAATCAGAAACATAGCAATCATGGTGTGCTTATTAATTTTCACTCTTTTTTGTATCTTCTGTATACTCTGTGTATAATTTCTCCCTTTCATCCAGCTTACGTGTCATATCTTCTGAACCCCTAATGTCACAGCCCAATTTGAGAGTTATTTCTTTTATGAGCATCCTACAAACAAGTCATAAAGAACTCAGCAATATCTAAGAAATGAGTATCCTTTAGCCACTGTTTACACTGCTGTACACTTGTGGCACACATCTACCATTTTGCCTGCCCAGGATTGATTTGCCCATTATCTTGAGAAAACATCAAGGCTCCAGTCTGAGGACCTGATGCTCTTTCCTTGACAAAGTTGATCATCTGGTCTTTTCCCTCCTCACATCTGAATCTCTAGTGGAGTGACCAAAACACTAAAAGTGGTAAAATTTGATAGTCTTTGTAATAAACAAGTGCCAAGTTATATTAAATATTAAGAAAAGTGATCATCATAATTCTAGTATTTGGTACTTGTTTGACCTCACAACCCTTTCTATCACCATGTGACAATAACTTTGAACTACACTGAAAGATTCATAGCCAATCAAACGGTGCTGCTGACTAATGAATCACCATATTAGACGTGTTATATTTGTTTATCTAATTAATTTAATAACAAATGGGAAAATATACATACTAAAAATGTTCACTGGAAGTCTTCATGAGAGCATAAAATGATTTTAGGAAATCCCAAAGCTTAAGGAAGAGAGCTTTCATGACAAGTATGATCCTGTCATTCTCTACTAAATCCTCTAGAGAAAACTGTTGCTAGAGCATCTCTCCATTTTCCTTTCCCAACCTTCTTTTCACCTTAGTGTTTTATATTAATGGTCACTCTTTTCCTTCAATATAAACAACTTCTCAGTCTAGAAAAATCCTTTTTCTCTAGTCACATGGTTTGTGGGCCTTCCCCTTCTTGCATTCTTAGAGAAGAGAACTCATTTCTCATAGATTGACAGTGTATGAATCTGTACAGGGAAAGTGTCTGATTCATCTCACCATCCCCAAGCTGATTTCATGGAGCTGTTTATGAGAATTAACAAGGACAGCTCTTCCTTTGGAGAAACAGCACCATGCCCTCTTACTGGCTATTGAACAATGGGTGAGAGTGACCTGTGTTGGCCATTGTCATATTGCAATATGGAGACAGCTGCGGGGTGACTTTGTGAGGTAGACGATGCTGTTATTCCTCATAATAAGTCACAGCAACCACAATCCTAGGGGCATGTTGGACTACTCTGCTGTCATTGATCCTTAATCTCTAAAGTGCTTCCAGAGACATCTAGAGCTGTCAAGGCTGTGTCTATGAATGAATCTGTCTTCCTCCACTTGGAAAATCTCTAGTCCAACAAGGATAACATTTGCAGATTATTTATATAAAGTTTTGAGACCTGGTCTCTAAGTATCCCCGACTTTCCTAGAACTTACTGTATAAATCAGTAATTTGCCTTCTAGTTTATGATACTTCTCCTTCCTATGCATTCTAAATACTGGGATTATATGCATGAGCCACTGTACCTGGTCCCAGAGTTCTTTAAAAGTTAGGATGAAAGAAAGAAACTTATGAAGTGACTTCTATGTCAACCACAGCTGTGTCTGATGTATTGATGAATATGAGCTCATTAATCAGGATATTCTACAGATAAAGTGACTAAGACTCAGAAAAGAGCTTTAAGATTAAGATCTCATACTTATAGAATGGGGCAACTCAGGTCTGTCTAATGGAGCCTCATGCTCTTTCCACTCCTTACTTCTGGAGAGGTATCTTGTAAAATTCCACTCCAGACTCTTGATTAAATCTCCATGGAAACTTACCCTTGACTTTTATGATCTGAGGCAAAATGACAAATGGCTTGAAGGAAACAACAAATCATCTTTAATCATCTCTAAATCTGTAAGCTGCTCCAATGGCTTTTGGGAACAGCAATTGGAGGACAGGATAAAACCTGGCAGAGTAACATTTGTAAGGATAACAAAGCAGAAAAGTCAAAGGCTGTATGAATGCTAGAAGGTCCTAGAAAGCAAGGCAGCAGTACATGCTCAGTGAGAGGCATTAACATATTATGTTGGGTCTCCTTATCAGTCTAGACACCTTGAGTCCATTTAGAGACATTTTCTAGTTATCAGCTTGGCAATCTCTTCCTGGAGGAAAGAAATTTGGGGGTTCCCAAAGCAGGATGAATGCTCCCCTCTAAGTAACACAGATGATTAGCAAGCTTATTGCCACTTATTGTTTCAGAGATGTGTGTGTGTGTGCATGTGCACACGCACTTGCACAAGCACACATGTGTCTATGTCTGTCTCTCTTTTTCTGTCTTCTTTCACACCCCAGCTCTAGGCTGATCCCCTTATAGCTTTACAGATTCTATACCTCCATCCCACCAGTGTGTGGCCTGGCAAGAATATCTCCTTTATCACATTTCTTTCACAGCACCTCATAGAATCATACTTCATGACTATTTGAATTTTGAAAATGTATGTATTATTTTAAAACATTTATTTAATGATCATGTCTTTGTAAATTTGTATCTGGAGCACAGCATTGGACAAAAAAACTATTCAGTTAATAAATGAGTGACATCCAACCTGATCTCTTTACTCCTCCAATGAAGTAGGGTTATTTCCTCTGTGTTGTTCTTGCCTTCAGCTTTGACATTGCCTTTCAGAACTGGGAGAGAGCTTAGGTAGCCTTTCTTCTAAAACTCATAATTCAGAAGAGGGCTGTGATGCAAATGAGTTAAGTTACTGCTGAGATCCTCAGGGAGGTGTGTGGCTCTACCTATCAGAGCAGCAGCATTTAAAAGAACATTATTATTATTGCTGTTGTTGTTATTTTTCTGTGAGCTCTTTCAGAGTGTTGTGAGCTCCCTTTCCTCTGTGTCCTGGTACTCAACTTTTTATCTTCGCCTTTATAACAATCTTCTTTTATTTACCACTCTTTCCTCCCCTAGTCCACTGTTGTCATTGTTATTGCTGTTTTTCCCTAGCTACAGGGAACAAATTCCATATCCTGCAAGAATCTCCTATATGTGCTTACAGTTGGAATATGGAAGGAAACAGACTTTCCCTATCACATTAAGCCTTCCATTTTAAGGTACAGCATTTGAAATGATTAATGAATATACTAGAATTTAAACTTCTGTGCAGATCCTTGCTGTACCAATCTTAACTCACCCTGGTTTCCTCAGTTCCTAGGCCAGAACTTAATGCGCAATAAATAGTCTGGCAATGAATGTACTCTCAATCAGTGAATTTATATCTTCTCCTCCATAAGATTAAAATGTCCCTGCTCCTGTTAGACTGATAAATATTCAAAAGTCTGACTGCAGATAAAGGTAGGACTTGCCTGGTGTGGTAAATGTGTTTCTAAAGAATTAAATTGAATTACTTTTAAATGTGCTAAGAAGATTGCTATTTAAAGGGCTCATTTAGTGGACCCTTTCATGAAGCAGAGAACGTGGTTACAAAAGTAAGCACTGCTTATCGCTATCAGCCTCTAAGACTGCTAGAGTTATCGGATCCTCAGCGGGTTGAGTGTATGTGCTGGGATTGAGGGACAGTTCTCACTGGATTTGGGGGAAGATGAAACACAAGGTGGGAGTGTTATCCTAACTTCTATGGAACTTGGAAGACAGATTCTGACTTCTGAATACAGAGCTGTGTCATGGACATCAGTCTTATGAAACAGCATCTTCTCTTGCTTTGAGAAAATCTAGTATGGATGCATTGTCCCTGAAATTACTGTGTGACAGAATGTCAGGATTGGAAAGGATTCTAATACAACTGCTTATGGTATGACTAAGAAAAATATTGTCCAGGTGGTAAGGAAGCTGGCCAAAGTGGGAAAAAAAATCTATTGATAAACTAGACTACAAACAGACCTTAGGACTCAGACCAGGGCTCTGTCTATTTGTGGACTGATTTTCTTGTAATTAAGTTAACCAATTCCAAGATTCAGATTCATTTATTATATAAAGCATCTGAGATGACAATATAAACTATAAAATCAAAAGATCTATAATTCAGTATAAGCCCATATATAAAATTTTAGTGACTTTATGCTACCTCTGAGTACTTAAGTTTCCTTAACTTAAAAAAAAAAAAAAAATAACCATAGTAGAACCAACCTAAAGCGTGGGTATCTTTCTTATAAAAGGATGCCCATGGGAAACTTGTATGAGAGCCAGGGACTTAGAGACTCATTAGTAATGATGTTCATGGTGATGACAATAATGAATGAGGTTGGATTAGAACCTCTTTTAATCTTGATTTTCTGTCACACAATAATTTTAGGAACAATTTACCCATGCTAGATTTCCGAAAAGCAAAATAGCATGTTGTTTCAGAAAAGAGATGCCAAAAAAGATGTAGTCAGAGGTCAGAATATCTCTTCCAAGATGATGGTGGTGGTGGTGGTGGTCCAGCTGCTAAATGTAATGATAGATTTTTTTATATCTCCTTTGTTATTCCTCCCTTTCTTAGATAGAAGGGGTGCATTTTTATTTTCTCTCCTCTGAAAATAGCCATGAGTAAATATTGTTTGGTACTTAATTCAAAATCAGAAAATAACACTGAAATAACCTCTAGAAAGAGGCTGTTTTAACACTTGAATATAATAAAGAGAAAAAGTGCTACATTTAAACTTCTTAAGACTTAAGTTGATGCTCATGTTCCCAGTTCAGTTGAGGTGATGTCTAGCTCCTGCATTAAAAAAACTACTGAAGAGATTTGTTTGTTATCTCCCTCCTAGTTATTCTCTCACCTCTGCCTAAAGAGTAAACAAACCTTGAGGTCCCAAATTTACAGCTGACAAAGAAGGAGGAGGATGAGGAAGAGAAGGAGAAGGGGGAGGAGGAAAGGAAGGAGGAGGAAGAGAAGAGGAGAAAGGGAAGAGGAGGAGGAAGGGAAGGAAGAGGAAGAAGAGGAGGAGACAGGTGAGGAGGAAGAGAAGGGGAGAAGAAAGAAGAGGAGGAGGGGAGGAGGAGGAGGAAGAGAAAGAGGAGGAGGAGGAAGCAGCATCAGCAGCTGATTAACTTAAATCCAGTTCCCAGCAAAAGTGAGGGAACCATTCTATAAATTTTAGTGCTCATAAGGCTGATTTTCAACTTATGTTTGGTCCTCTTCCACTCTGCCAGCCTTGAATAGATGTAGGATAGAAGACTGAAATGAGTCAGTCCCTACATGCTGTATAGTTCCCAGGTAAGCATACAGCTGTTTCTTACATAAAAATTTCATTTGATCTCTATGAATTTTAAAAGATGTCTTCAGTTATTTTTTTCCCTATAGAACATTATATCACATAGTACAGACTGGATGGAAATGCCTTGCATCACAAGATCATATTTGATGTATTTGATTGTATTTCATATTTGATCTGGCCCACTGTCATTTTGAAGAGCACTAGACTGCATTGAAATCAGCACTAATGACTAAGATATGTTTCCTCCTGGTATCTGGAATACAGCATGGAGAATTAGATGACTCATTGACTCATATGCTACCCATCAACAATGTGTCTGTCTTAATAACTGTTCTATTGCTCTGGAGAAACACTATAACATGACGACTTAAAAAAGAAAGCATTTAATATGTGACTTGCTTAGAGTATCAGAGGCTGAGTCCTCAACCATCATGATGGGGAATAATGCACCAGGCAAGCAGGCGTGGTGCTGAAATCCCTTGTCTTATCTACAAGTTGGATGCAGAAGGATAGGGGGAGAGAAGGATGGAGAGGGATAGTGGAAGGGGAAGGAGAGAGAGAGAGAGAGAGAGAGAGAGAGAGAACCTAATGAGGGTTTTGAAATTTCAAAGCCACCCTCAGTGACATGCATCCTTCAACAACGCCATACCTCTGAATCCAAATCCTTTCTTACCAGTTCTACCAACTGGAAATACACCATGGAAATATATGAGCCTACAGGGCTATTCTCATTTAAACCACCACAGTGTCCCAGGAAAAGGAAGGCTTGCCTAGTCATGTCACTGCTCATCAAGCCCAGCCAATGGCACCATCCATGTCTGACTCCAGGCATCTCCTATCATTTTCCTGTGTTGCCATTTTTTCACACTGCATCTCAGATAAGGGCTCTTCCCTAGGCTGTCTTCTAGTTAGTGTTATGGATGCTACATTTTTGTAGGTTTGATTCTGCTATAGTTCTATAGTAAGGGAACAGGACAGTATATTTCAGCTCGTCTACATGTGGTTTGCAATTCATTTAAAACAAAGGGCCCCTGTGTATAGCTTTGTCAGGGACTTCTCTAAACAGTCAAAGGAGACATCCAATGTAGAGAAAACAACCCCAGATTGCCATCATTGTTAAAGTTCCCATCTTTGCTTTTCTATTCCTTTCTTGCCCCTTTCTTTCCTTTCTTTTTCTAATTTTCAGAGGGACATAGAGATAGATATTTTCAAAGACTTGTGTCACTCTAAGAAAAAGGTTGTGTGGAGTAAGGAGCCTCATGTTGTGGGTAGGTGATCCACTTTTGTCATATATAGGCATTTAAAGAAATGAAAGCAAAATGGGCATATGCAGAAATGCAGAAATTCTAAGAGAGAGAAGGCTCGAGAACATGGAGCAAGAGGATGACCATCACACAAGCACACCAGGCAGCCTCTTGATGCCCAGGCTTGTTCTAAGATCCCAGGAAAGAAGCTACAGGAAATGTCCAGACTAGTGTCTTTCCTTATCCCCTCTCTTTTCTCCTTTCCTTGAGTGGGCCCAGTGGGTTTATTTTTCTGAAGACAGTCTTCTGAAGTCCACATGTCAGACTTTCCCATGGGCCATTTCTTTGGTGAGGCCATTTCATCGCCAGTCTTGCTTTATTTCCATGCAAAGCCACATACTAGAACCCCAAATATTTGCGTGGCATCCTTGGACTGACTAAACCACTCACCAGTTTTGTCTTCTTTCTATTTCAGTTCATCCTGCATTAGAACTTTGTATAAACTCAGCCTCAGCCCTTTCAATTTTGTACATGACCCCACACTAATTAGGAAATAGTCTTTTTCCTTTCATTGCATATTCTTCACACAAGGAAGTGATTGAGAAACATATATCCATCCCTGAGGATCAAATTTCAGCCCATGTTAATGGATCTTGTCCTCTCCTCAGGAAACTCTTCTTATCTGGTCCACTTTCATGGACCCAAGCCCAACACTGTATTATCATACCTCAACGTGCTTGCTAGATGCAATGAACAAGTGAGAGGTTAAGAAGACTAGACCTCAGGTCTTGTAATCTTTACTTATTTGTGAAATTAATTTTGTATATAGTCAGTAAAACTCAATATAACCAGCAAGAGGAAGTATATGACACCTGGTACTATATGAGACAATATTGCATCAGGACTATGAAATTTGTGAAAATGTTTGCAAGACAATGGAGCTCCATCATTGCTTATATTGAGTGTGTCAGCAGGATTAGATGTGCTGGGAGGTATACACTATTCACATATTTTTTTCTGGTATTTTTTTGGTCCTGTATGACTGTGTGTCTGTAGTGGTGAATTCTAGAGAGACTATCTCAGTGGATTGATGAAGATAGTAAAAGTATTATCAGCCAAAGGATATAAAATTTCTTCAGGTGATGTCTACACTTTGATCACTCTCCTCTTTTGGGCAAAGTTGGATCCCAGGAGTAGATGTAAAAAATAAATAAATACAACCCATAATTTCAGGCTACAAGATTGTATCTGGAGCACAGATTGATGGGATATCAGGCTTGGGAAGTCATAGAACCGTATCAAACAGTTCTTTCTCAACCAAAGCCATGCTACTGCTGCTTTCTACTCATGGACGTTCTATGTGATGGTTTTCTCCATTCCAATGTGTCCTTCAGACTGTTTCCAAGTGATGTTTCCGAAATGAAAGTCCAGTTGCCATGGACTTTCTCACCACCAGTTGCTCACTGCTTCAAAGCTGCAGCTTACCAGCCTTGTCCCTGTTTGTACCACTTGGGCTCATAAATGGGCAGGGCTCTTCCCATCTCTGCACCTTTGGAAAAGCTGTCTTCTGGGTGTCAGCTTTTCCTCCTCTCCTCACTCTCCACTCCTTGTCTGTGTGACCAACTGACTCACTTTCCACTGTAGCTAAAACAGGGCCTTCACCAAGCAGCCATCCCTCACACGTCTCCTTCCAGGCATCTCTGCCTATGGATTTGTCCTCTTCCTAGTTTATAAACCTTGTTTACTTATGTGTCTCTCTGCTTGTTTGTCAGATACTCTACAGCCTGGTTCATGTAATGCTTAATGACTATATCAACTCAGGTAAGTAAATGTGTCTAGGTTGTAGAATGAGCTGGTTTATCTTGTTTACATGTTAAGAAGCACTCTGGTTCCCCAAGAGGAAATCTCTTTTTGAGACATCCCTAAATACCAAGAATTTGGCCTTCAGGTTATGAACAAGATCTAGGATATGTGGGAGGTTTGTTGCTGGTGGTATTGTGCTCACAAATTGTGGGAGTTCATGGAGCTGAGCAATTGGACTGGATTAGAATAATTACATCCTACCGGGCTAAAACCAAAACCAAAAGGTAGCAAGTATCTTTTTCATGGTGTTAGCAGCCTCCTTCCTGAAGTATCATGAGAAGTGTGCATGTAAAGTGCCAGTGGTCTTCAAGTACCATTTTCAGAACGATCCTGGTATTTGTGTATCAATACCTTTGACTCAGAGTCTCTGCTCTCTCTCTTTCCCTCCCTTCCTATCTGATATATAGATAAATATATGGATACAGAACAGACAATAATAATAAGACATATCTGTCCCATGTCTTTTGCCTAAAGATGTCACCTTTCCTGATTCCAACTTCCTTCTTCACACCCTGGGTTCCTTTAGCTGTGTTCTCATAGTATGGAATGCTTCTTTTTTCTACATGTGTCTTATTGGGTAAAGTTGATTTATTGACACAAATTTGTACCTTCTGCTTTTTTCCTCTGGTGGGGAACAAACAGTGTAGGGATTGAGCCACACTCCCAGTAACTCATGCATTGTCAGAAACACGGTCAGTGTATCTGGCTTGAGTGAAGCAGAACATGGAAGTCCTGATGATACACCATGTACATGTAGAAATGCCCATATGAATGTGGAATGGGAATTTGGAAATGAGAATGGGCAGGTGTGTAAATGGTTGTTATTGTGAACATATGTATTTTTGTTCCATTCTAGATGTTAAATGAAAGTCTTCCTCCTAGCCTGGCCAATTCATGAGAGTATGCTTTGAACATTTGCTAATATTCTTGGCAAACATTTCTCAATCTATTCTACCAGCATTGAACATTTTCCAAGATTTACTTTTGGTTGGTTGTTTTATAAGAACAATAGGTAAGGCCCTTTTGCTCGACCCCTAGAAAACGTGAATAAACAGGGAGAAAGGCTTGTGGATGGGAGATTTCACTTTCCTTGGTTGTGCTTGGCAACAACAGGCAGTTGTGCACAGCAACAGGCAGGTGGGAGCAGTACACTCACCTATTGTTACTGCCCATGTTAGCTGGTTTAGTGTCAACTTGGCACAGGCTTAAAGAAGGGAGCTTCAATTGAGAAAATGCCTCCAAAATATTGGCCTGTAGGGCATTTCCTCATTAGTGATTGATGGGGGCGGGCCTAGCCCATTGTGGGTGGTGCTATGCTTTGAGTGGTGTTTCTGGATTATATAAGAAAGCAGGATGATGGGTAGTCATGATGACCAAGCCAGTAAGAAGCACTCCTCCATGGTCTCTGCATCAGCTCCTGCCTCCAGGTTCTTTTTCTGTTTGAGTTCGTGTCTTGACTCCCTTGAATGATGACCAGTGATATGGAAACGTAAGCTAAATAAACCCTCTCCTCCTCAAATTGTTTTGGCCATGGTGTTTCATCAGAGCAATACTAACCATAACTAAGACAGTTGGTACCAGGATGCTGTGACAAACCTGATCATGTGATTTTGGGGAAGACTATAGAAGGACTTTGTAAGGTTGGGCTAGAAAAGCCATTGAGTGTTGAGAGCTCAGTGAGGGGTTCTGTAGGAGGTCGGATGATAAGAAGGTTGAGGCAGTGGAGAAGATGGAGGTCTGGCTTGTGAAGTTTCAGAGGGAAGCAAATACTCTACTTTTTTATGTGAAGAATCTGTGGTGTCTGGACAGCTGTGCTGAAGAATTGGCTGTGCTTAAAAAGAGACCAGAACCGTTATGGAAAAACCTTTGCTTTCCTGGGACAATAGATGCTGATCAGCTGAAGCTTAAGAATTGGCTGTGATTAAGAAAAGACTGGTATCACAGAGGTGACATCCACTGGGAAGTATTTCCTCAGGGTGAGGACACAGAAACTGTTCCAGAAGCAGCCAAAGTTGTACCTTGTGCTAGCAGCCAAACTTGGTAGTGTAAGAGTCACCCAGGTGGTTCTTGTTTTGAAGGTATGAACTGGTCATGAACATCAGCTGCAACTTGGCACTGTTTGGCAGGGCTAGAGTCCCCAAAGAGAGCCTAGGAGAGGCTACTGGTGAAAGTGCAGCCCAGTTGCAACAAGGGGCCCTAAGTTTGGGAAGTGACAGTATCATGAGATGACCACCAAGAGCAGCAACAGCTGTGGAGCAGAGCCAGCTGTAGTCTTGAAGACAAGCTGTGAGTGCTGCAGAGGAAAGAGCTGGAGAACTGACCCAAGCCCTTTGGAGGAGCCCAGACTAACGTGAGTGAATCCCATAAAATTGGACATTATACTTTGGAGCTTGGTTTTGCTTTGTTAAAATTCTGCCTGTGTTCTAGTTCTTCCTGCTTGGAGACAGAAAGTATTTAATTTTGACTTTCTAGTAGCCCATCATTGGGAGACTTTAAATTTTAAAATACTCCAAAAACCCTTTCCTCCCCAAGTTGCTTTGTTCATCATGTTTCATCCTAGCCATGGGAACCCTAACGAAGACACAGTCATTGTGCAGGTCTTGGGTTTTAGGGTTGATAATCTTAGCCCTTTTACAGCTCTTATACAGTCTGATGAGGTCAGGGTTTCTCAGGACATGAGGACTGCTGACATGGCAGCTTCCAGGTAGCCCTAGATACATAGATTGCTCAACTCATGTCAGTAGCCAGTGTTACAGCTTTGAGCCCTTGGCCCCAAATCTTGATAGCTCTTTGGAACCCTTCCGGTGATCAGAACCCACAGTTTCTCTTCTCTGACTTCTGAGCATCCTTCTCTCCTTCATCCTTCTGTATTCTCAATTCCTCTCTTACTGTTTTATGCTTCATTTGCCATTCCTGCCCTCGCCACTCTGAAGCCAGAGCAGAAAGTTTCTTTCTCAGTTGTCCCAAAGCCAGCAATCAGTCATAACCCAGCTCTACTTTTATTGGCTCTGATGTTGCAACTCTAGGAAAGTCATTGATGGAGAGTCTTTCACTGCATGACCTGAACAACCTCCAGAAGGGTCACAGCCATGGAAGCTTGTGTTTGAATCAAGCAAAGCTTTACCTGCTCAGTCAGCCCTAGGCAAATCAGTCTCTTTGCTAACTATGAAGAGAAAGTGCTTTCTTACTGCCATAGGTGTCAAAGGTTACAAAGTTTTCTTGAGATCTTAAGGCCTGTCTCTAATAGCCCAGGCTGAGGCTGTACCTTCAGGAACTGGGCAAAATGTAGCTATCATTGGATTTCTTCAAGGCATCTATGGAGTGTTTCAGGTGGGTGGCACTGGTATACAATCTGGCTTTTTGACTGGCAATCGGTGTGTTCAAGTCAACTAAGGGAGCAAAGGGAGGGTCCAATAAGTGCTAATTGGGGTAGTCAAATTGCTTCGTCCTTCACAGTCTTTACTTATTAAAGAAAAGAGACCATCAGAAAGCATGCACACAATAAGAACAGAAAGAGCTTCATGAATGCTGATAGTAGTTTTAACAGTTTAACAGTGTTAGCATTGTGTTAGCCATTTGTTCATCACCTCAGGGAAAGACATATTGCCCCATCTGTCTCACAAATAATACACAGGAGCATTTGGAACATGCTTTTTAAATGTTAGACTTTTTTCTGAAAAAATGTAAACTAATTCTGAGGAAGTGTGTGCTCTCTACTCGGTAGCCATTCCAGGTTATTGCTAAAGGCAGGTTCCAAAGCCCTCAAACAAATGGATTATTTCATGTGCCCTCTGCTCATTGGCTTATCTTAGTGTTTAACTTAAAGTATAAAATCCTTTCCTTGAAATATCAGCTAGGATTCTCCAGAGAAATAAATACACATGAATACATGTATGCCCAAACACATGCAGATGCAAGGAGAAATATTTTAAGAACTTGTTCATGTGTTTATGGGCTCTTGGCAAGTCTGATATTTGTAGTTGCACTGGCAATCAGGGGTGAGCCAACATTGTAATTCAAGTTCAAAGGCTATCTTCAGCAGGTTATTTTCTTACTCATGGGAGGTCATATTTTTGTTCTGTTTTGCCTTGACCTGATTAGATGGGATTCAATCACATTATGGAGGGCAAATGGCTTCTCTCACAGGGCACAGGTTTATGTGTTAATCTCATCTAAAAGTCTTCTCAGTAGAATATCCAGAACACTTTTGGCTACATGTTAAAAGCTTAGCCCTGTAATATTAGAGGTACTAAGTAACTCAGTATCTCAGTTCCTTCCAAAATAAATAGATGACAGATAGGTAGATAGGTAGGTAGATAGATAGATAGATGGATAGATAGATAGATAGATAGATAGAGGTTGAATTTGATATCTTTATATGACTGCTGGGACTAAATTCTGGGACAGATTATTTCTATACTTATCCTCTTGATACCTGATATTTGACATATGACTTCAATGGGAACCATTAATAGTTTAGGATGCAGCATGAAAACCCATTTGGCTTTGAAAGAAACACATGTATACTTTTCTTCTTCTCAGTGTTAGTGAGTAACATCTTCCTGTAATAAATGAACAATATACCCAATTTTAATTTTAGATACTTTGTAACATTGGATTTATCATTATTATTACTAGACTTGTATATAGGTCATTAATTTTCACATGACTGAGTGACCTCTTAGGCTTTGAAATCATGCTGTTCTATCTCAGGATCCTGCCAAAATATGGTTTTCCTGAAGTAGTGGTTTGGAGAGCTCCTTTCCAGGTATGCCACACATTTTTTTTTTTCTCTATATATCTTGCGATTTAAGAGGTCTATCCTGTGACAAATTGCAGACTATGTGCCTTTTATTAAAGTACATACATGGCGACTCTCCTAGAAAAGAAAAATGATCAGTGATTAATAGGGCAATGTTTGTCCATCATTGGTCATCCACGAAGAACCATTGAGTTAATGGAAATTGGATTTATGAATAGTTGTTAGCTTGCATTGAAATATAACTATATTAGCATGGCTTCCACTATTACCTGAACTTCCCATAGAGCCATTGGGGATGCAAAGGGTAACTTTTAGACACAATAACATTGTTAAGTAGTTGAATAATTTTCTATCCACAGTAGTCACCTAATACCAAATGCCAGCCTTATGGTTGCAAATACTTGGAGATCCAGGCAGAGAGAGCAGGGGATTGGCTGAGTGAGGTGTTAAGCAAACTGAAAAAAAGAAAAAAAAAAAGCATCTGGTGCCAGATGGGAAGAGGAGGGTAGACCTGCTAGCTCAGCCAATGCCTAAATCTGGAGTCCTATAACATATGTCATAATTTTGGGGCTGGAAATTTATTCAAATTGTTTAAACTATTGAAATAACCAATAAATTTGAACCATTGAGGTGGTCAGCAGGTAATCTGCTGCCAAGCCTGACAGCTTGAGTTAAATCCCCAGAACCCGCTTCATAAGGGCAGAGGACCAACTCTGGCCCTTTATCTGCTCACCTCTGTATGTACATCCACACAGAGAATAAATAAATACATGTAAAAATGAATAAGTAAAGCACATTTGCATATCAAGCCCTACCTAGTCTATCAATGGGCATTGGTGGTCTCTACCTCTTCTTTTGCAAAAGTGAGGTAATACCCCTCACCCCCCACACACACCTAGAAGCATGCCCTTCCAGGACAATACGTATTGCCTCAGGGGTGGAAGGATGGGGTGTGTTAGCAGAAGTGGATTTATTCTTAGAGAGATGAAATAGAAACTTCAAGAAATAATTGTTGGGTCCTTTTGAAAACCCCAAGTGAGACTCAGAAATGTACATGATTACATAATCAGTTTCTTTGCAAAATTTGTAAAAATGAAGGGCCACAGTGTCTTGGGATGCTAATGTATACCTACTTCAAAGTCTCCTTCATACTTCCTGATTGTCATTAAACACTGTAGTGACTAGGGCACCTTTTTGAGACCCAGGTAGCAGGGTACAGCTAGTGACCACAATCTTGTCACTGTTGATATTTTGTACTAGACAGTTCTTTTCACTTGTTGCTCTATGTCTACCAGTACTTCTGGTATCAGATGCCAATAGAGACAATCCTTTCTTTCCACAGTTGAGATAAAGTTTCTTGGGAAGACAACATTGGACCTTCCCAACCCACAAAGAACCGTTGAATTAATGGGAAGTTGATTTATGAATAGTTTTTAGCTTGCACTGAAATATATTAGCATGTTTTCCACAATTACCTGGACTTCCCATAGAGCCAGGTGTATGACCCAATCCCTGTACACGCAGTGTCGCTGAGAAAAGCATCAGCAGGACCTGCTTCAGTCCTCTGTGGCCCTACATCCTGGGATGTGTGCAGAAAGAAACTATAAGAAACTCTCTATTTCTTGGTGCTTGAATGATTCTAACTCACCAATAATAAACATAAATTCTTAACAACTGTGCTAGAAGACAGACTGGTTTATTTGACTTTGATATTATTGATAATATTGAAATGCTGCTGACTTTAAGGAGGAAATCTGAGAGTCCCTGTCTGAAACAGTACTAGAGTAGGTATCATAGGGGAGTGCTATGTAATAATTAATAATTTTACAGTATTTGTTAGCTTCTTTAAATTCTTTTCCCCTTATGTTATTTAAAAGGAAAGTACATTTATTTATAAAACAATGATACAATTTAGAATTAAAGCATCCAATGGAAAAATGAACAAGGCTTTCAGTGTTTTCAAATTCCTGGCATGTTTGGAGTTTCAGGATAATAAATTGTAATTCTTAGAAATTATATTTTGAACATGTTTCTAAGAATCTTCACCATCTAAAATTTGAATAGCTCAAAATAGTGTAACATGTAGAACGGATTACAGGAAAGGACAGTTACAAAAGAAAACGCTCACCAATGCTCACATACATAGTGTATTCTATATATGATGTCCTTAGGATGTTCTTCTAATGTCACCTGTCTCCAATGTAAAAAGAGTCCTTAAATAAGCATTATCTACACAGGATTTCATGCAGGCTATTACCTCACTGAAGGACCTGAGTTTTAAATTATGTTTTCATTAAATACTGCTGTACTATGTAGTTCTTAGTAAGCACTACTAAATTACTTTTTTTTTTTTTTGTGGTTTATCATGTCATTTAAAAATACTTATTAGATCTGGGCATAGTGTTGTATGCCCTTAATTGTAGCTCTTGGGAGGCAGAGATGGGTGTATCTTGTGAGTTCAAGGTCAACCTGATCTACACAGTTCCAGGACAGCCAGCACTAAATAGGGAGACCGTGTATTAAAACAACGATAAGAACTAAATATCTATTTGGAACTTAGCCTTGAATGTTAACTATATATTTATATGAATATGTACAAGTATATGTGCACATATGAGAGAGAGAGAGAGAGAGAGAGAGAGAGAATGTGTGTGTGTGTGTGTGTGTGTGTGTGTGTGTGTGTGTGATCTTTTTATAAAGAAGCAAACATTTTTTTCCAAGCTATATAAATTTCAGGACTCTTAGTAATTCAAAGCTGAATTTGAGATATCAAAATAAGTCCTGAGAGAAATCACTTTTTAAGTCACTTCTGGTGAGAGCTCCTATGAACAACACCCATTTCTCCCACTCTCCTCCCTTCATCACTAAGGTGAAAGAGGCTACTCTCACTTTACATCAAGAAAGTGGGGATGCATCGACAGGACAACTCCAGAATTCTGATCTTGACCCTGCACCTCAGGGAACAGCTGGACAGTAT
This sequence comes from Rhynchomys soricoides, assembly GCA_019843965.1. Classification (NCBI taxonomy): domain Eukaryota; kingdom Metazoa; phylum Chordata; class Mammalia; order Rodentia; family Muridae; genus Rhynchomys; species Rhynchomys soricoides. The sequence continues at coordinate 251,657 of JADRCH010000007.1, read as the reverse complement.
CTGACTCTCAGATGAAAACCTAAAAGAGAAAGATGGGCTAGCTGGCTGCTCTGGCCACTTCAGAGAAGAAGAGGTGACTGAAATAGGTTATTAGAATGCTTATTTAGACAGCAATATAGAATGTTTCTGATAAGCCAGATGTGTGTTTTCCACAAGTGAGAAATCACATGAAGCTCTTTCCAATTCTGTTTAGGAGGGGACATGATAATGACTCTACAAAAACCATCTGTATGAAATATTCTGAAATACCAGGGCCTAAAAGTCTACCAGAAGCCAAGAAATATGCCACTACAAAGAGTCCTGCTCAACCCAGAGAAGTCCAAAGCACTCACAGGGATGTCACCACTGTAACACAGTACCAACATTTAAAAGGCAGCCAGATTCACGTGTGTGTAATAAAGTTAGTTGAGAGTCAGAAGTGCAGACCTCTTCTTCTCCTCTGGATCCAGCCCGTCCACACAAAAATAGCTAGGTGGCTAGGAGGAAATGCGGAAAGAAAAGGGAAGACATATCCTTTTGCATTGGTGGCAAACTAGCCTGTAGAAGTCACCTGAGAAACCATGACCCTTCCTCAAAAAGGCCTGCTCATGAAGCTAGCCTTGCTGGCTGGTAACCTTAATTTCAAGATGGTACCCATCTTAACTGATAAGAATAGCTTACTGTGTCTTCATTGTTCATCTTGTAGACATGTTTGATGCCAAATTCCTGCTCTCTTTCTAGGATTTTTGCTATGTTAAAGTGGGCTGTGCCCATGTGATAAGATTTTGATGGAGACTTTTGTGCTGAACTTCTCACAGGTCTCCTGGTTATAAAACTTTCATTTGCATTATCAAAACTAATGATTACGCAGGGGCCATCAAAGTTTGTGTCTAATTGCTCTGAAGACTTTGCCCATAGGGTCTTTCCCCTTCGTTGATTTTGTTTTGTGCCTTTTTTTCCAAAATAAATCACAACTACAAATGCCACCATAGGCTCAATTCTGTAGATTGCTCTGGCAATTTGTCAAAATTAGGGGTAATTTTAGGAACACCCCTCATAAAGGTCCAAGCCATGGGTTGTAGAGTGAGCAGTCTTATGTTTTACAAATGCAGGAAGCTGTGTTTACTTCAGCATGTGATATTCTTTTTGGCTTAAAGTGTATGGGAGAAGCCACAAGGCTAATCTTGTTATTCAGACATAGCACAGTCATACTTAGTCAATGAGCACTGTGAGTCTAATTGGAGGTCACAGTTTGATGACATTCCATGAGGCATAATTTCTTGGCACATCAATACCATATACACCCTTCTACTGATTTCTCATAGTAACCACTGGAGACAGGAAGAGAAAAAGATTTGTTTATTTATTTTTGTGTTTATAAAAATAAAAAACAAAAAGAAACTCCACAAAACTCACTTTGGAAAAGAGTTGTATCTTCTGATTCTGGGACCTGTCTGAACTTTCTTATTTCACCATGGTGATTTGTTCCTTAACACAGACTGATAGGCTCAACTGAAAATCTATCACTTTGTTCTCAGAATAAAAATGCCTCCATTACACCAGAGATTTGTGCTTCATTTCCATCACTCGTGTGTCCTTCGAGATATTTGACTTGTTGGGAGGGGGAGTTTTTGTTTAAACGAAGTATTTTTTCAGTTAATGATCTTGGAGCAAACTAACCCAGGAGAATATTTCGCCTGTATCTCTATTCTCTTAGATCTCAAAGAGCTCTATCGGTGGCTTGAGTACACCTCTTTCTTTACTTCATAGTATTCCAGTTAAGCATTTGTTTCCTTGCTTGCAATGAGTTCCAAGCATTGAATTTTAAGCATTTTTGAGATCCATCTAATTAAGAACCATGAGCTTTTCTCTAGCTCTAACAATTCTTTCCTGTGTTTTAGGGTTTTGTCCTTCACTGTGTCTATCTACTGTCTCTAAGCCACTTCCATTTATTTCTTATATGCTGAACATCTATATAAGACCCATTGTGTGAAAAGACAAGAATATATAGTTACAATGTTTGTGGTATGTGTGTGTGTGTGTGTGTGTGTGTGAGAGAGAGAGAGAGAGAGGTGGAAGAGAGGGAGAAAGGAAGAGATAGGGAGAGACACAGGGGGAGAGAGAGAAAGAGGCAAAGACAGAGACAGAGACAGGAGGGGTTCTTTTTAGATGGTTAATGTTGCAACATTACAATGACGGTTCCATAAGCACAACTTTTTCTCTTCAAACTACAAAGTTGTATAATTAAATATGTAGTATTTTTAATGTTAAGCAGACCTTATTCACATAACAATGATTCAGTGTTACAAATGGTTCATACAATAGAGATTAGAATCAGGAACGGTAGACATACTCTTTATCTCTGTAAAATTAGTGGGTCCAAGATACATGGACTTTATAGATGGACTGGGAGGTTGTTTTCCCCTTGTGAACATACAACAGACATCTTTTAATGAAATTCTTCCACATTATAATAAAGCCTTGGTCTCGGAAATGCATCCAGTCATTGTATGTCTTCACACAGCATTCCGTCACTTGGAGGTTGTCCAGATGCTACTTACAGGCTACTTGTAGGTCTGCCGTATAAAAGACTTTTTATCTAGAGAATGTTGGAGTATATCAAGCACAGAAATGTTATCAATCTAGCACAGTTTCTGAAATTATTTTTTATTTTATTTTTTGAGACAGGGTATCATGTTTCCCAGATTTGTCTCAAACTCCTATGCAAGCATGGATAATGTTTAACTCTTTTGCTTCTGCCTCTCGAGTGGTGGGATTACAGCTGTGCACCCTCACACCTGGTTATTATTGTCTTAAAATATTTACCAATGAATATTTGAATATGAGATTCAATTTGCTTAGAGGCTCCTGCTTATAAAAGCTAGCAAGTTGGTACTAGATGGGAGAAAAGACATGTGCTACAGTAATGCCCAAAATTTAACCTGTGAACACCACCTGCCCAGGAAATAGGCAACTTCCTGGGATGCTGGGAACTGTTCTTGGGAAACAACAAAGCCTCATGGGAAAGTATATTAACCTATAGGTTTGACCTTATATACCCCTAAATGCATGGCTCAAGGCTGTTCTCATGTGGGAAATTCTGGAGAATGGTCCCAACCACAGCCCATCTCTTGGTCAGTATTTACTATTTAATAAATTCTTGCTTTAAATTTGATCCAAAATGGTAGAGTTGTAGGGTTTTTTTGTTGTTGTTTTATTGTTTTGTTTTTTGCTTTTTTGTTTTTGTTTTTTTCTGGAGAATTGCAGGATTAACACTATTCACCAAATCCCACCACTGGAAGGCACTCAGCAACTAAAATGCAATCCCAAGTAATCCATTTCCTTACTGCCAGTGAAGTTATGTTCCACACACTCATTTCAAGGAGTCAAAAATCCTAGCAGTTCAAGTACATAAAAATAATCACAAACATTTACCAAACAAATCAATAAAAATCCAACTCTTGGAGGTATATGATGAAGATTATCACGTGACTTCTGAATTTAAAGTCAGTTAACATAGTTATTCCTCAGCATTAGACTGATTCCAAGACCCGCACGGATACCAAAGTATACAGAAAGTCAAGTCTCTGAGAAAAAACGATATATCATTCACATATTTCCATAGAACCTATGCTACCCTTCTATATATTTTTATTTTTTAAGACTTATTTTTTTTTGTATGAGTACACGAGTATGGTACATGTGTGCAAGTATACAAGTGGATGTGGAGGTTAAAAGGCTTCCAGTCTGTTGAAGCAGCAGTTAAGAGTAGTTATGAGCAGCCTGAAGTGAGGGTTGGGAGCCAACCTCAGGCCTTTGGGAAGAGCAGTATGCACAGTTAGCCACTGGTCACTCCACAGCCCCACTTCTCTGTATTTTAAATCATCTCCAAGTTACTCACATTGTCTAAAACAATGTAAATGCTTTGCGGGAAGTTGTTTCACTTTATTATTTAGGGAATAACTATTAGGAAAAAATCCTGTAGATGTTAAAAATAGACATAGTTTTTTCTGAATATTTTTGATTGCTTGTTGAGTTGATGAATGTGAGATCTCCAGATCTGAAGGGGAATTCTACTTTATATCTAGGTAGAACTATCCTTCAAATCACTTACATTCTAAATATGCAATTACGTGTTGGTTGTCTAAAATTTAACACTTCATACCCATATAAATATTATTATGGATTGTTGTTATATATTGTATTCAGGTCATAAACCTGCCTAAGTATGATAAAAACAGAAATAGCATTGCTACAGAAACAAATCAGCTAATTTTTAACAAATCTGTAACTCTAGCAACTTACTAAATAACAAGAAAACATGTAAGTCTGTTTTTATATTTCAAGAATTTTTACACATTTTTATTAATTTTTGTTATTGTACAAAATAATGGGCTTCATTATGACATTTTCTTACATGTATATCATATTTGCTCAAAATATGTAAGTCTTAATGAAGAAATATAATTTCATTTGTCTGAATAACTGAATTCATTTAGTTGAAAAATACCTTGGAGAAAAACAGAGAATGATATTTCCAAGGCAATTTTTTTTGCAAACTATTGCAAACATCATAAGTTACACTGATTTTGATATAAGACTTGGACCTTTTTGTTAGCTTAAGGAGCTAGGTTTCTTGGATTTTCAGAAAGGTACCAGTATAGGAATGCAAATAGGGCTCTTTATTAGCTGAATGAACTGTGAAGAAAGAATCGCCAAAGAGGAATGAGAACAGTTAGCAGTGATTGAATGAATGTGGCTGTGACTGGACTGAAAAAGGAACAATAGTATGACTAACCTTGTAAGGAGGGAAGAGGAGAAACAAAGAAAACTAAAATCCAACTATACAACAAAATCTTCCTACTGAGTAGACGTTACTCTTGTAGATAGGGTGGAATGTGCTGGCTGAAGGCAGCTAATTGCTCTCAAGCATGGCACCTGTCCATTGGGACATAATGGTTTTTTCCCCTTTTGACACCCAATTCCATTGCTTGGATCTGTAACTCAGACTTTTAGTACAACTGTGCTATTGATAGTACAACTTCTCTGCTCTCCAATCCACCATCTCAAACCCAGGGGTCTCAACTTTTAGAGTAGTTTTACCTCTAAAACAAACCCTTGCTGATGTGATCAACTTGGGGGGTAAGAAACATACAATATAATAAAACCAACAAAACAAGGTACTTACCAACCTAACTTATGAATGAATAAACTTGTCTCCAAAAGCAGCATTGTCCTGTGGAGAGGAGGAAGCAACTCAGTGACTGAGTAATGGTTTTCCACCAGACATTCCACTAGAGATGTTATTAATGCTTCTTTACTTAAAAATTCTATGACAAAGGCATTGCTTTTCTCTGCCTTGTGAGCAATGGACCAGAGTATCAAGCATGTGTTCTTTAGAACACAGAAAGGCTCTCTGAGTGAATGGTGTATCTTGGTTCCAAAGCTCAGGCTCTGTGCCATTAGCAGGCTACTCCCTGAGGCATTAAGTTATTTAGTTTATAACCTAAAAGGTATCATACCTACTGGAGGAACAGATTTGTCAAACTTAACCTTAGAAGATGAGAGAATTAGTCAGTTTTTAGATTTGGCATGTTGAATCATGAAAGGGATGGCAATTGCTGGTTGTGTTGTCTGGTACTGTTGCCAAATGTCACAGTCAGACAAAAGTTCCATCCAAATGTCTCAAATAGAGAAAGAGGCTGACCCTATCAGAAGCTGAGCTGGGAATAAATTCTGTTCTTACCCGCCCACAGTACCCATGGTTATTGATATCAAAGGCACCATACAACTGGTGCTGCAGCATCTCAGCTGCAGAGCTCATGTGCTGATACAACTCATAACAAAGATAATTCTTGATATACCACCCACCCTGCAGGAAACTAACATTCAGAACAACACATCAAATGCATCTCATATTTATAGCTGGATAGCTTTTACCTAAGCACAAAGAGAATTTCACTACATATACTGATGGGAACCAAGTTTTATTTCTGCTTATTTCTGGGCTTATTTTCTTAGACTACAAAAGAAAGGGATAGATAGACAGACAGACAAATAGATATACAGACAGACAGGTAGATATCAGGTTCATTCTCTTTCATCAAGAATAGTGATGATAGAAAATCCAATCCAAACAATAATAGCAATCCATTGCCACAAGCGTATATTAAATAGTGCTCATTCTCTCAGCAAAGGTGTATTAACACCTATTCTATGCAAATACCTCTGTGGATACAAATATCAATAGAATTGGGCTTGTGCCTTTGAGAATTCCAGACTGAGAAATCGGTGGAGAAATTTACTCAAATGGTTCTAATCGTCTGTCCACATGAAATCAGCATCAGGGAAGAAGAGGTAGGAACAAAACAGTGGCCTGGGTGGGAAACTTTGAGTTTCAAAGGCAGTGCATAACTTTGGGGCTTTAAACTCTTCAAATCAGAATCCTGGCTAGGTCATCACTGACTATATATTCTTATGTGTGAAACTGTCCTGACAGTGCTTATTTGATCATCTCAGGCTTAAAGGGTATAGTGCATGCAGATTGCTTACAGAGACCTAGGAAGTGTCATTATTATAGAGAATAAGGCTACTGTTGTAAGCTGAGATAATCAGGAAAATGCCAACACAAATGGACATTGGAAAGCTAGCTGGGAGAAATGGCAACGTCAAACCAGATAAGATGGTTGACTGCAGGTCCACATTCACACAAGAACTTACCTAAAATAGAATTGGAAATGATGGAAAAGGTGAGATCAAATTCTGAAGAGATGACTACATCATGATTTTGATTAAACCAGATGTTAGAGACAAATGTAGACCTGGGAATCTGTGAATTCGCATTGAGCCACAGGTCAAAACAAGTCTATGCAGAATGCTCAGCTCTAAATGGAACACATAAGCCACAACCCCTCCTCCCAAGTCTCAGGGATCATTGAGGAAAAGGAGACAGAAAGAATGTAGCAACTAGACTTGGTGAGTGACTACAAGGCAACTGTGTTCTGTATACAACAGGGCCGTTGTATCTATAAAGTCACAGTAGGTGTGACAGCATGCATGAGTCCTGGGCAAGCTCAAGCCAGACCAAATCACAGCATGGGGCGGGGGAGGTGGACTTGAAGTCTCTTACCTAGCCAAGGAACTATGGAATCTGATAGCTTCTGAGAGAAGAACTAGCTTTATATAAGATTGTAGTCATGGGTAAGTTGGCCACACTCTGGGGGAAGACCACACATCCAAAAATTAGTCTTGATGGGTCTAAAAAAGAAAAGAAAAAAAATTGGAAAAAGTCACACAGGCTGGTAGAGAAGGGGTTGGTGGGTCTGGGTCAGGGAAAAGTTAGGGAAGAGGGTTAATATGATCAAAACAGAATTCTCAAAGGATTCAAAAATATTTTTAAACAACTTGTCACCTATTGTATAATTATGACAAAAGATGAGTTTTTCCATCTTCATGTGGTTGGTTATAACAAGAACAAAGGTAAAATAATGTGAAGACAACATACAGGTTTTGAATGTTCATAAACAGGTTTGTTTGAAAATAGTACACATGTTTGTTTTCACATTGCCTGTAGCTGTTGCAGACTGACAGAGGGTTGGGTGGAGTAGCTGCAGCAGAGACCATGTGATCTCACAGCCAAGAACAGTCACCCTTTAACTCTTCACATGGAAAGCTTGCCAGTTCCCTGTTGAGAATGCCTTTTGCAGGCAATAGGATTACAAAGAAGGATTTTAAGTAGGAAGATACTGACGCAGATGTTTACAAAACTAAACTTGCAGCTGAATTCCTGACAGGAAGATCAACAGTCTATAATATCTCAGATGAAAGAGATAAGATTGGCCAAGAGTGGGAATAGAGGGAATTTTACAGGGAAATGGTGCTGGCTACAGTGTAATCTCATTTAGGCATGTTAATTAATTTTTTCCTTTTATTTTACACAGTATTGGGTTTCATGAGGATATTTTTCTTTGATATAGATTTTTTTATAGCCCAAAGATGTCCTTGAACTTCTAATCCTCTAGCCTCTACCTTTCAAGTGTTGAGATGAAATGCAAGTACCCATTATTCTTAGTATACAATTTTGGGAATTGGATACAGCGTTTTATGCATGCTAGGTAAGCGCTCTTCCAACTGAATTCTATCCTTAGCCTCATCATGATGCTTTTAGATAGGAATATAATTTATCTGGACCATATCACCTCATCACTCTTTACCCTTACTAATATATACCAATTAAAATGAGTACAAATGAAAATTATACTTTATATTTATAGGATCTTTCATTCATCAAAGATTGGCTGAGCATCTACTGAGAGCAGGAGGGAGGGAAGGGTTTTATTGTTTGTATTGCTTGCTTGTTTTTCTGCTCTATGCTCAGAGCTGGACTTGGTCCTAATGGGTTTAGTGGCCCAGCTGAGAATATCAGAGACAGGAACGGGGTGGGGGAGTATATTCCAAAATGTGAATTTCCTGGCTTATTTCCTTCTGTATAACAATCTAGAGTTGATTTGTGGATAGCCCTGCTGTCTCAGGCAGCCACACCTCGTCTTTCCTCCCATGGAACAAAATCTCTTTGTGTACGTAGGATGTTTATCTCTACAGCACTGGACTGAGCTTGGATGGGGGTGTAAAAATTTTGGAATCAAGATCTGAACTTAAAGGAGGCCAGTACCTAGCCAGCTTCTCTTTGTCCTAGTGTTAAATATTTTAGACACCAGATACTGAGGCAGCATTATTTACAGACCATTATCAGTGGCAGCCAGAAGAAATTAGAGAAGTCTTATCAGGCACAGGCTCTTTGTTTATGACTAGTCATTTGAGAAGTTATAATCACTTTCTGTACTTCTGGCAGGTTCTAAGTGCTGTTTTCCAATGAACAGATATCAATAATGCCAAGTTGGACTAAACGGCACATCAATATTTATTCTTATACAGATATTTTTATTGTGGATTCAGAGCTCAGTTGACTTATTTAAGGCAACTGGTTTCTCTATGAATGACATTGAATGTGTTGGATAGTTCTGATTTCCTGGACTTCAAATGTTGATTCGATTGTTGTAACTATTCTGCTCTCTATTCTAGGTGATTTGATATTCTTTTTGTATTACTGATGTTGCTGGGCATATAGGTTGTCATGTACCTTTTGGATATATCAACTTATTATATTTGGGGGGAATTTTAGAATGGCCTAGGGATATAGCAAGTGATTTTTCTCCCTTGTAGAAATTAGTCTATGGTTTTTAGGTTATTTAACTGATTCAGTGCTGGCCCTGCAACTGTCAACCATTCAATTAGTAACAAATGTAACGACTCTATTGTTTGCCTACCCACTCTCCATTTCTCCCTTTCTCCTCATAAAAGGCCCAACTGTCTGTTCCCACATACACTTTTACCTGCTCAATTTATAGAAAAGAGTTTTTAATTGCTTTTAGCACTCTTATGCACGATATACAGGAGCAACTCAACTAAGAGTTTGTACAAGTTGACCCATTTTGCTTGAAGGGAAGGATAGATAGATAGATAGATAGATAGATTGTGTTTAGGAAGAGAGAAGGTTTTCCTCATGATGGGCAGAAACAAAGATACATCGGGCTCAGATAGTCACTGTCGCCATCTTGTGTGAACCCTGGATGATTTAGATGGAGGCTGCCTCTGCTATTGACAGTGAAGAGAACTGGGTTCTTGTGTGACATCTGGAGGGAGATGGGACACTGCCTGCTTTGCATCCATAGGGTCTGAGCAGGAATCTTTCCTATCCTTTGTAACCAAACCAGACTATGGGATTTAAAGCCTCAAACTGAGCTTGCGCAGGATGTGGTAGGTGACCCATAGGGTTTTGTAAGATTTCACGTGTTCAGTTACTTTAGCAAATTCTCTGTATTATGGCTCCTGTATTACTCAATATAATTTTAGACCCAAATAAGCATTTCATCTTCTTTAGCTATTTGCATTTGCTTTGCTTTTCTATTAGTTTCTAGGTTGGCTTACACACTTTTACTTGATTAGAGAGTAGCGGGATTAGCATCAAGTTTCAGAAATAAACATATTCCTTTCTTTCTAAGCCTCTCCCCCCTTTTAACTCTCTCCTATTATTTAAGCTAAGATAGAAATCTGGGCAAGGAGGCAACATGGTTTGTCCAGGAGAAAGAACATATATAGTAATGGGGGGGAAAAGGCAGGTTTTATATTTTGTTGTTTGTCAGTGAGAATATTTTCACTTATCATCACTGACAAATAAAACTCATTTAGCATTCATTTGATAAGCAATGAAGTTGAAAGCTAGGATCCAGTTTTACACGATTTTGTTTTGTTTGTTCATGTTTTCCTTGTTTCCCTACTTTTCTTACAGGGAAAGAAGTTAAAAACCTAATGCTCGGGGAACAGTGCCATTCTTCCGCACACTGATTCTCATTTCCTGAATTTGCCAAATGCATAGTTTATTATTCAGGATATGTTAATCTGTCATCACCAATGCCTCTCTCTATGTTTAAGCTGTTGGGTTTTTTTTTGTTTTGTTTTGTTTTCATTAATCTTTCTTTATTAGCTCACATCTGGGACTGACTGTGGGTGCATGATCCTAATGATCTTCTTAGGCTCACGGGTGCAGTCCTCAGGGCCCAGGTGGCATGGCCCTGGATAATGTGTTTAATTGCTTTGTTAAATGATATACGTCTTTTAGACCTTTCATTAAGCACGTTCCCTTTGTTACATGATGGTACCACTTGCTCCAAGCCTGCCTTCCTCCGGGGATCTTTAGAGTGCACTGGGGAGTCATAAAGGAAAATGAGGGAGAAATTGAGGTTGGGGGTGCTACCTGGTAGATGCCACCATAGAATGTATCTCAACCCTGCTTTTGTGATACTATCGTTAGAAAATTGGAAGCAGCTCAAATATGAAACCTATCTTCCAGTCTGGATATAAAATTATTATTTTATAGATATGTGCTTCTGTACCTAGCTTTTTCCATGCCTCCAATCTAAAAGAAATGCAGGGACAAAAATGGGGCAGAGAATGGCCAATCAGTGATTGGCCCAACTTGGGATCCATCCAGTGTGTAGGCACCAATCTCTGACACTATTACTGATACTGTGTTGTGCTGGAGGACAGGAGCATGGCATGGCTGTCCTCTGAGAGGCTTTACCAGCAGCTGACTGAGCCAGATGCAGATACTCATAGCCAAGCATTGGACTGAAGTGGAGGACCACATGGGAGAGTTAGGGGAAGGATTGAAGGAAATGAAGGGGATGGAAATCGCATAGGAAGAACAGCAGTGTTATTTAATCTGGATCCCTGGTTGCTCCCAGAGAGCGAGACACCAAAGAGCACACAGGGACTGGTCTGAGGCCCCAGGCATGTATGTAGCAGAGGAGGGCCTAGTCTGGCCTCAGTCTGAGAGGATGGGCCTAGAGATGTGATATCCGAAGGTAGGGATATACCCAGGGAGAGACATTCTCTCAGAGGCAAAGGGGTGGTGGCATGGGGGGAGGAACTCTGCAAGGGAGGAGAGGGAGGAAGACAATATTTTGGATGTGAATAAATAAAGTAATTTTATAAAAAAGGAAATCCTAGTCAAAAACGTGTTTTCCTATACTAATTACGAAGGAAAAAAATAGAGGACTGGGCATGTGTAGAAACTCATGTTACACATCTTGTTTTTCTGCATCCCATTTACATCTCGCTTTACCATACATACATCCTTATCGCTTATGGCACTTCTCTCAAGCGTCTGAACCTAAAGCTATTAAGCAGTGAGATGGATAGCATAAGGTAATCAATTGTGCCTCCTCTATATTAAGCACCCAGTTTAGTCCCTCCTCTCTCACTTAGTAGCTCATTGACTGTTTCTGATGTTTTAGTCTAACTTGTGCTACTGTAACATAATAACTAAGGTTGGATGACTTATAAAGGGTATGATTTTGTGTCTTACAGTTCTGAAGTTTGGAAAGTTCTTTGGTCTCTGACATTTAGGGAGGACATCCTCACATGGCAGGTGAAAGGACCACAAAGAATAAACTCCTTGTGTATCTTTGTCAGGTTACCCATTCCCTTGATGGCTAAGAAACTATTATGTTCTGATTGTCTCTTACATGGCCAAAGTCTTAATATGTTGGTAGCTCTTGAATTTTGGTGAGAAATCTTTTAAATCACAGTACCTGGAAAGACAAAGACTGAACAAATGAGTGCGTAATTTAACTAATGAGATGCACACCCACCCCTTGCTATTCATAGATATAACCCTAGGGATGTACCCCATGCTCCAGTCATGCACTATGTATATTAAAATAAGTCACTATTTAAATACTCCCTATCTCCAATTTTCTTCTTAAGTTGCGTTTCATACCTCTCTCCTTCACTGACTTTGGAATAGAAAATCTTTCTTTCTATACTGGTAGTGGATAGGAGTTGGAGAAGAAAGTTAATATTGTCTGAAGGGGGCCAAAGGAGAGGTGGTGAAGTTCTGTTCCAGCAGAAGACATGGGTAGAGTTTCTCTGCTATTAACATGGTGGCCACAGTGCTGAGCACAGGCAGGCAGGCAGATAAAGAATTGAGTAGACAGGGCTAAATTTTCAACCTCCTGAATCCAAGAGAGTATCCTTAGGTATATGTCACATGTCTAAGCCTCATGCTGTTCATGTGTACATGGTGATGTCCCTTTCTATTACTTGTGGCAGGGTATATTAGTTTTCTGTTGTTGTAGCACATATTAACCAAGAAATATGGAGGAGAGGTTTATCTTGGCTCATGTTTTCTGAGGTTACAGTGAAAGACTGGTTTACTCTGCTGCTTTTGGTCCTTTAGGATAGCAGGAGCCAATGAAACATTAAAGTAACCAGACCTATTGCCTTTGAATTTATTTATTTTTTCAATGCAAAAGCAAGAGGCTTATCTTCCAGTGAATACAGATCAACCTTCAATTAGTCCCTCAGGTTGAGTGACTAGAAGTAGATCCCAAATGGCTATTTCAAGCAGTTTTTATATTTTTTAGGGGCACAGCTTACATCAGCAAGGTTACAGTTCAAACTTATTGGCTAAGCATATTGACCTTCAAATGGCTAGTAAGTATGACACGCATTTGAACTCTACCAGGGACTTTCCAGAGGGTCAGGTGACTATTAGTCAGTAAATTCTGAGAAAGTTTTACTCAAAATGTTCCTGTGGGTTAAGAATGGAACTTGGCCTAGTGACCCCAGGTGGGAGGAGGAAGCTGTAAGGAGAGTGTGGGACTGAATAAAGCACTTAGGGTTCCTTCTCCCCCCCCCCTTTTCTTGTACAAGCTCCAATCCTGGAACACACTCAGGGGTCTTGGGTAACTAACTCATATTCTTCAGATCCTATCCTCAGGGTCTCATATTGTTGGCGCAGGACCATCAGCTGTACTGCACCTATTTTCTCTTTTATGAAGGCAGTAAGCTTGTTCAATATGCAGGGTCCAAAGATAACAAAAGCAGGAGAACAATTAAGGATCCTAACTAGGTGGATGTGAGGGTGGTTAACCAAGAAGAGGAGTTAAACCAAGACTAGAACCAGCCCTGACTCTGTTCTCTTTCTTTCTTCTGCTTGGCTAGCCCTTCTCTCACCTTGGCCATTGAATCTTTAACTATCCCCAGAATGGTCTCCAGTATGTGCTTCCCAAAGCTTCACACCCCCAGGTAGCACAGAAAAAGTGGTTGGCTTCTCCACACTGATCCATCTGCTGTCGGCTTCTCCCATCTTGGAGGCACATATATATGGGGGTTTCCCACTGAACACTCCTCAACACAGTTTCAATTTGCAGCACAAGTCCCTTGTCCCCTACATTTGGGTAATCCCTTCCCCTGTGTCTCTAGGGTGGGGATATCCCAGGAGTCAAGGCCTGCCACTAACTTACAGAGATTAAAGACAAGGTCTAGCTACCAGGTATAAGGCATTAAGTTTAGGCAATAGAGCCATAAGATCCTTGTCAGCCTGAGAAGTCATTCTGTGGGGAACAAGAGCTGGAGTCAAGGAAGTAGGGGTCCCATAAAGAATCTCAAAAGGGGTCAGGTTAAAATTGATGGGGTGTTTCAGGCTTGGAACAGGGCCAGGGGAAGGACCACCACCCAGTCAGTGTCAGTCTCCAAGGACAATTTAGGTCTATTTTAGGGTTCTGTTCATTCTCACTACCTACCCTGAGCTCTGGGGACAGTACACACAATGGAGCTTCCAATTTGTCGCCAGTATCTCTGCCAATCCCTGACTTACCTTAGAGACAAAAGCAGGACCATTGTCTGATCCAACTACCTTGGGCACTCAAAACCTCAGGAAAATTTCCTCTAGTATCTTCTTGGCTACCATGGTAGCTGTTTCCTGCTTGGTGGGGAAGTATCCACAAATACTATAAAGTATTTGTAACCATATATTCCTGGCTTAACTTCTGTAAAATAGACCTCCCAATATACTCCAGACCATTCTCCCCTAGGTCTTTTGCCCTGTGTACTCTTGATCTTATAAACATTCACTTGCTGGCATACCTTACACTGTTCTACTATATCTCTGGCCCAAAACCTGAGGCCCATTATATATACTTTAGATCCCTTAACTGCTTGGACAAGCTTTTTAACCCCTTAATGTGCATTTGGCCTAGTAAGTCTTTTGCTTGCTTTCTGAGTTCCTTCTTGTGTGTTCCATTGCCCTTCCTTCTCTAGGTAATAGTTGGTATGGTGGCTAGAAATCTGAGTCCTTTCTTCTTCCATATATTTTAAATGAGGCCATCCCTTAGTTCAGTCCCATTCCCCAGCGGGTATCTCTTGGAGGCCCATAAGCAAGATAGGCTTCTGCATAGTCACTTCTTGAGCCACTTGATCTGCCTGGTTATTGCCTTGAGTCACTGAGTCTCTTCCCTTCTGATGTCCTGAGCAATGAATAATGCAGTCACTGGCTTCATCAGGGCATCCAAGAGAACCAAGATTGCTTGCTTGTTTTTATTTCTTTTCCCTCTGATGTGAGCAGTCTCCTCACTTGGTATATAGCCTTGTAGATGTGGGCTGTGGCAAAGGTGTACCTGCTATCCACGTAGATGTTAATTTTCTTGCCAGCCCCAAGTTCCAAGGCTTTGGTGAGGGCAATTAGCTACACTTTCTGAGCTGATGTGCAGGGGAGCCAGGTAGAAGTTCAGCCCAGATGACATTTGTACCATCCACCACGGCAGCACCTGCTTATCTCTGACCTTCATGGAGAAAACTGCCCCCCTCTGTAAACCGGGTAGCCCTAGCTCTCAGCAGGGGTCAGTCAAAGAGGTCTTTCCTCCACCCATGGGCTCTCCTTTTAGGCCAGTTAGTTGTGGACTGTTGGGCAGGAAGTGTATCTGGGCCCCCCATCTTGGAGAGTAAGTCTTGCCCCATCAGAGGGTAGGGACAGTCTTGGATGACCATAAATGAATGGGATACCAAGCCCATCCCTAGTCTCACTGTTCTTTGGGTAGTCCATGAATACATATTGGTGCCAGTGGCTCCTTGTACCCAAAATCTTTTCTTGGAAATGAGGCCATCAGCTTGGAGGATGACTGAATGTTGACTCCTGTGTCCACTAAGGATTGAGGTTTCCCCTACACTCTGAGTTACCCTGGGTTCAGGGAGTGGATCTGAACCCTGTCTACCCTTATCACTGTCTTCACCCAGGGCTAACACCTTTGCTGTTTGGTGGTACTTTTCTCAAGTCCTGGTATTTCCTGACCCCAGCTTCTGTTTGTTGGGGCACTCTGGGGCTCAGTGGCCCCTTTCCTTGCAATATGCACACTGGTCCTTTTCAAAGGGTTTTCTGTCTCTCTTTTCCTGGAGTCTCTCTTCTCTGCTTTCCCTAACTACTGCAACCAAGATTCTCTGTAAAAATCCTTTCCTGTCGTCTTTCCTCTTTTTTTTCATCTCCCTTTTGTCCTCTTCCTTTCTCTTTCTTTGCTCCTCCTCCTCCTCTGTCTCCCTGTTATTCTCAGCAACCTGCACTGAATCCCTCAACGACTTATCCTGTAGTCCCTCTAGCCTCAGAAGCTTTTTCCTGATATCTCTCCTAGCCTGGTCTATAAAAGCCATAGTGACAGTAGCTTTGTGCTCCTTGCTGCTGGGTCATAGGGTATATACTGATGGAACGCCTCCATGAAAGGCTGTGGGTGACTCATCTGGTCCCTGCCTAACTTTAAGTACCTTGGTCAAATCGGTGGGTCATCGTGTGGCCCCCTTGAGACCTGCCAACAGAGCCTGGCAGTAGACCTTCAGGTGCCCCCCCCCTTACCTTCTGCCATATTAAAATCCCAGTCATGTCTAGTCAGAGGAAACCTGCAGTCAATGAAAGCCTGGTCAATTGATGGTGACCCCTTGTCTGAAGGGGCATTCTTTCTGGCTTCCTGAATTTGTCCTCACTCACTCTTCAGTTGTGAAGAACACTTTCATGAGTTGTTGGACATCATCCCTGGGGGGACTGATGAGTAAATAAAACAGTCTCAAAGAGATTAATCAGCCCCTTGAGGTTATCTGAAGGGGGGGTGTTGGGCCTTCCAGTTGTATAAGTCAGCCTAGGAGAAGGGCCAATATTGCATAGCCAAATTGCCCTTATCATATAGAGGTCCATGTGTTCTAAGCGGGCGAGCCACCATGGTATCAGGGGAGGTGACTCTCAGACTTCAGGTCCCATGGTGGGATCAGGAAGTTAGGGGTCTCCTCCCGCTCCTCCTTCTAGTAAAGGGGGGTACAACAGCCCTGGTCTCATATGGGCTGAGGATCCTGGCAGTGTCGGGGCCATGGGGTCAAAAGTAGGGTGATATGGAGGAGGAGGGTCTTAGAGAAACAGGTCCACTGCTGAAGAGTCTTGGAAGATTGACTTCTTTTCAGGTCTGGATCCCTCCTCCTGTATTTCCTTTTGCCTGATGGCCAGAACCTGAGAGGTGGATCTTGGGGAAAGAAAGGCTTTTATCCCTGGGGGGTGGGGGGGGTCATCCAGTAGATTCTTCCAGATAACTATATAGGGCACTTGGTCTGGGTACCCAAGGGATCCTGGCCTAAAGACTCTTTCCTCTACTGCTTTGATTCCCAGCAAGTCGAAGTTCCCTATGGGTGGCCACCCTACTCCAAAGGTGGGCCATTCAAAGCAGAGAGTAACTAACTTGTCCTTCTTTACTACTATTGAGAAGTAGTTTCTTCTCTGTTAACACCTGCCTTTTCCTATAGGATATGGCACTTCCAGTATGTCCTACTGAATACCTTCCATGTCATGTGGGCACTCTCTTTTGCAAATATGTCAAACTTGGAGCAAAGATGTAAGTACAAGAGAAAGGAGGTTTCAAGACAGGGAAACCCTGTCTTGAAAAAACAAACAAACAAACAAACAAACCAAAAAAAAAAAAAAAAAAAGGAGAGGTGGTAGAGAGATGGCTCAGTGGCTAAGAGCACTGACTGCTCTTCCAGAAGTCTTGAGTTCAACTCCTAGCAACCACATGCTGGCTCACAACCATCTGCAATGAGATCTGATGCCCTCTTCTGGGGTATCTGAAGATAGTGAAAGTGTACTCATATGCATAAAAGAAAAAAAAAAGCCGGGCAGTGGTGGGTGGCACATGCCTTTAATCTTAGCACTTGGGAGGCAGAGGCAGGCCGATTTCTGAGTTCGAGGCCAGCCTGATCTACAGAGTGAGTTCCAGGACAGCTAGGGCTACACAGAGAAACCCTGTCTCAAAAAAACAAAAACAAAAACAAAACAAAACAAAAATAAAAAAAATATTTCTTTATAATTAAATTGAAATTATTTATTGTCTTAGGAATATTACAGATGAAGTAATGTATTTCTTCCTGTATCTTATCAGAGAGCCCATGGTATTGATTTGTCTGATTACAAATGATACTGGCTTTGAGGAAGGGATTCAGATGTTGTCCACCAGTCTCTTCACTGCCATGTTACACTATCCTTCTTTGTTGAATATAAATGTATAAAAAGTTTATTTAATACTAATATCCTATTTCCAATCAACCTTTAGTCATTAACACACTACTTATCAATACAGTCATATACATTTGTAAGACTCTATGTTTTCTTTTATTGCATGAGCCTAATATATTGCTCTCAATATTTAAATACTACAGTTGTGTCCAGTACAGCCAGGGGAACTTTCTGTACTCACTTTATTTAGAATCTTCCCACAACTTCTTGAGCTCCTCCATACTTCTTGGTTCATGTCATTTCAGGGCCGTTTTGTTCTTTATTGCAACTTTTCACTCTGTGAACTCTCCAACGCACACATCTTCTAAACAGCAGCTTCTTAGGAATCCTTAAGGGAGAATGGTAATTAGCAATGATGGTGTGGTAATCACTATTGAGATGTTACTGCTCTTTATGACCATTCAGTAGAGAAAGGTGTGGTGATAGATTTAATTGCAGCTGAAGGAACAGAAGGTCTTGGTTTCATCAAAAGAAGCCCAGGGAACTATAGTCAAAAGAAGAATAATCCATCTTGGACAGCACTAATAGCAAGTGCGGACGAACACTTAGAAGCTGGAGTAGGCAGCTGAGTGTATCTGATAGAGAGCACAATGACCTGTTCATCAGTCTGTCTGCCAATATAAGGAGGAGACTGGAGACTTTTTGATTCTTGTAGCTTTGTAAGATCATGAAGATATACCTGCTGGTTTTTTCTACTTCCTAAGAATAGGAAAAATGCCAAAACGTAGAGACTAATCACACTCAGAAAATCTATATCTATACCCACATAGAAAGCAGAATATATATCTAACCAAAACCTAGACAAAAGAATGAACTACATATTTCTTTCTCAAAAGTTAAATATTAACAAGAAAAGTTCTAAAACCAGATGTCCACATGTTATTTTCTGTTTCTTTGGGTTCCCAAAGTTTTCAAAACGTGTGCAAACCAGAGGATATATATTATTAGATTTTCTTGTACAAGATTATAGTCTTTATACATTCTTTAATTCATTGACTCAAGTATATATACAACACATTTTATCTGCTGCTAATAAATAAGCTTGCTATATACAAATAAATTTATATCTCAATATTGAATATAATTTACATATTCATAATAATTACTTAAATATAAATACTTATAATTTTTCATAGAGTAAATAACATTTATATAATGCATATTGGTGTGTTTATATGATGACTTCACTTCTTTAATTAATTGTTATAATTCAAGCTATATTTATAGTTGACACATAAGTGCTAGTCACATACATATCAGTTGGTTTATTTTTATCATTTCTATATTACAAACAAGGAAATTAAAATTCAGGCACTGTCGATGAAATCTGGAAATCAAACTATTATTCATGACTAAATTTAATCTATTTTATTGTAATGAAGTTACCAGTTGGGTTTTTATCTAAAGCTACTATGGTTTAGTATTGAACTAAGCACTAAGGCTGTGTGATACTAACGTGTGTGTTCTTTAATCCAGAAGTGACCTTCAAGTCCCTGAGTTGGCCTGCTGTGTAATTCTAATTGTCTCACCCTCAGTCTTTTTTTCCTTTATTCTTTTCTCTATTCTGGTAGCTTAGTTGATATTCAAATGTCTAGGAAGTTGAAGACAGATTTCATTTCTTTTAGTAAAGCAATGTAGGGTTTGAAATGATTGAAGGGACATCCAATATCCATTTTAGAAATTTCAAGAAGAAAAAAATTACTTAGGCAGTGTCTGTATTAAAAGCATGAAACTTTCTTTTTTGAGGTAAAGTTCACCATGTTTTAGCACTTGCCAATCAAAATACCCTTGCCAATCAAAACACCAATTTCCTCACCACTAGGAATTGTTTTCCAAACACATCTCTCAGTGATTAGCCTACTAGGAGGTGCAAACACCCAGAAAATGATTGTGAATGGTCATATCAGAGTTTTGTTACATTCCTATATAAAGTGCTAAGTAAGATATACTTAAAATTTTCTTTTTCATCTGGACCTGACATATGCTAGTATGGAAGGATGAGGGAACTCTTCTATCCTCATGTGAGAGTAGCATATTATCATTGTCTGATGAACAGCACAATATGTTGTCCTTCAGACTATCCTGAGAGAGGGGAATGAGATGCTTCATCAGGTGACCTGATAATAATCCCGACTATCCTCAAGGGAATAGGGGCTGTGGAATTCTATTCTTGGATGTTTACCAGATATGGAGGTTGAACATATATTGTACAAGTAACATAATATTAGAAACGAAATATAAAGCTCAAAGCCAATTCCATACAGAATGTTGGTAAACACAGTATAGTAACTGAGCTAGATTAACAGCTTTATTTGCAAGGCATATAAATTTTAACAAGTTTTGGATACAGCCTGCTAATCAAACAAAGCTGATTGCTGCCTTGTATGCCTTAATGTCTACAGGGTCCTTGAAACCTGAAGGCATCAGAGAACAATTGATCCCAAAGAGCTATTGTATACCATGGGTTTGCTCAAGGAATCATGTTCTATGACAGAAATGCAGTTGGTAGAATTAGACCAGTAAAGAGCGGAATTCTAAGAGGTCCAGTCTTGTGTGCTATGAACACTGCAATGGAGAACAGAGTGAAATGTCTTACTTGTAAAATATGATTGCATCTTATGTATTCCATGGTGGTGACAAGAAATAGGTTACATTGATAAGTCAATATTCGCTGATTTAGTATTGGCCCTGAGTGTCATGGAACCTGGTCACACCTGCATCTCTGCATCCCCAGAATTTCAGTTCTTTCTTCCACTTGTTCTGAGAAACCTGAATATTTCTCTTGCCTTCTACTGCATTTCTTAACCTCCATTAAATCATTCTTTTCACTTAATCCACATAGAATACAA
Source organism: Rhynchomys soricoides (assembly GCA_019843965.1). Lineage (NCBI taxonomy): Eukaryota > Metazoa > Chordata > Mammalia > Rodentia > Muridae > Rhynchomys > Rhynchomys soricoides. The sequence continues at coordinate 230,888 of JADRCH010000007.1, read as the reverse complement.
CTTTAGTTCCTCCTAGGCCTTCTTTTCCTAAGGTTTCATAAAGCAGTGCCCTGCCTTCATCACTAGAAATACAAAATGAAAATTAATTTCCCCAATGTTTTACTCAATATAACATTTATGCCTCCTGTCCGTATTGCACAAACATAACATTATATAAATTATGATTCTGCAGCAGAATGCAATTTCCTCAACATTACTAATATTGATTTTTTATCAATTATACTTAAATGTAACTATAATAATGGACTGTCTGGCATCATAGATACTCATGATTCATGAGATTCTAGATTATATCACTAAAACCTTCCCTCAAATACTCTACTAAAATAAAAAATTAATTATAAATAGGTACTTATCATATTGCCCACAGTTGAGCTAAGTAGTGGCCAAATGAAAGCCATACCCATGCCAAGCCACAGGAAGGTACCAGTGGCTGGGGTATCTATGACTAGCAACACTCAGGAGGAAACAGTTTTTTTTAAAGAATCATCATAATTTTGAAGAAAATCATACACTGAAATATGTTTGACAGAGCTGAGTAAATATGGTGCCTGTAATCACTAGGTGGTGGGCCATGGGCAGTGCATTTTTCTTTACATTGCTTTGTTGTGATTTTCAGTAATATTTCTGGGCTAATCATAAAATAATTGGGGTTTCAGAAATAATTTTTAAACCACTTGAATATTATATTAGGATGGACTATAAAGTATAGTTAGAATATCATTTTAGGATATACTATGAAGTATAGTTATCTAACCTGTTTCACTTCTTAAACAAATTAACTTACTGTTTTTAAATGCAAGGAGAGATGTTTTAGAGCCTGATAAATCTTAGTTCAAATTTTGCCTGCTATATCCTGGACATAGTTCCCTGGAAAACATTTCATTTTTCTTTCGCTCACTTCACTTGCCTGTAAAATGGATAATCATAACATCTTCTCAACATCATTCTTCATCTTTTCCATTTGCTCATTCAAGAAATATTTAGGCTGCATCTGTACTGTTGCAGATGTCATGTTAGGATACAGTAGGCAGTAAATTTGCTTTTATCTTCTCCTTTAAAGAGCTTACAGTTTATGGAGTTACAAAGCCAAACTATTATTAAACAGTTCCACAAATATTCAAGTACAGGCTCTGATAATCAGTTTGAATAAGAACTGAGAGTTCTGACAGAATAGGAAGATATGGCTGTATGTGATGGATGAATGTGAATTTGGAATAGAGCAGGGGCTGACTTTAAATCATAGTCTTTATGTGTCATGATATCAGACTAATTTTTAAAATTTATTCTTCTCTTATACAATACATCCCACCCACAGCCTCCCTTCCCTCCCATCCTCACAGCACCCATTCCCCCTTCCCAGATCAACTGTTCCTCCATTTCAATTCATAAAAGAATAGACTTTCTAATGATAACAACTGAACATGGCATAAAATATGCAATAAGACTAGGCATGAACATTCATATCAAAGCTGAACAAGGCAACCCGGTAGAAGGAAAAGTTACCACAAGCAAGCAGAAGAGCTAGAGACATGCCTACTCCAATTTTGTTAGAAGTCTAACAAAAACCTCAAGCTAAAAATCCACAACATATAAGTAGAGGACCTAGTACAGACCCATGCAGGTTCTGTGATTGCCATTTCAGCCTCTCTGAGCCCCTATGAGCTTAGTTGATTTAGTGGGTCTAATTGTTGTGGTGTCCTTGACCTCTCTGGCTCCTACAATCCTTCCTGCCTTCTTCTGAGTGGTTCCTTTCCTAATGTTTAGCTGTGGGTCTCTGTATCTGTTCCATCAGCTGCTTGAGGAAGCATCTCTGTTGATGATAAGACTAAGCACCAATTCTATCAGTATATCAGAATATCATGAGGGATAATTTCACCAACTTTTATGAATCTAGAAACAATTATACTTAATAAGGCAATTTAGATTCAGAAAGACAAATATGGTAAGTACTCATGTATTAGTGGGTATCAGCTCTTAAGTAAAGGATAATCACACTCTGCTCCACAGATCCATAGGAGTTAGATAATGAGAAGAGGTCTAGGTGGTGGATGCTTGGTTCTCCCTGGGAAAGAAAAATAGAACATATTTTGAGGGTGGACTGGGAGTTGGTGGGCATGGGAACAAGAGTGATCAAGTTGGGGAGGCAGGGACAAAGGGAAAGACTGAAGTAGGTGAGAATTAGAGGTGATATGGAAACTTAATGTAGTGGAAACTTACTGGAACCTATGATGTTGACGCTAGTGAGTATTCCTAGTAGTGGATAATATGGAGCCTCAACAAGCCCTCTTCTGTAACCAGGCCAGGTTTCCAGTGGTGGAACTGGGACACCAACTGAGTCACAAAATCTACAATCTGTAAGCTGCCCTGCCTACAAGATGTACTGCAGTGATGCTAGCTCAGAGTTTGTGGAAGTGGAAAACCAACGACTGGCTTACCCTGAGGCCCACACAAGAGAAAACCCATGCTCAGCACTGCCGAGGTGGCCAGGATCTGGAAGCTGTATGGCTCAGAGACCCAGAATAAAACCAAACAAGACTGAGAAAAAGAAAAAAGACAAACACTATTCTAAGAGGAGGAGGTAGGGTGTGCAAATGATTAAAGTTAAAGAAAAAAGTAGCATTCAAGACAATAGTATCAAGAACAGAGTTCAGAGAGGGGTGGACTCTGATGGGTAATGAAACTGGCGAGGTAATAAAGATAAAATTATGAAGGCCTTGCAAAAGAAGTCTTTGACAGTTTCTCAAAGCCAGTGGGAAGTTACCCAAGGGTTGTAGGCATGTATGTAACATAACTGAGTTGGCATTTTAATTTGGTTTGCAGTATGGAAACCAATGAGAACAGAATAAGAGTAGACCCAGAGGTCCCTGAAGACACAATAAGACATTGAATTAAGAGAGTGACACTAATGGTGGAGAAAAGTAGATCAAGCCAAGAATAATGAGACCATTAAATTGACTGGATGTTGTAAAGGAATAATTGTAGAGGCTGAAGACAGTTTCAACGGTAGGATTTGCAGTCTTCTGACTTGTTCAACCAGATACATGGTGGTTTATAACTTATATATGGACACTCCATCTTTTTATTATTTATTATTACATGTGCAAAAGGTGTATATGAGAGGGTTTGAAGTGGGGAGAGGAAGAAAATTATGTAGTCCTAGTATAATCGAAAACAAAAGAGCAGAAATATTTTGAAAGAGAGTAGAGACTTGGGAAGATGGAGATCTAGGGATTCAGGGTGAGCATAATTTTTGGATATAGTTTAAAACTAACAGACAAGTGCTGTATATGGCTTTGCCACATATTATACTAATCAATCATGTAGATAGATACAAATCTATCACTCAAAATCACATGTACAACTAAAGACAGGAGCTTGGGAACATTAGATACAGTTAGCTATTGACTATTAGAACCAATGTATTAAAAGATGAATATCAGACCAATGAGAAAGTATTGTAGGTAAAGCATTTACCACCAAGCCTGACAACCTAGGATAAATCCTCATGACAAACATGGCAGAAGGAGAGAACCAAATTCTACAAGGGGCCTTCTGACCCCCATATACCTGCTGTGGCATGTACACACACACATACAAACACATACACTCACACACACACTCAGAAAGAGAGACAGACAGACACAGACATACAGACAAAGAGAAACAGAGACAAAGATAGACAGAGACAGAGAAACAGAGAGGCAGAGAAAGAAATCTGTGATAAAAAGTAAGCTTTCCTAGAAAAAGGAGGTGAGGAGCCATGCACATATTTGTGCTTCTTAACGAGTACTTCAGAGAAATAGCTTTGGTATTATATATCAGATTGAAAAAGCAAAGACTATTGTGGAGTAAAACACAATATTCTCATGAAATATAATTTAAAAATCCATTATTTGAAATTGCTACCTTAGGCTAAAACTTCAGCAAACCAACTAACAAAGAAGTGGACTCCTAGTTATTAGTGTCTAATATTAGCTCCTTTGACTTCCATGCATATAGTTTCTGATTTAAAGTGGGAAGACAAGAACAGCCTTCTAGATTTTGGTCATACTTCCACAGCAAATGCTAGGGTTAGCTGCTCTGGTAGTGCTCGAGTAATACAGAGAGAGGACAGAAGAGAGAGAGAGAAGAAAAGTGAGAGCCTGAATTTGTGACAATCCATTGCTTTATCAAATTAAATTCCAAATTATGCTTCCTAGTTGACACTGCTGTAAGACTAAAGTTCACTGGGAATGGGAAAGCTTAGTACAATCAGCTCCTCTTTCAGACACATCACTTCTCAGGAGGCACTCAGATGCAAATAATAGATGAGTTGTACTTAACAGTTCTATTCACACTAACACATATATAGTTCTTCTCTGTGCCAAGTCTAGTTTGTCTTGTCTGGATCTATTGAAGTATAATTGAAATCTGAGTGAATTTTGTCTGTGTTCAGGTTCATAAGAATGATTTTATATAAGTATACTTTGTGAAATGATCTTCAAAATCAAGATAATTAACATATCCACTACTTCACATGATTATCCCTTTTTCTGGTGGTGAAAATATTGAAAATCTACTCTCAGGAACATTCAATTACACAAATCATTGATTATGGTCACTATCATGAACATTAAGTCTCAAGAGCTTAATCATCCTGTCACTCCAACTTCATACATACTGGAAAAAATCTCCCAATTACTCCTACCCTTTGACCTTGGGTAAATAGTTTTTTACTTTCTTGTTTTAATGACTTTAAACAGATTCTATACACTCTATACATACTTGAGATCATATAGTACCATGTCTTTCAATACATGACTTACTTTACTTTGAACAATGTCTTCTAGGTTCATCCATGTTGTATATATCCACTTGTGTTTTAAATGCTGAATATGATCCCATTGTGTGTGATAATTCCTTTATCCATATGGTGAGAAGTAATTAAGATGATTAGTTTATTTTTGACTATCTAGTAGTGGAATTATTTAGTCAAAATTTGTTTTTGATGAACCTGGATTCTATTTTCTATAATCGCTCTTCTGACTTGCATTTCAACCAACACTGTCCAAGAGATAATTTTCCTCACTGTGTCTCCTAAAACGTATCTCTTATATTTGACTGTCTACTTATCTGTTCTTTTATTATTGATGGATATAGCTCTAAAGCACTCATATATATAAATATATTTGACTTCATTATCCTGAGACCCAGAGCATGCAAGTAATTGGTCAACATCAATATGTCAAATCCAAGACTGAACCCAGAATATTAGTTCCCACAGCTATGGTTTGAAGCTGAATAAGTGACCACCCCATTTGGAAGCTTTAGAGACAAATTAACTCATTATAACAAAAGAAGGGGGCAACAGCTACCAATCAGCTAAATACAATAGTGACTTTCATCACATATTAATCTTATTATTAGTAATGCTCATTTGTAAGTAAGACAATGATAACCCTCCCTAATTTTCTTGGTGTATTTTCTCTAGTTATTCATACACCGTGCTGTTCTTTGTACCTGTTCCGCCCTAACAACAATATGGATTTGCCTGGTGGATATTATATTAATCACAGTTAACCTGGGATAGAAGAAAAATTCTACATTATCTCACTAACATGTAAACATCTACAAAAGCCATGTTCATAACATTCATGGAAGAAGAAAAATTGCCAAGGGAGGTCTTTGGCCACTGGTTCTGTTTCTAAGGACAAAGGGCAGGGTTCAGACAACTGTGAGTATGTCAGGAAGAATTCCTGTAGACTGCTGCAGCAAGACAACTCTATTATTCCAGGGATAGGATATATAAGGGCTTTTATAAGTATCAGTGGAAAGGGATAATTGGTCGTAATGTCATGTAGGTAGGAAGAGCTGATTGGTCATAATATAGTAGCTAATTATCGTATAGGCAAGAAGCCATAACAAGCCTGTGTGCTGAGTTATGCAGTGCTTGCAGAGAGCTCTGTACAGGTAATCTTTCAGACAAAGCCAGCCATCTATATTCAGACAGGATCAGGCAGAGATAGGGAAGCTCCACTGAGAAAGGAGTCCTCCACTTTGCACTGATCTCAGAGAGCCTTCTGGACATGGGGGGCTGCAACATTAATAGCACAGTTCTCCAACAGAAATGGAGAAGTGTTAGTCAAAGGCTTCAAAGGTCCATCCAGACACAAAGAAATGATTCTAGAGATTGGTTTTGCAGCATTCTCAACACAATAATGATGCAGTTCAACATTTCTGAAGAGTAGACATTTGAATGTTTCAGCACAATGTCATGATTGTATTTGAAGATGACACATGTATTAGGTAGATTTAATTATTATTCTACAACATAAACATGGATTAAAATATTACATTGTTCTCTAAGTAATATTGTCAATTAAAAATAAAAGTTTTAAAAGCCTGGCTATGGATGTCAAATCAATTACCACTGTCGCAAGAAACATTGTCTTTATAGAATCCCAATGATGGTGGTTAATTTTCAGACAGACAGTATGGAGGAATGAAAAAGAATGAAATTTGACAGAAAGATAGTACCTCCTGTTTCATTAGAACAAAGCTTTTTTTTTTTTTTTTTTCAAATCAGAGGAAGTCTAAATCCTAACCAGCCTGCATTTCTAGGATCTTGACAAGTAGCTACTCATATCAGATTAATGCTGTATCACTTAATTGTTTCTGTTCCCTTCTGACACTCCAGTGTTGGGACACTCTGGTACATTACCAGAATGCCAATGCATCATAGGAATTCTTAGACTGCAGAGAATGTGTTTCACACTCCCCTCTTACCCACCTGTATACACTATCCCTCTTATCTATAATCTGGTTAAGATCATACATGCCAAAATAATTCTTAACAGCATCTGGTAGAAGGAGCACAATTATAAAGCTATCATCCATGAGAAGAAACGATGAGGATCCTGAGGTGCATAGCAGAAGCATGTGCACCTGGAGGCAGGTTATTGCAGGTTTTAAGCTCACAAAGCAAAAATGCAAATAATAAAGGGGAGGCGGTGGCTCTAACATTACCTTATTTAGTCACTGCAACAAAGCCCACAATGATAACGTACTTCAAATTCAAACAGTAACAATAGACTATGGAAATGAGCAAGTCTGATAACTCTAGGTTTAAATTTGTCTACCTTTAGATTTTGGCTTTGGTGACATGATGTTCCCTATGCTTCCATTCCTTCACTTGAGATCAAGGTATACAGGGAACTATAGTAATCTGACACTGAAGAAGACTATGAAATAAAATTCAGGGTCACAATTATATTCATTTTTCAAGAAAATCCTTTTTCAGTCTTCAGGGTGATAGGGTAAGACATAGAAGATCTACGATCCACTGAAGGTCTCTCCCAGATGCAGATATCATTATCTGTGATATAAACATTGAGAGAAGCTTTGCTATAGGCAACAAAGAGAAATAGAATCCTTGAAAGACAGGTAAATATTTAGAGAGCATTCTGAGACAAGATGCATCTAAAGTGTTTATTTTTCACAATATGCTGTAAGGTATCAATTCTCAACTTGAGGGTGGTAGACTCAAAAATACACCAGAAAACATATTTACAGTTACAATTCGTAGAAGTAGCAAAATTACAGATATAAAGTAGCAGCAAATGTAACTTTATGTTTGAGTGAACTATAGTTCACTGCAACTGAGGAACTATATTTACATGCTGCAGCATTAAGAAGGTTGAGAACCACTTACAGTGTAAATGGTCAATTAAAGTGTACATCTAGATATACTAAAGACCATTTAACGTGTATTCTGGGAAATATTTTACAATGGGCTTGATCACAGTTGATATAAACATGTATTTTATTTTGTCAATCACAGATTAACAGACAAAATAGATTGTATCCATCTACAGTATTATATGAGATACATTACTTGTGTACTAATGGTTTAATTTATCATTGTATAATGGTCAGTATGCCTATAGATTTGAGAAACTCTCAACAAATCAAGAACTGATCAAGGAGTCTAAGCTGTTAGCTTAGGACACACTGCCACAAAAACTAGAGAACCAACCTATGAGAGTTAATTTTAATTGTCATCTTGACACAATGTAGAATCACCTAGGAAGAGCGTCTTTATGAAGCATTGTCTATATTTTATTGCTGTATGTGCACATTGTGGTGGATTCTTTTTAAGTTAGTTGATATGGGAAGATCTAATCAACCTACTGTGGACTGTCTCATTCCTAATGCATATATAAGACTATATAAGAATAAAGAAATTAAGCTAAACACAGGCAAGAAACCAAAGAAGTGAACATGTGTGCATTCATTTCTCTCTGCTCTTGGCTGTGGATATGATTTGACCAAATGTTTGAAGTGTCTGTCTTGACTTCTCTACAATAATGGGAAAATAAGCTGAAATAAACTTCTTTCTCCTATAACTGTATTTTTGTCAGTATATTTTATAACAGCAACAAAAATTACACTGGGACACAACCATAAATTACTTATCCTTCAGCAATTCCTACACCATTTACAAGTTACAGAAATTGAAGAATTTAGAGACAAATTGAAATTGTTTATCTTCTTTAAGAAGGTAGAAGTAGGTATAAATCAGATCTATTACTAGGATCTGGAAGGGCTCCAGGGTGTTTATGCCAATTAGGGCTTCATTAGTTATTAGCAATGGGACCTCAAATGAAAAAGTAATTAAGCAATTTTCATGACTGATATTCCAGAAGGAGGTGCAACTACCAGGTATCTTGACCCAAGTTTTCATGCCTAAGAACAGTGGGTTTTTTCCTCTTTCAATTTTCTTCCTTTGTGATGCCTCTACACACATATATACAGATATATATACATATATACATATATACAGATACTCTGCTGAATCCCATACTCTCCTATCCTCAGATGCAGTAGAAATCCTAAGATTGCAGTTCAACAGATGGGTCAGTACCTTCCTCTTAGACAATCACTATGACTGGAGGAGTGAAGAAACTTTTTACCTCATTTCGGTGCTTTGCTCCTGTCTCAGGACCTGAAGAAAGGGAGAGTAAATTGCTAAGTAGGAAACTACAGTCTGTTTATAAAAATAAGAAGTGTATTATTTGCACGATGCCCACTGAGGCTGAATAGGATGGTATCCTGGCCTGTGAAATGTATGTACCAAAGATTTGTACTTCTCAGTTGTTCAAAGGACTCCCAATCAGTCACTGTGTGAAGTGAGAAGGCTCTGAGAGGGGAGGCAAAATTGGGAAGGTCTACATGTCCCTGTGGTTGCCTGTATGGCATGTTGTGACAAAGCCACTTTACCTATGTATAACACACTTGATATTGGTAAAATGTGTATTTCAATAACAAAAAATGACTACTATTGTTAGGTTCAAATGTAGAGTAGTTAGCTTGGCATGACTACTATTCCCCGCCTAACACATTATTAACATCTAGCATCAGTGTATCTTCTCCCAAATTCAATATTTCTAATTGTAGTTCTAGATACCATCCTCCCTTCCTGGACTGTAGCCATATATACAAATGGTTTCATCTCTGCCCCACCCAGGCTATGATTTTCTCATTGTTTTCAGTATTAGTCTCTTTTAAAATAAAAATTTTATAGGGTGATAAACTGTTCTGTGTGATAAAGTTTAGCAACACCATATGTTTGTCAAAGCCATGTAACTGTACAACACAAAGATGAATGCTAATGTGATCTGTGGTCCTCGGTGGAAAAGAGTGTATCTACAGTAGTTTGTCATTGTAAAAGCTGAATCATTTCAATACAGGATGAGAGAGAGAGAGAGAGAAAGAGAGAGAGAGAGACAGACAGACAGAGAGAGAGACAGACAGAGAGAGACACAGAGGCAGAGAGAGAGAGGCAGAGAGAGAGAAAAAGAGAGGCACAGAGAGAGACAGAGACTGAGAGAGACAGAGAGGGAGAGAAAGAGAGAGAGAGAGAGAGAGAGAGAGAGAGAGAGAGAGAGAGAGAGAATTACATATGGGGAATGCTGTGGATTTCCAGTGTAAAATTTGTTTTCGTAAACCTAAACCTGCTGTAAAGCATGAAGCTTACTAAAAACAACAGCAAAATATGAGAATACCTTTCCTCCACACAAAATTGCTCAAGTGTTTTCTTTTATTGTTTCAGTAAAATACAGGGCTTGTACCTTGATGTGGTTTCTCCTCACACTGTCAAGCCCATATCCCACTTCTGTCGCACCTCCCAGGTCTTTGTCTCATGAACTTTGTTTCAGTTCCTTCAAAGTGTCCAGTTCTCTTCAACCAGGCCATTTTGTGTCCCTTGAGTCTTGAATTCACTCTCTTTTCTCACAGGGCATTTCATCTCCCTCGAGTCTCCTAATTTTTTCCCATCTTGAAAAACTTCATCTTTTTGGCCCCAAAGTACATGTTCTAGGTTCTCATCTTCCAATAAATATGGCAGCCCCGCAGTTCCAATATGCTTGCTCATAACTCTCCAGTCCATTGCACCACAGCGTTTATGGTGGTTCACAAGATGAGGAAAAGCACCTGCTTTATTATTATTATTTTGTTATCATATTCAGAAACTATGTGAAAGCTGAAACACAGCAGATGTGCAAAGCAAACCAATCTAGAGCAAGGCTCACACAGTGCTCTGAGGCAGCAGTTTCAAATATTCTACTTGGGTTAGTGCATTCAGTCCTCTTAGCAACCTTCTGAAATGAGTGCATCACTTCATGCTCAGTGCAGGCATGAGTGCACTCAAGTCTGACAGGTTAAGTCTCTTGCTACAAGTTTCACAGGCTGTCTGTCAGTGGAGGTGCTGGCCTGGGCAGCATCTGCTTTCCACGAGGATGCCAATGTATGCTCCGTTAAATGTGTGGGGTAACAAATGGGTCAATGATAAGTCTGTGAGTCTGTCCTCACATTCTACTGCTCTCTTCCTATGCAGTTGGCCAAATGTTGCTCCCTACTCATTGTATCCCTGTGCATCAGTCATCTTCTGAGTCCACAACTTAAGTCACTTGTTAGCATTACTTCCCCTCTTTTCTTATCCTTCCTCCCTCCCTCCTTAAAGACATTCCCCCCCACCCCCACCCCCGTGTTGATAGTCAGGTGTGATTTGACTTTAGACTTTGGATTTAATGTCAACAAAGGTCGTGCCTACTTTTCTGCAGAGTCCAGAGAAGTAGTGTTCTGATTTGCTACCTAAAAATGTACATTCAGAGAGTAGAGAAAAATAAGTCAGTGTGGCCCATGTCCAGCTTCACATTTCCATGGGCTGTCACTTGGAAATGCAGTTGGATTTAAAAGAAAGAAGCCTCTTGCAATTATATGGCATTATAATGGTTTGCGTCAAAGTGATACCTTTCTCACTCACCAATATTAGAGAATTCTGCTCTATTGACTGTCCTAATAAAGTAGGAACATGAGAGAGAGAGAGAGAGAAAGAACAGAAATATGAAAGAAAACAGTTTTTCCAGCAGAGCAAAGCCTCTTCTTTAGATTTAGTTGTAGAAACACAGGCAGTAACATTCAAAGAGATATCAACTGACTCAGAATATGATCCATGGGCTTAACGGAGGACTTTGCCACAGGGAAGCCATACACATAAGTGGTTGTTGCACAGCCGTGATTTGAATTGTTGGTTGCCTCTGGGGCCTAAATTGTTTTAAGGGGAAACTGTAGTTGCTTTCCATCAGCTGACAGCATAGAGGCAATTTCCTCGTTGAAAGATATATCTAAATAAAATGTCGTGATGATGCATGCCTTTGAAAGAATGTTTGTAGAATGAATGCTCAGCTCCGACTCTTTTCAGCACAATTCAATAGTGCTTCTCAATTTTCTTTGCAGGGAAATGTGTAGTATAAAGAAGCCTACAATGCAGAAATGATAAGCACGGTTGCCATATTGAAGTAATACTTTTAGCCATGGTTTTACTATATTAATTTAGACTTTATGGTCGAGTCTTTTTCTGGTTAGCTTTTTCAGCTTGCTTTAATGCTTTTAAATATACTTTTTGGACTCGTCTGGGTACCAATGCAAAGTAGCATAATGGAGGCTGGGCAAGAAAGAAAGGAGGAAACAAAATAGAACTAAAATTTTTAAAAATGAATATGGTGCTATGGATGTAGACTTGAGAGTTGTGGTGTGGGTGAGCTGTTGGTTACTAGGTAAGCAGAATTTTCTTGTCCTCATTTTCTGACTTTACAAAATAATTTTTAGTAACTCATGTTCATTGATTTGGGAAAATCATACATGCACAGATTTGTTAGCTATATAACCTGAAGGCTTAACATTTTTAACTCACTGTAAATGAATAACATTCATTGAAGGCTACCATGTATCACACTGGTTCCCAGCAGGGCTGAGTAGAACAGGTCTGCTGAGTAAATCATTATATATATCAGAAGATGTTTGATGAGTCCTGTGGTAGTGCAACAGTCTGTTAAGAAGGAACCATGCTAATAAACCAGTTGTATCTTAAAGTGTGCATCCTCATTCAAGGAATCTGATAGATGAAGAAAACACAGGAGAAGATTTTGTGGTGGTTTGAATGAGAAAGTTACCCATAGGCTCATGTATTTGAGCACTTGGTCCCTAGTTTGGTGACATTGCTTGGGGTGGTGGTGGAAATTTAGGACAAGATACGGAGCTTCCTGGAAGAAGCACATCACTGAAGGGAAAATTAGAGAGCTTATAGTGTCACTCCTCTTACAGTTCCCTTTCTGCTCTTTATGTTGTTGTTGTTTAAGAAGTGACATCTTTCTGTCCCTGCTGCTATGCCTTCTCCACTATTAGGGATCTCTAGCCTTCTGAAACAGTAAGCCACAATGAACTTTTTCTTAAGTTACTTTGGTTCATGGTATTTTCTCATAACAAGAAACTAGTTTCCCACAGGAGAATTCTTCATCAGCTTTCTATAGGTGAAGCAAGAGACAGGAAAAGATGGACTAATGTTCTCACTGATCAAGCAGCATATGTAAAGGCCTGGGATTGTGCAATAGTAAACCCAGAGAAAGCCAACGTTGCTTCAGGAAGCGGGAGGGCTGGGGCAAGCTCTTAGAGGAAAGCAGAACTATCCTTCTGGCGGCCATAGAACCTTTAAGTTATCAGTGATAAGAGAAACCTCAGGTTCCTCACTTGAAAATGGAGGGAATGGGCTTAAAGACCTGATACCATATGTAAATTAAACACCATGTTGTTCAACAGGAAGTCCAAACCCATCTTCCCTTACTCTAGAAGGCTTTTGAAATCAGCAAACCTTTCCCCCAGCGAACCCTGATTCTATGCATATTCATGGAGCCTGATCCATGTTCTTAGAAAAAACATCATCGTTCCCTGTAGCTGCAAAAAAATACCCAATAGCTAACAAACACTATTGAATAGTATCTGAACATCTAGCATTAGTATGCTATGGCAGAATTAATAAAAGAAAACTTAATCCTTCAATTAAACTATAACACACATATAGGAAAGTGTGCCAATTGCAACTGAATGGGTCCTCATGAAGTGTATATATGCATGTGAGCACTGTTCCATCACCACCTCAGAGCACCTGCTTCCACTCATCACCTAGTCCTTCTTTCCTCCTCCATTGTGGTTCTGTTTTGCCTTTGCTCAGGGAAACAGAACATAGGGACCGATAGGCTATGTTCCTTCCTTGTAGCCATAGGGTTCTGGGCTCACTGAAGGCCGACATCCACTGAGTGGAGGCAGAACAAAGCCAAGATGGAGGTCCCAACCTGTGTTTTTCCACATGGGAAATGGGGAGTGCTGGGGCCATGACTGTAGTTCTCCTAGGTACCCAGACTCTGCTGGGAACCTCAAAGAATTCAGAATGGGCCTGCCAGCCAGTGATGAGCCCTGGCTCTGGGGGATCCAGCTTAGCTGAAGGTAAGTATCAGGAACGCAGAGGAACCATCTTCGAGAGACTTAGGCAGCATGGCTCAGTAACAAAGGTTTCCCCCAACAGTGGTCCTTGAGGAAACAGTCCTTACTTGTTCAAACTGTTTATTCATGGTAGAAAATGGATGTATATGACTTACACAGGGTAGACCAGAGATTAAATATGTTTTGCAGGAAGGAATGTCTAGAAAAAAAAACTTATTGGCTAAACCCTTGGGCTGGTCTATTTAGATATCTCATTAGCATAGAGAACTCTGGGCTCTATGCTACATGACCAGTTGTCACGGTCCTCTTAGTGGAATGTCATGGTCTCTCTTGCTCCAGGACAGGAGCTGGATTGGGAGCAGATTCAAATGCCTATCTTCTCAATTATGAGAATGTCTGGGGTTCCTTAATCTGCATGACTTTACCAGGTTTTCCTGTGTGGTGACATGGCTCCACTTGCCCCATACCCCTTGACAAAGCATTACCTGGGTATCTGCAATCATTGATTCATATTTTCCAGTGTTGAAGCTCCTGAGTACATTCTAGCAGCATGTATTCTCTTTTGTATAACTCATTTTACTTATCATAATATTGGTGAGATTTTTCTATATTATTGTATGCAACAGAGATTTATTCTTTCTATAACTTCATGGTACTCTGTCATAAATGTGTGGACATTGTTTATCTCTTCTAATTTAGATACATAGCACAGAAGAATTCAATAAGGATTTTCAAATGATCAAATTAACTTCTCCAAGACTCATCATTCTGATTTGTAACACACTTGATGAATGGAGTCAAATTCTATACGGTTATGGTAAGAATTAAATGGAATCAATATGCAAAGTGATTGAGCTAAGCAAAGGGGAATCCACTGGTGATGATTCCAAGAACCCCTTGAATGATTTTAGCAATAAGGGAATTATCCTAAGTAGAAAAATATACTTTCTTCATCAAAAGTTCTGTAGCTAGAAAGGAATCAAACTAAGGAACAGCCCTGTCCTTATTCAACAGGTTGCTGACTTAAAAAAAAAAAATGTCATGCTAAGATTCTCAAATACTTCAAATGTTCTAGGTTCTTTGCATTCCTAAAACTTACACTTATCATGTGTGGCTCTTAGCACTGACCTTGTTTCCTGGTTTCTGTACCACTATGGCTTTTTTACTAAGTTGAGTTTTTTTTTATTTTTAAATCTAGTTTGTCATTTATATTCTAAATTTTGATACATGTTATAAGAGTCTCATATTTCTAGGAGATACCAAAAGGTCTGAGGACTGTGTGGACAGCTGTGCTGAGAACATATGTACACTCAATATATAGACATTGGCTCCCACACTGCCTGCAGATTTTAGTCATGATGAACAGGAATCAATAGAAACAAACTGATAGATTAATGCAACAGTGACTCTGGAGTGTCTGTTAGGAAATTGCTTGTTTATGTGCCATTGACCATATGTACAAACAGTGATAACCTGAGGGTACCTCTGAAGGGCTAATTCACACAGTGCTGTCATATGTCTCTGACCCATCTGTCCACAAACCCTATTCAGTAGAAACATTTCTGGGGTGTGTACTGATGCCAGTAATACCTCCCAGTCTGGCACAGATCTCTGAGAAGAGTACAGGGTTTAGTTGTCCAGCATCACTCAAGAGACCTATAGGCAGTTAAAGCCTAACACATCAGAGGTACAATTTCTTATTAAGCGTTTTGTTGTTAATAATCACTTCTATAGTCCCCAACTTCTTGGCATCACTAGTATTCTGCTTATATAGTCAGAAAGCTGATCACTGTCTCTGTACAAACATTCACCATGAGAGAACCTTCTCTAGGCTTCATAAATTTCAAAAACATTATTACTATGATCATGTGCATATGATGAACACTAATTTGACTTAATGGGTTACACATGCACACACATACACACACACACACACACACACACACACACACACACATACACACACATACAACCATGAAGTTTGGAGTAAGAAAAGAGGTATGTTGGGGAGGGGAAAAAGAAAGCTTCAGGGATGTCCTGCAGGGATGAGGTATGGTTATGACCAAGATACATTGTACACATGTGGGATATTTTTTTAAAAGTTATCTGTTTATTTCTCTGTCCACTCAGTTCTCCAAAAAGTGCTTAGTGATGTTCTAATCTGTAAGAAAACGTAAAACTCCAAATTGACTTGTTTGTACCCCCTCCCTTGAGTTCTCTCTTTCTACCTATGCTTTTGTTTCTTTCTGTTTTTGTTTGCTTGTTCAAGATAGGATTTCTCTGTGAAACCTTTGTCCTAGAACTCATTCTGAAGAGCAAACTAGCCTCAAAAGTATGGAGAGACTAAAAGCTGTAGGTTTAGATTTTTTCAAAACCTCCTTTAATAGGGGTTCTCAAACAATTCAATCCCCTTTTCTAGCCTACCAGTAAAAGGTAGAGGAAAAAAACGAGTAAATAGGACAAGGGGATATTAGAAGTAGCTCTTTGGCATGATTCTAATCGCCATTGTCAGAAAACCAGCAGTTCATTTCAGTAGTGTCAGGATATCAACAGTCCAGTTCCAAGAGTGTTACCAAACATGAGCAAGATACAGCAGAAGCAGCCAGGCCTCCGCTGATTTGGCATAAGCCAGCAAAAGCAACCAGAACCAGCCAGAAAGCCAGGAGAAGTTCTCTGCTGTGCCTCTCTCATCAAAGTGAAGATTAACAAAGAAGCATCGCATGTCTAGCTATGCAAGCAACCCTTCATCGTCTATTGAATCCCACTTATACTCTCACTGAACATCACATGTCCTCTCAGGGTTTTTGCTTCAGCAAAACATCACAGAAGTCTGCTTCAGTAAAACATCACATAGGGGACACATTTGAAAATGTAAATAAAGTATGAAAAAAAAGTGTATCCAATAAAGAATATACACAATAAAAAAACCCTGAAAACAAAACAAAACAAAAAACATCACATGAATCTTCATCACATGACACAACCAGAAATTTTCACTTCAAAAGGCATGTCACCACCATGGGGAGAACTATACTTTTGTTTGTTTTATTTTTTTGAGGAAGGCTTTCTCTGTGTAGCCCTGGCTGTCCTAAAACTTGGTTTGTAGGCCAGGCTGCCCTCAATCTCAGAAGTCACTCTGCCTTTGCCTCCCTATTGCTTGGATTAAAAGTATGAGCTACTACCCCCAGGCTCTACCCATACCTTCTGTATCCTGTAGTCAGTGGTCCTTCTAAATTTCACCTGAAAATGTCAATTCCATTCTTGCAGTCCATGCATTGATTTCTTTTTGCCATCTGAATTAGCTCAGAGTATTTACCATGAAGTAACTGATGCTCATGCCCTTACCCCAAGGGTTCACTGTGAAGTTCTCCATTTGTATTTCAAGTCTTCCCAGCTCCAGGTCTGTCACTGTGCACCTTTTCACTTTATATTTACTCTGATATCTACATGGAATACTTTTTCTTCTATTCTTCCCTTCCTAGGGAGGTTCTCTCTGGCTTATATGTTCTCGAAGGAACCACACCCCCACTGCTCTACTTCTAACCAGTCAGACGTTGTTGCAATTTCTTGTTTAACTGTCTATGTCTCTTACCTCCCTTGACTGTAAACTGGACAAGAACAGAGCGTATAAGATGCCTACTTTTCTAAATGTCAGTCCACTACAAACCAACAACAAAGTTCCTCTGTGCATTTTGAAAACATGTACTGTAGAAAATCTGGCAAATACTGGATACTAATAGGGTACATTGAAGTAAGTGCATACTTTCAAATACATGGCAGATACAACTGGTCTAAGGCATTCATTCATTTGTTCAAAGACATTCATTCCCAATACCCCAAGGAGCATGAAATTTGAGTTATTTCCCCATCTTTTTCTGGAGGCAACACTTATTTAGGAAACATGTTATTCCTACTTTCTCAGCATCCTATTCCTTGTGTTGAAGTAGCTTAGAGGAACCCACCTATGCTGAAAGGTAAAGAGCAACAGCTTTAGAGATGATTACCTGGATTTTTGCCACTTACTCAACTGAAGGAATTCCTACTAATCATAGCACCAAATTCATCTTCACCAGCCTCTTCTCCTTCCTCACTCACATATCCACCATCTCTTTTCTTCAAACACCCACTAGCCCTTGCCTTTCGTTATAATCAGGCCAGATAACAGCATCATTTATCAGAGGATCACTTCTTTGACCTCACTGTTTAGGTTTCTCATGCCCCAGTCCACTACTCTATATTCTATCCTTCACATAGCTATGCTAACCTTTTCAGCGGGAAAACTGGATCTTGCACTTCTCCATTTAAACTCTGTAAGGGTCTTTCTATTGATATTAAGATGTAACTCCTTATCAACCCACAGATTGGGTACAATCTAGTTTCTGTCTGCCTTTTTCCAATCTAAATAGAGAATGAATTTCCTATTACTTTTCCACTTTTGAATGTGATAAACTAGATTCTTCAGGGTTCTTCATATGGGCAATGCTTAGAATCATTAAGTTATCCCCTTTCTTATGTGAGTTTATACTCATCTCATTGCATAGCTTCCTATGTTATGCCAGGAAGAAAATTGAGCTTTCATTGTGCTCTACATGCACCCCATGCTCTAGGAAGACAGTGGCTAATAGAATGCACAGCTCAAGGGCTAAATAGATGGATATTTAATAAATATCAAATAATTATTACCATTTTACTAATAGAAAATTAAGTAAAGAAGTTAAGTGTTCCAGCTTCATTACCATTGCTATGATAAAATACCCTGACAAAAAGCAACTTAGGTAGAAATAGTTTATCTTAACTTATAACTCTAGGTAATAGTATGTGGGGCAGTCACAGGAATAGGGACTTAAAGGAGCTAATCACACCACTCTTACAATAAACAACAGACAGAAGAAATGCATGCATGTTCACTTGCTTCCTTGTAATCAGATTAACTTCACTACTCTGATAGAGTTCAGGACCCTTTACCTAGAAGGCTATCTGTCTGCAATGAATGAACTGGGTCTTCCTACATCCATTAACTTAATAAAAAGCAAACCTCCCCAGATATGTCTACAAGTCAACCTAATGTAGAATATCTCTCATTAAGACTCTCTTCTCTCATGATTCTGGGTTGTGTTCAATTGACAATTAAGGCTAAGCAACACAGTAAGTAACACATCCATCTAGTGTCAAAGAAGGGTTTAAATAAAAGCCCAGTGCTTTTAGAGGTCATACTTAACATCTGTTACATGCCAAGGGTTTGGAGGAAATGATAAAACAAAGCACATAGTGTAACACTATTTATTATACTCATTTTTATGTAGTAATACTTATATTAATGTATTAATATATTTATATTAATTTAATAGTATTAATTAATATATGCTTATTATAATCTTCCTTTTTTGGAGAAACCAGGTCTTTTCCCTTCCTGCCCACCTATGAGATTTTTAAAAATTTATTATTAGAGTCAGAAGTGGCTATTTTTCGTCCTGCTGTCACCTTGATGGACCTCTCACTGACTCCACTGCCCGTGTGTCTATCCTTTACTCACCATGGAGATTCACAACTTCTGGGGTTATTGACTGCTTTTGTGTTTCTTTGGAAATCCCCTCAGTGTCTTGCACAACACAATTCAACTATGGTCGGCTACACACATGCTTATAGAATGTGTTACACATCAAAAACAATTGTTGTTTAGACTTGGAACTTCTTAATGCCATTGTAAATAGCTGAGTCGTCTAAAGTTAGAATGGGCACAATTAGGTTTGCTTTAATGAGAAGGAAAATCTCTGTGAGTTTTTACTGAGGGAATGCTTCCCTCTGATGATAATTAGGCACATCTACAGATACTTTGCATTGTTGAAAACAGTTGCTTTAAATTGTCAGAGAGAGTAATAAATTATCCTATGATGCACAGAGAGAACCCCTCACCCCAGCAAAGACAATCCATTCCATTTTGTGAGTGGTCTTAAAGTTGAGTCACGTTTGGTTAGACTAAGTCATAGAATAAATTGAGAATTTTATACAGAGCTTGTGCGTCTTGTCTTTTACTTCCATTGTGCAAGGAATAGGATAAAATTCTTGACTGAGTTGATATTGTTACTTAAAATTTTACGTGGTGATTGAAAAATTTATTCATAAGTAAATATCCCTAATTCAAGAGAACTTGAGAGAAACATCTTTTTACAGTGAGATTTATATTATGTGAGCACCTAGGCTTATTGTTTACCTACCACAACACGTGATAATTCAGTGTGGGAACAAATGATGCTCATGGAGATGTTTTAAAAATAGCTTGTGTGACTTTAAAAAAATCTTCAATTAATAGTTTTTAGAGTCAAAGTAATTATGGAAAAAGCTTTAAGATATTTTAAAAACTATTTATTACAACTTTGGTCTCAGCTAAGAATTTCAAACTGTATTCACAAGCATAAATCTCAACTTTAGAATGTCTAAATGAGCAGATTGTCTCAAAAGTGCATTGCACAATGCTTCTAGTGAAGTATGATGCAAATGTGTAACAAATGCACACAAATACGCATATACACACAAGCACACATACTCATATATGAATGCAATAGTCTAACATCTAAGTGCAAATACATAGGCACAGATGCACAGGCATGTGCAAGCGCACACACACACACACACACACACACACACTATTGGATAGAACTTTGGATGGAGGCTGGAAGCATGGCTTCAAATGCCACAGTATCTGACTGTAGAAAAGCCCAGAAATCCAAAACAGAGATTTAGTGGGTGGTTGAACTTACTCATTATAATCAATTTAAATAGGAACCATCTCATCATTTAAAATGTAAAAGTCACAATAAGTGCAAACCTGTACCATTTCAATGCTGTAAAGGTTTTATTTTATTTCTCCATGTTCAAGAAAGGTATGCATATCCTAGGTCATTTATACAAAGATTCCAAAAGGAGGTGAAACCTCTAAATTAGGTACTAGAAATACTTTCACATCAGTCGGTGATTTTTCTATATAATTACTGTGGCTAAGAGTGTGATTTCATTCTATATTCTTGTAGTATAGAGAACCTTGTGAGAAAAATGATAATACAAGCAAAATCTTGAAAAATAATGAGTCATAATCAAGAATTTCCTCATTTCTAAACCCCTCCCATCCATGGATAAATTAAAACGAAGATATAACATTCAGACAACCTAGATAAACTCATAAAAAGTGTTTCCATCTCTCACAGAGAACTTACTACAGAGATATATAATTGTGGCACTTTGAATCAAAAATAGAATTAGACACATGTGTGAATATTAACAGAAATGTAAGCAGAAGTGAAGCATGTGGGGTTGATGAGGTTCTCTCTGTGATTTGGAGGGGAAGTCTCAAACTCCAAAAACAATTGGCTTGCTGGATGAGGACTGTATGATTTGAAGAATTTAGCTGATTCAGTTATGATGAGATTTCCTGAAGGAACTACACCTGGGGATTGTTTGTCAAATCTCTCCCTCCACAGCATAGATCTTTGGGAACCTAGGCTACTACCTACATGCTTAAGTTTCTATGTAGGGAAGGGAGATGAAATGGGTTTTATTAGAAGTCTGTTTCTCATAGTATTTTACGACCACCCTGTTTTCAAATACCATCTCATTACACACTTCCTCTTAGTATAAAGTAATATTAATAACTGCCATCATGCATTAGCCACTATCCACATAAAAACCTCCCTTGGTATTCACAATGATATCATTATAAGTGAGTCAATCTAATTCATCGTGGTAAGAGATTTAATTTGGCCAACCCCCCAGAAATACTAAGTAAAAGAAAAGATGTCGGCCTTTTCTTTCCCTTGATTCAAATCTGACTTCACCCAGCATTTTCTTGGAGTTGTATGGCCTTATTTAAAACTGCAGAAGCATTCTGAGTGGGAGTTGACTCAAGCCTGCCACTATTTCTAATAATGAATTATGGTGACTATTGTTTTGTAAACCCAGATTCTCAGAACGCAGCTTGCTGACCACCTGGCTGGAGTGATTTATTGAAATGTATCAACTCTTGTTTTGATGTGCCTAAGTGCATCCCAGTGCACCTTGGGGTAAATACACTATGGATGAAGAGCTGTCAAGGCAGCCACCCATGGAGTTGTTTATGTCTTGTAGCCAGTCCATAGCCCCCAAGAGAGTCCTTCCTCTGTCTGAAGCCTGCCGGGGGTGAGGAAGGGGTGGAAGTAGAGAGGATGATAGCTAACCTATCATACCAAGAGATTGAATGATAAACAGGAGCTGGTTTCCTAAGAAAGAAAGACCTAGATTGACAGTGAGGCCTTCCTCAGAAGGCCCTTAAGGAGTTGAGGAAAGTTGCTGACCTCTTTCAAGGGACCAATAAATAATTTACAACCCATGTCTAAAATTTGTCCAAAAGCATCTCTTTTTCTTCAAATTTTGAATCTTTCCAGCATAAATCATGTTTCACTTGACAACAATACACTAATTATTATGTGTATTTTGTTGCTTAATTCTTAAAACCATTCTCACCATAGGGATGTTTTTGTTGAACTTACATATTGGTGAGATGATGAGACTCATATCAATAGGAATGTAATGGGATGGATTTATTTTTACATTGAATTCTCATTGAGTAGCAGGTTTTGGTTCATCAAATAGAAACGTCACTAAAGAACCTTTGTTTTCAGATATATTTAATTCAAAACTTAAGAACAATTTTTCATTTACACTGAAACTCAAATTTGACAGAAAAAAGCAAAGGAGAGCATTGACTGTTACATGTCGAACAATATTTTCTTTCAAAATGCTAGATTTTTCTCTATTTTGTTTTCTGGTTTTTTTTAAATTTTTTATTTTTTCTACTTTATTTACATTTCAAATGTTTTCCCCTTTCCAGTTCTCCCCTTTGGAACCTCACTATTTCCTCCCCCATCTCCTGCCTCTATGGGGATATTCCCCCACCCACCCACCCACTCTCGTCTTCCCACCTTGACATTCTCCTATACTGGGGGATCTAATACCTTCAGGCCCAAGGGCCTCTCCTCCCTATGATGTCTAACAAGACCCTCCTCTGCTGCATATGTGGCCAGCACTATGGGTCCCTCCATGTTTATTCTTTGGTTGGTGGATCAGTCTCTAGGAGTATCAGGAGGTCAGGCCAGTTGCCACTGTTGCTGCCTTTCTGGGGATGCAAACTCCCTTAGCTCCTTCAGTCCCTTCTCCAAGTCCTCCATCTGGGACCTCCCACTCCGCCCCACTGTTGCTGTGAAGTGACTCTTGGGTAATTCGAACTTTTGGGCTAATAGCCACTTAACAGTGAGTACATACCATGTTCATTCTTTTGTGACTGCGTTATCTCACTCAGGATGATATTTTGAAGATCCATCCATTTGTCTGCTAATTTCATGAAGTCATTGTTTTTAATTGCTGAGTAGTATTCCATTGTGCCACATTTTCTGTATCCATTCCTCTGTGGAGGGACATCTGGGTTGTTTCCAGCTTCTGGCTATTATAAATATGGCTGCTACGAACATAGTGGAACATGTGTCTTTATTACATGTTGGAGCATCTTCTGGGTTATGCCCAGGAGTGGAATAGCTGGGTCCTCAGGTAGTATTCTTACACCAGCCCAAACTTAGAACATCATTAGATAGTATCTTATAACTGCAACAGAGATATCCCTGGTTTGTGGTAACTACCTATCTAATGTTACTAATAAGGACCTTGCAGAATGTCTTCACTTTCTCTTATTCTGTGGCTATGAAAGTTCATATAACTAATTTTATGTTTCAACATGTTGCTCATGGCAACTTGAATCATGTTTCTGAGCTATGGTTGCTCATCTCAGCTCCAAAATACTTTCTTTCCAATTCCTTTTATGGTGACAGCTGTACTTCACATTGACAGAAAGAAACCTGGAAAACCATGCCATGTAGGACCAGTAAGCAGCCTCAGATGTTGTCCTTAAAAGCTTGGCACTCACCTTTTCTTAGTTCTCTCAGTATTGTTACTTGAGATTGAGTCGGAGCATTTTCCCCCTATTTATAGAGGGGAATCCAAGGCCCAAAGAGCTGAGGCCTGCTACGAGAGAGGTACATGATTAGAGGTTAGAAAGTCTTTCTAACTCTGAGATGAAATCCTCTGTGGATAGTGATGAGAATATTCATTAATAGCTAATGTGCTGATATGGCTTCCATGTTTTTAAATAAAGCCTTACCTTTGCTTTCATTGTGCCACACATGTGTCTTTTAAAAATAGATTCTTCTCTCACATAATGCATCCCAATGACAGTTTTCCCTCCCTCCTGTCCTCCTAGCTCTATCCCTCTTCCCCCCAGATCCACTCCCTTCTGTTTCTTTTCAGAAAAGAGCAGCCCTCTAAGTTACAGCAACCAAGTACTACAAAACAAGATACAGTAAGACACTGCAAAAGCCCTCATATTGAGAGTAGACAAACAACCCAAAAGGAGGAAAAGATGAGAGAATCAATAGGTAGCAATGTCAGGTGACTTTGTCTAGTTAACTCTCATCTTCTACCTTTTCTGACTATCTTTATATTTGAAAGAAAGTGTGTGTGTGTGTGTATCCTTTAAACAGGACAGATGAAAATGACGCCTCACAATAATTTGTTTTGTACATTATAAATTACTAGAAGAGAGACGTTCATAATCTCCAAACTGACCACAATGTAATGATAGATAGAAAAATTAATCACCTTTATTTCATTAAGGTGATGATACACATATTGAGTATCATAATATCACCCATAAATAAGTGCAACTATTACATGTTAATCAAAAATTTGAAAAAATACCTTAGAAACATTAGCTATTTTTTATTTTTGTACATTGTATATATACATATACAAAATTATCACAAGTACCCCATAAATTTGCATGATTACAGTAATATTAAAAAGTAGGGGGGTTTTTTTGTTTTTTGTTTTTTTTTTAAAAAAAGTCTCCATTAAAATGGAAAAGTCCCAGAGGGTTATCGTAGATTGGCTGCTTTTAGGCTAAGCTCTTTGCATTTTGACAGTGGCAGTATCTGAGTTTGTATCTGTAAGAACCTTTCTTATCTTCAGTGAACATAAGTCTCTAAGTGCTGGATCCCTAATGCTTTGTTACTTTCAGGGTAAAAAGATTTTGAATAGACAAAAGCCTTTTCAGTTCTTGGTATTGCTTAGAAAGCAAGTCCTGTGAAGGCAATATTTTGCATTTTTGCTTTCTTTGTATTCTAGTTCCAAACGTCGACTTCCTAGCAAAGAGGACCAGGAAGTAAATCAAAGGCAGCTGAAAGACAAGCTAATATGGCAGAAGTAGAATGAAAGAAGGAAGTGGAATAGTCCACTCCTGGTCCTGGAAATTATCCTGGGACAGGTAAGTCATAGGTGACTCTATGACACAGGAAGTAGAGGTATTAAATAAAGGAAAACTTGAGCTTATGGTCAAGGAGGTAGAATAAGGGCTGAAACACATAATTAGAAAAAATGCATTAACAAGTAGTTTTCAAAATCAGGAATAATATCCTCTTTATTTCGTGGCAAGCAAAGGCCAAAAGCACTGGGTGAGTATTTAGTACCACGCGTGATAATGAGTAATTTTCAATAAATACTTATTAGTATTATCAGTTAGTTTCTTTGAAGTGCTTCCAATTGCCTCTTCCATTAGAAAGCATACGCTCTCTTCCAGTGTACCTGTCACTTATTTTTTGGCTTCTTTATTGCACACTTGCCTCTGTTGCTTATTAACTAGTCATCATCCAGCAGGGTCCTTGGTGAGAAAGGCTATCTCACACTATGAAATACTGTCAAGATCACATCTGCTCCTTCAGTAGTCCTGTCCCACAGTCCCTAGGCTCACTCCTTCTCTGACAGAGAATCTGTTATGAATAAATTGATAACAAATGAGTTGTTTGTTTCCCAGTAAAAGGCACATGAGGCAGTAAAGGAAACTGGTTTTGTTTTGTAAAACAGGATGCCATTCACAGGATAGCTTTAAATCAGAAGGTCAGGATTTGGTACACTGACTGCCTGGGGAAAATGAAATCCCTGCCTCCTTTTTTTAGCATCACTTGTCAGTTGAGTGGAAATTTCCTCTCTGTTTTATGGACATAAGTATGATGGAAATCATGCCTGCCTTGCTAGAGGCTCTTATTAAAAAAAACAAAAAAGATTTGAGTAAATGCCACATTATACAAATAAAGAGGACACACTGAATTGCTCTTATGTCTATAGGAATCTTTTGTACTCAGCATTTCCTTTAGTTTTCCCCTCTTCATGTTGTTCATTGCTCATTGATGTATATTTTTAAAAATATATATAGCCATATTGTAATCTTATAGGTCCCTGGGTAAGTAAAGGACTGTGCCAATCTTTTGTGTGTATCCAGCCTATTTTTTCCTGGATTCACCAGTTATTTTAACCATGGAGTTATTACCAAGCAAGATGCTACACACAATAGTATGTATGTATGCTAGTTTATTACATGACAAAATAAACATGAAACATATAATTGACTCATAGCAGGTCACAAAGTAATAGTATGGGGTTTGAACTAAAAAATTATATGAATTGTATGATCACGAGGTCCTTCCAATCCTCTAGCTACAGATAGGGAAGTATCCTATCTGTTAAAAGTATCCTGTTAGTTAAGGTATTTTGCTTTTAAAATCAATTTATTTACCAAAGACTGCCTAAAAGTGAAATGCAAGGCCTGAAATGTGGTGGATTTTATGCACATTGCCTCTGATCTGGTTCTTTGTTATGAGACAATCACAAAAGTCCATTTTTTCAAATGTACTAAAGGGACTGTTGTCATCAGTCTCTGCAATGACAATACAAAGACTTGAGGAGGAAATAGGCATGTGGTTGGATGCCGCAACTTCCAGTTGCTAGTTTTATTATCATGAACAATACCTCTAAGTCTCAAATTCTTCATCTAGTGAATGACAACAGTATCTCTTGTGGTTGGACCTGGTGGCCACCATGTTTGAATTAAAAGATTTTTAGGACTAGGAAACACACATCTGTGTGTCTGTGGCCACCCATCCAGAGAGGACTGATACCTGGGACATTGACTAGGAGAAAAAGATGTGTCCTAGATGTGGTCAACAATATCCAGTTGGCTGTTGGATAGAAAGAAGTAGGGTATGCTTACCTGAAAGCTTTCATTTTGAGTGAGTCTATACAGCTCCTGACATGTCTACCAATATCAGATTCCAGTTTTTACAGCCTTTCAACTGTGGACTCAAATCCAATGACTCTTCAGAGAGCTTTTCATGCCTTTAGTACTAGATTGGGACCGCTCAAGCATTCATCTTTTCTGAGTTGAAAATGGTATTGTTGAACTGCCCAGTTCCTATTATATAATCCAGACAAATAAATTCCCTATTTTTGTAATATACAATATATTTTATTTGTATTATTTTTCTAGAGTACACTAATTAACCCAGTGGTAGACTTTAATGGATGGCCTTAACATTGAAGACATATTTTCTAAAAAAATCTTTCACAAAATTTCTTAGCAAAGAATTTTAAGCATTAGGATAAAATTTAGATGTGATTAATAGTGTATCATTTTGTCTTTATCGTTAGTATTTGAATGACATGGTGATTAATCTTCATTGTCAACTCAACTAGGTTAAGAATTATTATGGAAAGATACCACTGAGTGCCTATAAGAATGCTTCCAGAAAGAATTAGTGAAGTGAGAAGACAATCCCCTGGCTGTAACATAATTCCATGGTCAGTAGTCCTGTGTATATAGTATAAAGTGAGGTAATCCTACCATTCTAGTCCATACTGAGTCCATCCATGGATGGGGTGTCCAGAATTGGAGGATCAAACAGGGAGTGAAATGCATATGGGAAGGGAACAGCTGAAAGTGAGGACTATTTGAGGTATCACATGGAAATATACAGATATGATGGTGATATAAATGAAATTTTCAAATAACAGGGAGACAAAGCCTCAACTGGACATCTTTCATCACTAAATAAAGTTTCCAGCACTAGGATAGGGTTGCATCTAATCAAGTTGTTGGCCAAAAGTGCTCCCACTGGAACTCCCAAACAACACAGACTATGGTCAAGGGTACCTGTTGCTCTCCACAAACTGACAGTAAGGCTTTATTGCTGAAGCCATCATCTAGACAGCTTATTAAACACAGAGGAGTTGAGAAGTTGCCTATATAGAACCTTCAACACTGTGGACTAGTAGTCATGGTACTATGTACTCTGCATGTTACAAAAGGAGATAGGTAAATACCAACCCAGCTACAGACACTAAAAATCTACAAGAATAACCTGCCTGCAAGATACATTGCCACCAATAATGCTACCAAGCTTGTGAGAGGAATCAACTCAATATCTGATTTGAATTACACCCCACTCCATGAGATGGAATCCATATGCAGCATTGCTTGGGTGGCCAAGAACCCAAGACTTAGGGACTTAGAGGAAAACCAAATATTAAAATTCTGTTAGAGGAACGTTCTAATAAAATGACTCCTTAATGAGATTCTGCTGTACTAATAGATTAGTTCCTTGATCAATCAACATCAGAGAAACTCCCCAAATACAGCAGATGGGAAGGAATAGAGAGACCCACAGCCAGATAATATACAGATATGAGAGACGTTGGGACACTCAGCCCTAAGTGGAATGTCTCTATGAAATCCCTTCCCTTAGTGCTCAAGGACTCCTGTGGAAGGAGGGGTGAAAGGAGTGGTAGAACCAGAAGGGGGAGAATACCAAGGAATCAAGACCTTTTGAATCAACAGTATCACCACATACAGGAACTCAGAGATCGACGAAGCATTCACAGGACCTGCATGGGTCTGTGCCAGATGGGGCCCTAGAGCTAAAAGAACCAGTAAATGCATGCCTTCATCCCTAACCCAGAAGCTGTCCCCAACTGATAGCTACTTGCAAATGAAAAATTAGTTTTCTTCAAGAGAGTCTCACTGGGGAAATAAACTATTCTTAATAGTAAGACTCATACCCAGCAGCAGATGGCCAGCCCAGAATGAACTCAATGACATTTGAAGGTTCTTTGTGTCATAATGTTAGTCAGGGCATCTATCTATCTATCTATCGATCGATCGATCGATCATCTATTTATCTTTCTATCTATCTCATCTATTTATTACCTTTCTTGTCATTTGTGTATATATTATAGCTTCTGGTTTAGGTTTTATGAAATTTCCATGGGTGTATATGTATGAACATGTGTGTCTCTTGGTCTATATATTCTTCTTGTGCTTTTTCTTTGAATCTTTTTGTTGTTTGTTTTATCATATTCTGATTTGTTTGTCTTTGATTTACCTTATTATATTGATTAATCAGCATCTGAACATATGCCCCCCTTGCCCATTTCTTCTTATATAAAGACTGGTGGCAACACAGTTTTGGTGGTTTGGATAAGAATAGCCACTATAGGTTCATGTGTTGGAATGAATAGTCACTATGCAGTAAAACTGTTTGATGGTAATAGAAGGACTAAGAGCTATGGCCTTGTTGAAGGAAGTGTCTTCCAGGTTTTGAGGTTTTAAAACCCCATGCTCTGCCTACTCCCTCTTTCTCTCTGCCTGTGGATCAGGATGTAGCTCTCAGCTTCATCCCCAAAAATATCATCATATCCTCTGCCACATGTTTCCTGCTATAATGATAGTGGACTAATCCTCTAAAACTATAAACAATCCCCAGTTAAATGCTTTCTTTTATAAGAGTTACCTTGGTCATGATATCTCTTCCCAGCAATAAAACAATGACTAAGACATCTTCATTCCTTTCAACAAATTGAATCCAGTTCAACAAATGTTATTTGAGATCTTATATGCCAGTCACTGTCCTGGGCACTGGGTTAGAGACAGAGGAGATGTGCTCTTCAGCCTCAAGATGCTTAGGAATGCACAGAATCATCTGATATTGACAAAGTATGAATTAAACAAATCACCAAAAATTATTAAAGCTGATTCAGAAAACAATCTCTATATCCAGATTATGGGATGCTATTGACAAGCTCATTGACAGTATCTTATATGTTAAGGTCACAGAATAGACAGACCATTAGCTGTGATTGTACATACATCAGACATAAACTTCATGTCTCTAAGATCTTTAAAATTAACATAAATATGAAGAATTATTTTATAAACTTCAGTGATTGTGTTGTAGAAGAATATGCATGTAAACTTCCACATAGTTGAAAGCAAGGGGAGCCTTCAAAGACTATACAAGCTAAGATTTGCCATAGTTCTGTTCATCCTCGTTAATTCCACTCAACCTGATGCACTAATTTTTGTTATGTCTTCACCTCCACTGACATTAGATACTGCTCTGTACTTCCTCTATTACTGAGCTCGGCAGCAAGCACATGAAACTATAATTATCAGAAGATGATAACACTAAGTGGCATTTGTTTAATTCTAAGTATCAATAGACCAAACTTACTTTGTCTTAGTTAGCTATCTTTAAAAAATAATTTGTTAATTGTAAAGAGCTTGTAAATTAAAATCATCATGCAGCAGGATAGTGACTCAAACAAGCACTTGCCCAAAGCTAAGTCCATACATCTCAATTTACGTCTCTATGATTAGGACAGCCATTTTGATGCCATTTTATCAGTATCAATTATATTTTCATTCCTTTGTCTACTCCAAAATTCTGACAACTTCTGGCAGAAATAAAGCTAGGAAAATATTCATTCTTAATTAACCATGTTACGTGAGCTATATTATTATGCTCATTTTTTATATAAGAAGTATGAACACTAAAATCTGCTAAAGTAGGTCCATCTTAAATACACTCTTAAACACTCCATAGTGCCATGAACTAGAAGTGCCACAGTCAGTCTGCATAGTGCTATGACAAAGAGGAGAAAGGCAAAAACATGAAGAACTAGAATAAGTACATCGACTCACACTTGTAATGTTTCTTATTAAATACTTTTCTATCCTAAAAGTAAGGTCATTTCGGCTAATCTAAATCCACAGCAACAGACTCTGTTACTAATTGGTTGAAGAGTTATTCAAATTAGCTTGCTACTCAGTCTGCATTAGTCTAAATTTGAACAAGCCAATAGCTGATAGACAACCTATGTTAAAATGTAACCTTTTTTTTCTAATGTGATGTCGTCATTGGAGTGTGTGTTTGAAGGTTAAAAATCAATTGATTTATTTTTCCTGATCAAGTCAAATCTAGGAGGCTGTGTTCTGGGTAGTAGGTTTTTAACTGGTGAATATTCATGAACAACTCATAGAAGATTAGAGAATCTTGGAGATATGATAAGAGTTTAGTTAGGGAGCTGATGGTTGTTATGGTAACTTGTACATCTAGGATATACCCTAAACCACAGTGAGAGTTTTAGATTAAGATAGGGTGTACAAGCATTTATCTGCGAGACATCGTTTGAGATGGGGAATGGTGAGAAAATACGGCTAATAGCATGCTATTTCATTAAATCAGTTTTACAAAGGTTGTTTTCTGTAACATCAACTTAGGGGAGAGATCACAAAAATGTAATTTGTACTGTCAGGAAGCCTGTGGTTATAACTACAAGGGCCCCAGTATGGCAAGAACCAGACTCCTAGACTCAATTGATACAAAGGTTTTGAACAAAACCTTTTGGGGGTTTTCTAGAGACTAGGTTTGTGTCCTGCATGTTTACCAGGAATGTTATAGAAATCACGCCATGTTTCGCTTCTTCATTTGTAGAATGTGATGCTTAGTTTCCTTTTGCTCTTAATACTTGTCTTCTGATTCTTCCTCTCAGGTTTACTGTTTGTCCCTTGTAATGAATAAGTGTTTTAAAACTTATTCATTTTAAAACTACATAAAGTACCTCATTCCCCACCAGACTTTTAGATCATCCATGTGTCTATAAGGATGGATTGTTTAACTGGTGATCCTTTATTTTAATGCTTCAATTTTCTCCACTTTGGAAAGTGATTCTCTTTTCAACTGCATTCTGTGTCTTTAGTGTTGTTTTTTTTTTTTTTTTTTTCCACACTGTCCTGCTCTCTGAAGGAAGTTTCAAAATAATTTTGTACCCTTTTATATCACTGTTTTAGATCAACCATTTCTCCAGAGCCCCAATTTTATGAGTGGAGACTCTTACTTGGAATTCATCATTTGGTGGCACTGCTTGATTTTATTGAGATGTCATTTATCCCAGGATTTTTTTTTCTGTATATAAAACTAAAAATTATGTGTTGTACAGATACATATTTTATGTTTTCTGGATTATAGATGTCCTAAAATGTTTTCTAGTTCTTTCACTCTCTGTTAAATTCTGAATAATTTTATTTACTTTAGGTCATGTCTTTGATATTTTCTTCAAGTAGATATCTCTCTCTCTCTCTCTCTTACAGACACACAGAGAAAGAGACAGAGACAGAAAAAGAAGAGAGAGAGCCATGTTTTGTTTTGAATATCCAAATAAACAGTAGCCCAGAAGATAATTTAATTCTTCTTTTTTCAATTGATAAATAAATGTCATTTTATTTTTCCTTTTTAATTAATTATTTTATTTATTTAAATTCCAAATTTTACCCCCTCCCCTTAGAGTTCTTCATCCCATCTCTCCTCCCCTTTGCAGCTAAGAGGGTGCTTCCCTTGTCTTCTGAAGAGACAAGAATGACAAATGGTGAGGAAGTTCCTTACCTTCCTAACTGATGAGATTATTCTCTATAGCATCTGTGTTAGTTATTGTTTCACTGCTGTGGTCAAATACTAGATAAAAGAAACATAAGGAAAGAAAAGGTGATTTTAATTTGCTGTTCAGATGAAAGAAAAGACATGGAAGAAGGAGTCTGAGAGTACTGATCACATTGTTTCTGCAGTCATAAAATAGAGGAAGGTTATTATTAGTGCTTAGCCCCTCCTCCCCCTTCTTAGTCAGGGTTTCTATTCCTGCACAAACATAATGACCAAGAAGCAAGTTGGGGAGGAAAGGGTTTATTCAGCTTATACTTCCAATTGCTGTTCATCATAAAAGGAAGTCAGGCCTGGAACTCATGCAAGTCAAGGAGGAGGAGCTGATGCAGAGGCCAAGGAGGAATGCTGCTTATTGGCTTGCTTCCCCTTGCTCATCTGGCTTTCTTGTAGAGCCCAAGACTAGCAGCCCACAGATGGTACCACTCACAAGGGGCCCTCCCCCCTTGATCTCTAATTGAGAAAATGCCTTACTGCTGGATCTCATGAAGGCATTTTCTCAACTGAAACTCCTTTCTCTGTGATAATTCTAGCTTGTATCAAGTTGACACAAATTTAGCCAGTGCAATTGACCTCTTGTCAACTTGACACACAAATACATCACTATTAAGCCTCAACCCTTACTTTCTTATTTATCCCCAAGTTCTAAATAACTTTAAAAGTCCCACAGTCTTTGCAAACTCTTACTATTGAAATATCAATCCCTTTAAAAATGTCCATCTCTTAGAATTCAAAGCCTTTTCACCATCAAAAGTCTCTTAACTGTGGGCTCCACTAAAATACCTTCTTCCTTCGTGAGAGAAAATATATCAGGGCACAGTCACAATCAAACACAAAATCAAACTGCAACCATCCAATGTCTGTGATCCACTCACAATCTTCTGGATTCCTCCAAGGTCTTGAGTCACTTCTCCAGCTCTGCCCTTTGTAGCACACACCTTATCTTCTAGGCTCCAGATGCCTGTACTCCACTGCTGCTGCTGTTCTTGGTGGTCATCTCATGGTACTGGCATCTCCAAAACACTGCTGTCTTCTGCTGCAACTAGGTTTTACCATGGTACCAAGCCTCACCGCTTTTGCATGACCCCTTCAGTCCTGGGCTGTCAATGCAACTGAGGCTGCACCTTCACCAATGACCTTCCATGGCCTCGCACAGTGCCCAGGCCTCAGCTGCTCTTCATGACTCCTTCATGCCTTCAAAACCAGTACCACCTGGGTGACTCTTACACATTACCAAATCCAGCCACAGCCCAAGGTACAACCCTGGCTATCTCTGGAACACAGCCTCTGTACTCTCAGAAAACACTTCTCAGAAGATTTCACCTCAGTGATGCTGGTTTCTTCTTAATCACCACTAATTTCTTAGCTCCAGCTAACCAGCATCAATAGTACCAGTAATGCAATGGCTTTGCTTTAGTAGTTCTGGTATCTTGTTAATCACAGCTGATCCTTCAGCCCCAGCTAACCAAAACCACAGAGCCTTCACAGTCAATGGCCCTGAGAAGAGTCTTTAATCTTCCCTCTGAAATTTTACAACCCAGGCCTCCATCTTCTGCACTGTTCTCAACATTATCTTCTAAGCTCCTACACAACATCCCACAGAGCTCTTAACACCAAATGGATCTTCTAGCCCAAAGTTCCAAAGTCCTTCCACAGTCCTCCCCAAAACATGTTCAGGTTGTCACAGGAATACTATGCTGGTACCAATTTGTCTTAGTCAGGGTTTCTGTTCCTGCACAAACATGACCAACAAGCAAGTTGGGGAGGAAATGGTTTATTCACCTTATACTTCTAATTGCTGTTCATCAAGAAAGGAAGTCAGGACTGGAACTCAAGCAGGTCAAGGAGCAGGAGCTGATGCAGAGGCCAAGGAGGAATTCTGCTTACTAGCTTGCTTCCCCTGGCTTGCTCATCTGGTTTTCTTGTAGAGCCCAAGACTAGCAGCCCACAGATGGTACCACTCACAAGGGGCCCTCCCCCCTTGATCACTAATTGAGAAAATGCCTCACTGCTGGATCTCATGGAAGCATTTTCTCAACTGAAACTCCTTTCTCTGTGATAACTCCAGCTTGTGTCAGGTTGACACAAAACCAGCCAATACACCCCTTCTCTTATTCTTTTATGTACTTACTTACTTATTTACTTACTTGTACTGCATGTGTGGGCACATGTATGCCAGGGTGTGGATATGAAGTCAGAGAACAACTTTCTAGAGTAGTGTCTTTCTTCCACATGGGTTTTGAGGACTAAACTCAGTTTGTTAGGTTTGGCAGTAAGTGCCTTTAACATGGTGAATAATCTGAGCAGGTCCCACTGTCTCCTTTTCCTTACATCTGGAACTGTAACCCATGGAATGGTACCACCCACATTTACAGTTGGTCTTCCAAGTACGTAACTAAATCTAGAGGTTGCCTCATAGAAAAGCCCTGAGATTTTCCTTCTACGTGGTTTTAAGGTGCTGTCAAACCGACAAGCACCAAGTCATCATACATCTACTTTTCTTTTTCAAAGCTCAACAATATTTATTTGCTATTGGATATTGAAGAAAAATGAAAACTGTTAGAATATTTTATATCCAGTTCTGAAAAATAGTTAATTGACATAGGGTTTGTGCCCAGGTCAGTTTCAGATTGCCAGTAAGATGTGGGACTATTGAAAAAAGATATTACGCCCTTTCACGTGCTTACTGTTTTCCTTGGTTTTCAATACCTTTTATTAGTTTCTACCAATGTACTCTTTGATATTAATAATTGCATATCCCCTATATGTGGTAATAATGTATAATATTTTCATTGGGACTGAGAAACAGTTGTAGAGTCAGTAATAGAAAGGATCTCATTGTCAGAGCTCCCAGAGAAGTAATCCATACAAGTCTGCTTCTTTAATTCCTGCATTTTTCTTTCTTATTCTTGTTCCCTAACACTTTGGGGGTGTCCTTGCCCATTAGAGCATTGTTGTGATTCATAACAGACTCAGGCTGAAGGCAATTTAACTTCAAACAAACAAAAAGAACATCCCTGAAATCTATATATAAAATGAAACAATAAAATGGCTTAACCCCCCCCCAAAAAAAGAAGAGTCAAAAGCAGACAGTGTTCTTTTGTGTTCTGCTGCTTAGAAGAGGGAAGTTCAATGGAGTCTCAGAAGCCAAGAGATAGGAAGGAGGAGCTGAGCTTTGCATCAGACACATGAGTAACATCGCTGAGTAGAGCTTCTATTATCTTAGGGCATCTATATCTTTGTGTCACAATTTCCTCAAAGGTAAAATTGAGACAAAATTCATTTATTTATTAATATTGTAAGCATTTCCTAAGCACCTAGTGTATATCACTAATATAAATTATTTAATGTATTGATACAAAATGGCATTTAAAAAAAACTATGACAAAAACAATATTTTTCAGTTCCCTGGTGATGACTTTAAAGTCCCACTATTGGTCTATTAACTTGGGTCTTTATGGTGAAAAACAGTATTTTACTACTTGGGAGTTAGCTTGTAAGTTTAATATGCAATAGCATTCACTGCCCTGAAAATGCCTGGAAAGAAACATAGAGTGTGATTGAAGTGGTCTCCACCAATTCACTTAGTGGTCACTGGGAAGGGAAAGTTCTAAATAAAATCCTGTGCACAATGGCTCGTACATACTAAAGAACTCAGCATTTGAAATGACCATTTTCTCTTCGTTAATGGAGCTTTTAAAGCTGAGATATGGAAATGATAAAAACATCATGTGATGATAGGTGTTTCTTCAATAAGAAGTCTATTTTATACTGAAAGATAATAAAATACACTCAGCTGAATGTACACACACACACACAAACACACACCATACACACACACACATACACTCACACATATAAACCTCTTGAAATCTTAACACATTTTTCTTGCAAATGAAAGGCAATGATGGTGAGAAAAGAGCCCTTTTATGATCATTTTCCTCACAGTTTATGATTTTTTCTGGTGATGGCTACTTGTTTTGATGTTCAAACATAAAAATGAATCTTGGCTTACAAAATAGCATATAGAAGGCCCATGCTACAGGCAGTAGAAAAATTCACCAAAAATATTACTAAAATGAGAGAATTTATTAAAACAAATCATAAAATCTTTGTGTGCCAGTTCCCATAGGTGGAGTCCCACAGTTGATGGGAAATGGAAGTTATTTTATTTTATTAAATTAAATTATTTTATTAAATTAAATTAAAAAGTTATTTTATTAAATGATGATCTTATCAGCGGACTATATTTGCAATTGCCCTCTCCTTTTCTGGATGGGTAGTGGGTCTTCTAGTATAATTTGTCTCTCTTGAAGTGGGCCATGTATATATGGTGCCACAAACAACTAGTGTTTAGGCTCTACGTATGACCTGTGTGAGACAGCATGGGGCAGATTCTGAATGGTCATAGTTAGTCATGATAAGTTAGTATGGAAATTTTGCTTTTATATTTGGTCTTTTATCTATACAAATCTGAAATTCATTCACTGCTTCTTCCAAATATGCTCTCAGAAGGATCACTAATATAGCTTATTTTCAGATTTGAAAACTTGTGGCTTGATATCCAAAAGGAACACATGGCCCGCCCTAGTTGAGAGAGGCAGAAAAGGGTTCTGTCCCTGGGTCATAACTACTCATTCTGTGTTTCTCTCCTGCATTTTCAGGATCCAGGAAAATTATAATAAGCTCTAAAAGAAAACTTATCTCAGCTTCAAATATTTTCCTAGAGTAATTGAATCAGTAGGTTTGGGGCTTTGAGGGAATCGTTATGTTAGCCTTCAGATAGAAATAGCCTGTCCCTAGGTTGAAATGTGTTACATTTAAATTGATACTGCTTTTCCCTAATGTGCAATTACCAGAGACAAAGACCTACTTTTGTAGATACTGCAAGGGAAAGGAAGCAAGTATTGCCTTTCTCTCACTTCTCGGGGCCAGTCTATTTCTGAAATCTCTTTGTTGAAATTTCTATTGTCCTTAATTGTTAGGACGGAGTCTCCTGGTGGACACTGAGGAGGGCTTTAAGTGAAAAACCAAGTTCACAAGGCTAGGAAAGGGACAGTTGGCCTATACCATATACTCTTCATGCTACTGTAGCTCTTTCAGGCTTCATAACCACCCTGCAGACCACATGTATCCATTGCTTTGTTTGATCATCAATCAAGTCACCCAATATATACTTATTTTCTGTCCTCCAAGGACCAGAGTCATGGAAGTTGTGTCTGTCTTGACAGCACTTTCCTGTAATTGTGGACACTGTTGTTTAGCAGAAGAGCCATATAATGAACAAAAAGCAAAATGTGATTTTTTCCCCCCATAGTTTAATTTTAACCATGTGGCTTAGTGCATGAGAATATCTTGCATGTGTTATTCACCAATTAACCAGGAGAACCAAAGTCCACATTTTGCCTATGTTCTGACACATTGATGTTCTTGGAGATAGGCTTCTAGGGAGCATGAATGGATGGGATTTCATGATAAAACTTTTCAATTCCAATTGGAATCAGTCAGCTTTGAGAGGAGTTTGAGGCCGAACACCTGAATTGAACTAGCCACCCAAAGTTCAGAAAAAGCTAGAAAGAGTGAGTTTATTTGACCTCAGAGGCTGAAACATTATAGGGCTAGGTTCGCATAGGGAGGCTGGAAGCTAAAGCTTTCAAGGTCCAGGGTTAAAGATTAGATTGTACAGAGGCTAGAAGCTTCCAAGCCTAGGTCTAGGAATAGTGGTATAGAAACAGGCTGGGCTCAGCCCAAGCCATGTTTTTATAAAGTTTGAGAAAACACTAATCTCATCGCTTCATCTGAGGAAATAAAAGTGACATTTACATGTTGGAAGCTTAAGTAATAAGTTGTATCATTTTTCTGAGTTCTTGCATTGTGCTTGTGGTAGTTACCACACAGTTTCTGTGACGACCCTAGAAAACACACTTGATATCTCTCTCTTCCTTGCAGTTGAGGTAGATATATTAGTGACCTTTCCTTCTATTCTCATGAGAATTTTCTGGGATGAAAAATGATCTGCTCATTTCCTACATGAAACCATCTTGAAGTTCATTTTTATTGCAGTGGTCATTTCACAATTTCTCAAGTGAAGACAAGGTTACTCTTTCCTCCTCAGGACTTTTTTTTCTTGAGACCTTTGTATATGTCTCCCCTGATGGCCTCAACTTCCTGATAGCCCATGCAATATCTCATTCCTCTTTAGGTTCTTGGCCTTCCACCTATTGGATGTTGGCTGAATAGTAAACATAGAACAAAATTAGACAGTTGTAATCAATACAACTTTGATGTAAAAATCCAGAAAGCAGCCTTCTGTACTCAACCCTTAGAAATAGGAACATAGGTTTCTTTAGCATTACTACTGACATGTTATATGGGATGCTTCTTCTTTCTGAATTCCTTGTGCATTGCAGGATGTTCAGCAGTATATGGGGTGTGAGCCATGGCTCCAGAGAGAAAAACTGGTAAGATGAAGCAGGTTCAAAATGTCGGGAAATCTTAGAACTGAGAATGGTATGCATGGAACCATACCCTGCCAAGCTCTATCTGTCCTTGAACAGGTAACCACAACAACCCATTGCAAGGGCCAGGACAATCAGTCATGTAGGGACAACACCTGAAGTCTTTCCCCATGCAAATAGAGAATCCCTAACATCTCAGACTGAGCCAATGGGAGGCATCTACCCCTGAATCTCACCCTACTCCCAAAATGTTTATAAGGTTCCTATCCACATGGAATAAAGTTCATGAGCTATTTCCCCAAGAATCATCTTAGGGTGGCTGTTTTATTGAGCTGTAACACTCTGGGGAAGAGATTTCTCTCCTGAAGCATTTATTGCTGGACCTTGGATCCACCCAGCAGGCTAGACTTGCACCTCTGCTTGCAAGTATCAGCTGTCATTTGTTGTCAGTCCCTGACACTGAAAAAGTAGCAAGAGAGACCCTGGCTACATGCCCTGCATGGGTTTTCCTTCAGAGAGCTATAACACTTTGGTCTTTCCAGCCAAAAAGCCAGACCAAAGCCCTTTGGAACTTTTCATTCTGGCCAGGCCAGAGACCATTGGATTGCATCCGTCTCCTTTGAGTGGCTTGCAGGTGGCCTTAGGGCACCCCAGGGTTGATGCAGACACTCAGCCCAACACTGGTGTTCTGATTCCCAGAAGCCAGTGATAGTTTCCTTTCTCACGTTTTGACAAATGACCAGCTATCTAAAAGTCACTAGATACCCACTGCAGTGGGGACAAGAGTCACCCTGGTTGAGAATGGTGTTCCCAGACAATCTGGTGACTGTATCACCAGTTGTCAGTTCTCAATTAAACTTTATTATCCCCGTAGAAAATTCTGACTTCTTAATAAGATGTGGCAGTAGCTTTATACTCATAGGACTCAAGTTCAAGCTACAGCGATGCTTGGTTGTCTTTGTTTTCTCAGTGAAATCAGGTGTTTACATCTTGAAAGCTTTAACTCAAGGAACTGCTGGAAGTAAAGATTACTCAGTTAAGACTGGTTCTGAGAGAATAAGAAATACTCCAGCTTTCTTGGAGACATGCCTATATTAAGCAGACTATTTTATCTTTTGTTAGCAGCATCTGTGAACTCTAGCCTGCCTAAATTAACTCGGAATTTTGCTCACCTTCTTCCATCCCTGACATTAGCAGGTCTGGCTCAGGGCTTGTTTATTCTTTCTCTAGAATGATGATGTGTCCAGTTTGTCTATCAGCTAGTATTCTGTTTTGTAGATTATAAAGTCTTGATTCTAATAAGCTAAATGATAAGAAAATGCATTTTATCTACTATGAGGGTTCAACATACCTTCAGACATAATGCAAGTAGGATGTAGCTGAATATCTTTACATTCTCTCAAAGGTATATGGTTCCTTTGTCAGGTCTTACTAAGTGATTCTCCCATTTCTTCTTCTCTAGCAAAATTTCTATGTGTCTCCATGAACCAAAATTTCAATTCATATTCATATAAAACCAAATCTTATAAGCTCTCCCAAGTGACATTTGACAAAAGCCTGCAAAGTTTGTGAGACTAAGGCCAAATTCCTCTAGAAACTATGGGGGAAAAAAGAGGAATGAGAAGTTTTGTGTGGAACTAAGATCCTTTGTGAGAGGAGTATGTAACACACAGCACTACAACCTCTTGAGTGGATTTTACCACTTGCTATTTCTGGTTTTTCAAAGCATATTTTGCTTTGCTGCCATTTAGCGAATGGACATGTATTGAATATCTGTGCTACACTTTAAAAAAAAAAAAAGACTTATTTTATTTATACGAGTACACTGTAGCTATCTTCAGACACACCAGAAGAGGGCATTGGATCCCATGACAGATGGTTGTGAGCCACCATGTGGTTGCTGGGAATTGGACTCAGGACCTCTGGAAGAGCAGTCAGTTCTCTTAACCTCTGAACCATCTCTCCAGCCCCTAAACTTTTCTTAAGACACAAACATGGATATTCTATAATATCCTGAGAACTTCAATGACTTCCAGATCCTATCTAAGTTTCCTTTTCCATGTGTCAGTGAGGGTCTTAATTCTGGGTCATTTCTCTGGACTCATGATATGCTTAGCTCAGATGTAGCTGGCATTCTCTGAAGATGCCTTCTGTCTTTCTGACAACACTTCTGCTTACCATTTTCTTTTGCCTTGCCCACCTCTATCCATCACAGAAAGCTCATAACTGCCTTTGAGAATCAGAGTGGACATTTTCAAGAGTACAATCTAACTTAGTGTCTTAGTCAGGGTTTCTATTCCTGCACAAAACATCATGACCAAGAAGCAAGTTGTGGAGGAAAGGGTTTATTGAGCTTACACTTCCACACTGCTATTCATCACCCAAGGAAGTCAGGGCTGGAACTCAAGTAGGTCAGGAAGCAGGAGTTGATGCAGAGGCCATGGAGGGATGTTCCTTACTGGTTTGCTCCTCCTGGCTTGCTTAGCCTGCTTTCTTATAGAATCCAAGACTACCAGCCGAGAGATGGTACCACCCATAAGGGGCCCACCCCTCCTTGATCACTAATTGAGAAAATGCCTTCTACCTGGATCTCATGGAGGCATTTTCTCAACTGAAGCTCCTTTCTCTGTAATAACTTCAACTTGTGTCAAGTTGACACACAAAACCAGCCAGTAAACCTAGTATAAAGCAACCAGTATGATTCTCACAAGAACAATAGTGTTACTATTTTCCGTTCATCTGCTTTATTACTGAATATTGGATACATGATAATTTATTCTTTGGAAAGAACACAGGGAGTGGAAATAGTCACTTCCATTTTCTAACTAAAATATACCGAAAAATTTGCCTCAGATTCACTTCTTGGCCAGCAGGAGTCTTGTTGCAGGAAATATTAAAAGAGAGAGCCTGCATGTTCCTGTGTTCAGGCCAGCAACTGGTGGGCCGCAGCAGATCTCTTGCCGGGTGATCTCACTCTCTCAGCCTGCCAACTCTCTGGAGCTGAATCCTTTGGGAGATCGCTGCCGCCAGGCCCACACAATAATTGCCTGCCCCACAGACAGCCATCTCATCACCCAATTACCCAGCAGAATTAAAACTCTTACGCATATAGCTAACCAATCAGATTTATGTATCAATAAAAAAATTTTACAAGATGCCAATACAATAATTTCAGAGCCTAGTGATAATAATAAAAGCTGCCCACCTAGATTAGACAGCTTATTCCAAACTTCTAACCTTAATGATAATATAACCATCAGTGGTGCTATGCCAGTTCAAGTCTGCTGCCCTCTTCCTCCTCCTCTCCTTCAGGAAGCTCTCTCCTGTGCGACTCTTAGTTCCGCCTTCCTGTTTCCTGTCCAATCACAGGGCTCTTATTGCCCTAAATGTAATTGGACAGGGAAAATCCTGCAACAGAGTCTGAAATTCATTTTCAGATTAAAGTATCTCACTGTAAACAGAACACAGAACTCAGAACACAGAAGCCTAGGAAACGGACCAAACTCCACTCTTCTAGTGACTTGGGTTTGAAAGCTATGCAGCCTCACCTCTTATCATTTCTCCCCTGAATTCTATCTATCCATGTTCTAGGCAAACTGGAAGACTTTTCACTCTTAGCACACTGTTGTTGGAAGTCATGTTCAATGGGTTTTAGCAGCTTTATTGAGATAACTTGTATACCATGTGATTAACCTGTCTAAAAGCTATAATTCTATGTTTTATTATAGTTAGAATTGTGTTATCATTGCTGCAGCAAATTTACAATATTTTTTCACTCTAAATGGAATACCATAACCATTAGCTATGACTATCTTAACCCCACCCACTTGTTCAATCACTATCTTATAAACCTACTGTTGAACTACTATCTGTCTCCTTACATCTGACTATTTTAGACATTTCAAATTAGTTGAATTATACATGATTTTTTCTTATTGACTTCTTTCATTTGGTATGATGTTTTTAAATTGTAGCACCTTTCAGAATCTCATTCTTTTAAATGTGAAATATTTTATTGTAAGAATATGCACTTTTGGCCAGCATGCACGCTTGATTCCAGAGCTAAAATAATCAGAGGCAGGCACATTTCTTTGTGATCATGGCTAGCCTGGACCACATTGTGAGTTCTAGGACAGCCAATGCTATATGGCTATATGAGATATATATATATATATATATATATGAGAGAGAGAGAGAGGCTGAGAA
The DNA here is from genome assembly GCA_019843965.1 of Rhynchomys soricoides. NCBI lineage: Eukaryota > Metazoa > Chordata > Mammalia > Rodentia > Muridae > Rhynchomys > Rhynchomys soricoides. The sequence continues at coordinate 187,729 of JADRCH010000007.1, read as the reverse complement.
TGTACCTTGTTTATCTATTGATCAGTTGTCAGTTGAGCTTTTCCATAGTGTGGTCAATAGAATACAATGCTATGAATATTTGTATATAAATACTCTGTATGTATATATTATAATTTTATATATACATGCCAGTATATTTTAATCACCAGGACAGGTGATAATCGTATCTTTAATTGTTTTCTAAAACAATTTCTTGTGAATCTGCAATATATCACATCTATATCAGAAGGGCATAACGTTTCTAATTTCACCACATGCTCACTAACACTTGTTATTATTTTAACCCATCTTGTCCTTAGTGAATGTTCCGGGATTTCATTATTCTGATTTGCATTTATCTAATGACCAATCATTTTTGAACACCATTTTAAACCCAGGGCATTTGTATATCTTTATGGAGAAATGTGTAGTATATAACCTTTAGTCTATTTTTAGTTGAATATTTTTATTATTGAATTATGAGTTCCTAATTTATGCTAGACCTTATTTCCATATCAGATATGCTTGTAGAATGTTTCTCCCACTCAGAGATTTGCCCTGTACAATCTAGATAAAGTTCTTGGAAGTACAAAGAGTTCAGTGTTGATAAAAGTCCTGTTAATCTGCTTTTGCCCCTGGTGTTTGTGATTTAGGTATAATGTAATCAATTTTGCCTAATCCAAGGTCACAGAGAATTATTTCTGTATTTTCTTTTAGAGGCTGTAGTCTTAGCTCTAACATTCACGTCTATGATCTCTTTGAGTCAATTGCTTATACACATGAATGCTCCAACTATATTCTATGCATGGATATCCAGTTGTAAGTGTTCATTGAAAAGAAGCATCATTTCCTGTTAAGTGTTTTAAAAATCACTGTTGAAAATCAGTTGTACATACACATATGAACTTATTTCTGGGATCATAATTTTATCCTCCTTATTTACCTGTCTATAATACAGTGTTTATTAGATGTCTTCTTTGATAATGTCATACTTGAGTCTCAATGATACAAAATGTCATATACATACTGAAATATAACTATGTCAATGACTATTGTCTTATAGTAAGTTTAAGCATTTCATTTAGTTATTTAATTATTCACTTATTTATTTTTGTATACGTGGTTGTGTATATGTAACATGGCTCACATGTGAAGGTCATAGAATGACTTATGGAAGTTCAGTCTCTCCTTTCACCATGTGGGTTCTGGGGGCTGAATTCAGATCATCAGGCATGGTAGCAAGTGTTTTTACCTACAAAGAGAGCTCACAAGCCCTGAGAGTAAGTTTTAAAAGAGAAAATCTAAGTACTCAAAGTATGATCTTCATTTTCATAATTATTTGGATTATTTGGGCTCCATGAGTTTCCATATGAATTTTAGAATCAAACATATATTTTTACCAAGAAGACTTGCCTATCATAAAGTAGCCCTGGAGATAAAGCATTTCTGTAGTAACTGTGCTGAATTCATATAATGTATGACTACTTTAATAATACTGTTTTTCAAACTATGAGTACAACCTATCTTTATTTACTTATATATCTTAACAGGTATTTCAATGGTTTTCAGAATACAAGTTTTCACTCTCTTCAAGCCAGTTTGTTTTGACACAATAATAAAAAGAAAATTACTCAATATAAGCTTAGTGAAATACAATTACTTCTTGTGGTTGATCTTGTAGTTTGAAACTTTCTGACTTGTTATAAGAATGTTCCTGGCATCCTGATGCATTTTGTTCATACACAATCCTATGCAAAATCACATAGTGTGAAGAGAAGTACCTACTGTGTATTTCTCTTGCCTGTCTCATCTTGGACCTTCTGCTCAGTGTCGAACGAGAGTGGTAAAAAGGATTCAGAGAGAAGTACTCTTCACTGTGATGTCTTGTAGCTACTAACTGCATTTTCTGGGTGTTCTTATCAGGTTGAAGAAACTTTCTCCCATTCCTGTAATGTGCAATATTTACATCACGTATAATATTGGACTTTTTGAGTGCATTTTCTACATCTATTAACATATTCATGTACTTTTGTTTAATATTTTGTTGATATGATGGATCAGTTCAACTCATTTCCAGATGTTAAACTGACCCTCTCTACTCTTTGTATCCATTTCTTTTGGTGATCATCCATAATGGTTTTAGATTTTGCCATATGTGTACTGTTTTGTTGGAGGTTTTCATATGTATGTTTGCAATATATAATTGCTCTGCAGTTTCCTTATGATGACTACTTTTGATCTTGATACTGGAGAAATAACTTCTTAGAGTAAGCTTGGAAGTGTTCACTGTTACTATATTTTTAAGAAGCATCTTCAACCATTGTTCATGGTATTTTACTATAATCTATTTTTGTCTCTACAATTTTTGCTCTGTATGTCTTTTCTCTTGTATGAAATGCAACCAGTACTTTTAAAACAAAAGAGAGGTCTCATAGTCTTCTTGCCTCAGCCTTGCAAGTACTGTGCTTAAGAGGTACACCCTGCCCAGGTCCATCAGGTAAGTCTTGCTTAAGTTATGTGTGTATGTCATACATTTTGTAAATACCATAAAATATGTGTTTCTTATGGTGTGGTTAAAAAAATCTGAAACTGGAGTTTGCCAAGTACCAGGCCTATTTTGTATGAATGGTCATAGCCTGTGTTAAAATTTCATTAATTTCTCCCTCTTACTTGGTTGATAACTACTAGTTTTCAAGTATACCTTTAGGTGATGCTTTCTGGAGGAGCCCTTTCTTTTCTTTCTTTCTTTCTTTCTTTCTTTCTTCCTTCCTTCCTTCCTTCCTTCCTTCCTTCCTTCCTTCCTTCTTTCCTTCCTTCCTTTCTTTCTTTTTTGTTTTAAAAATGAATTCATTTATTTATTCACTTTACATCCCAATGACTAACCCCTTCTCCTCTCAGTACCCCATCATTCCTCCCTCCTTGTTCCCTCACACATTACAGGTCCCTTTTGCCCCCTCCCTAGCACATCAATTCACCGAAGTACTAGGCACATTCTCTCCCACTGAAGCCAGACAAGGTGGCTACTATTAGGTGGATGTGATTCACAGGCAGGTAGGCAACAGTTTCAGGGACAGGCCTGCTCTAGTTGTTGGGGACCCACATGAAGACCAAGCTGCACATATGCTATATATCGGCGGGGGAGGGTGCTAGGTTCAGTCCATGCTCACTCTTTGGTTGGTTCTGTCTCTGGGAGCTCCCAAGGGTCCAGGTTAGTTGACTCTGTTCTTCCTGTGGAGTACCTGAATTTGTTGCCTGTGGATTTCGTCACCCAACTTTGTCTGGCCACAATGAGAGAGGATACACCTAGTCCTGCAGTGACTACTGTATGTGGAGGGTGTGTTAATACCCAGTGTTGGGGGTCTTCCTTCTCAGAGGAGAAGGGGATCGGGAATAGAAGGAGGAGCTGTGATGGGGTAGTGGGGACTGGGAAGAGAGGTGGGCTAATATTGGGGTATAAATTTAATAAATAATTTAATTAATTAAAAGAAAGAAAGATGAACGCAAGCACCAGAATTCATCATAAGTCTGCTTTTGAAAATACTCAGACACTATCATAGTGTTAATGTGGGAAAAAAAGCATTAAAAAGCTACAAAGGCTGTCTTTCATGTGAAGCAAAGCAAGGTAGTCTTAGACACAGTGCTTTTTACTAGATCTTTGCTGAGTAATGGAGGCAAGGGGAAAGAGGCGGAGAGCTCCTGTGTCCTGCTGTGTGTGTCCACAGGACTCCCTCCCTGTCTTGCAATGCTTAGTTAAAGTGAAAACATTGCTCCATCTAGTGGTTTTTCTTAACACATGTTTCTCACAGCTTCCTCTTGTAGGTTATCTTTAACAATACCAGACAGATGGGAAGCTTCAGTTTACTGAAGGTTCATGATAAATTTTTGTCCTTCAGAGTTTTGAAGACTGAATTATTTATAGAGCATAGACATGAACGAAGACTTCCAGACAAAATTGTGGCCAGAAGTGTCCTGAAAATAATTCTTTTACTGCTTCACATATCTGGAAAATCTTTGGTAGGTTTCACACGATAGTGCTGTTTGTGAATTCAAGAGAGGAAATCTCTAATAGTTAAAAAGGGAGAAGAACAGGAAGGCAGAGTTATGAGCCACAGCTCAAGTCAGAGTAATTGAAGTCAATAGAAACAAATTTCATCAGCTCAGGGTCAGTTTTGATTAATTGGCATTTATATATTTTATGGTTTTCAATTTGCTGCATTTTGAAAGCCCAGTGATTTTTTAAATTAAACATCAGAAATTGTAAAATTTATCTTCTCAGAGGCTGTATCCTCTACCTCCAGATTAACACACTGGAACCTAATCCCAGATGGAAGGCCTGTGGGAGTTGGAACCCTCCTGTAAGGTAGCAGTGTTCTTACATAAGGCTTCACACACGCATTGTCCCCCTTTTCAGGCATATTAACACAGTACTATTTCTGGGTGGTGCCAGGAAGTAGTCTCTCATCCCTGAACCTGACATTGCATTTGACCTTCCAGCCTCTAGAACTATGTCAAATATGCCTCTATGATTATAAGCCTGAACAGATAAGAAAAATATTGATGTACTTGCCTATAAATATTCTGAAATGTCATTTACCCAGTTCTACTATGTGGAAATTCACTTGGTCCTTTGGTTCTCTTTTTAAATTTCCATCATTAGGAAGGTGGTACCTATAGAAAGTGTTTAACCCAGGATGCTGGCTTCCTTTTTCCTACTACCTTTAAACCAGGAATGGCATTTTCAGTTTCACGAGAATAAAGGATATACAGCAGAGGGTTTCTGTGGTTGAATGGGCTCAAAATATTTACTACTTAACTCATTATAGATGTTTTCTTAGATTAATGCTTCTCTAGTATTAAATATAAGCATTCTAATTGATGCAGTTTGTAGTATGGTGGTTATTTTTGGCTCTATTTTTGACTTTGGTGACTTCCATTCAAACGTGTTATATATGACATCTGATTCACAATCCACACCAAATCACAGGGCTGTGTTTGATAATGAGATAGAAAAGCGAAAATCCCACCCCCAAAACACACACACACACACACAGAGAGAGAGAGAGAGAGAGAGAGAGAGAGAGAGAGAGAGGGAGGATGGTCACTTTTAACTGTCAACTTGATACACTCTGGAATCATCTGGGAAGAGCATATCTGTGAAGGATTGCCTAGATCACGTTGGCCTGTGGGCATGTCTTTTGGGGAAGATCATCTTGATTATGTTCATTGATGTGAGAAGGTTCATCCCAGTTTGGGTGGCATCATTCCCTAAGTTTGGTCCACAAACTATGAAAAACCTAGAGAAAGTTCCCACCTGTTGACTCTCTTGCTGTTATAACTTGTAACCTGGAAATGTGAGCTAAAAATAAGTCCTTTCTTTCCTAAATTGCTTTCTTTCCTTGGGTTTCACCAAAGCAACAGAAATGAAACTAGGACACATGTCAAGTCACAGGCTCATCATGGGATCTGTAATCATTTTTACTTGAAAAAAGAATATGGAATTGCAAATCAAATAAAAAATACACACCTAGATTAGACAAGGTAAAAAGAACCATTTTATGCAACATGACCTCTGAGCCTTTCACAGGAGATAGCAATCTTGTAAAAATGTCAATATGCTTTCGAGAATTTTTGTTTTAACTTGTGACATTTCAATGAGAATTAAATAACTTTTAAGATAAGATTATTTTAGAATATTAATTAAAATTTGAGTTATTACTGGAAAATTTCACAAATTCTGGTTATGCTCAAATTTCCATGATTTCATTGAAAAGATACAGAAGTCAGAGAAGAAAAAGCCAATCAACACCTGTGGTCTTACAAGTGTCCAATTTTGCATTTATTCCATCCTATTAAAAGCAACTATTCATGTAGGTTTCTTTAACTCCAATGCAACAGGAAATTTGAGTTTTCCAGAGGCTGTGTAGATCATGGTTTGAACTGTGAGGAAACCATGAAGCAGAAATCAGAGCTTGAGCAAGTGCTGCTCTGAGCCCTGATCTGCTTGGCCTTGACCTCCTGCTGTTAACAGCAACTACAGAAAGCAGTAGAGTCAGCATCAGTGGGCATGCACCATCAGCAACAGCTTCTGTCATTCACAAGTGCCAGCTTTTAAGAGATGAGAACCCTTCCCAGTGATAAGAAGTCTGGGACCCTTAGATTAGAGTCACTCACAGTTCTTGTCTTAATTAGAATCCAGGTTAGAACTCACTCTTCCTGATTGATTGGAGGTGGTGTAGTCAAAGCATGCCTTGATTAATGTTAATGATATTATGCAAAACTAGATCCTATGTGTACATCAACATTTGATGATTCTCAAAGGAAATGGTTGGTTATGATTACTATAAATCAATCACATTAAGTGATGATTGTTTTTGCTATTAATAGGGTTTAAGCATGGAGCCCATGCATTTAGAGCTTATTCTATTAGCTCCCTACTGGAGGTTGGCTCCCAGTTACTTGCTAATTCATACATTATGCCTCCTTCATTTCAGCTTTTCTTATAGAATTTCATCACAAACAAATAATTACCACACCTGAATTGAACTGACAAATAGTTATTTATTATGTCTCCTAAGGCCCAGATTTCTTTCCTTTTAAGACTTATTTATTTATTTATTTTATGTATATGAATACACTGTCACTATCTTCAGACACACCAGAAGAGGGCATCGGATGCTATTACACATCGTTGTGAGCCACCATGTGGTTGCTAGGAATTGAACCCAGGAACTCTGGAAGAACAGCCAGAGCTCTTAAGGATGAGCCATCTCCTCATCCCCACATTTCTTATTGGAACTTTGTCATTTCTGCTCAGATGTTAATAGTCAGAAGAGACTTCACAGTCAAGGTCAAGGTCAAGACTGAAGTGGCAAACCACCCTACTAATGATGAGGCTGTGTTAAGAGGGTAGAGAGAAGGCCTCTGAACTACTGAGTTATAAAATCAATGGCAGTTTTGTATGCAACTCTATCCATGTATCCCTGAAAGACAGCCCTGAAAGAACCTAACTAATGTCACTGGGATGAAGGAAAAGTGTATATGCAGATTTCCTATATGCTGCCAACTTCTTCCTAGTTACTGAAGAGTTTTAGTTATGGTCGTAGTATGTGACATGTTTTCCCTAGCATGCTTTGGTAATCACAATTTAGGTTTTATTTATTCTATTGTGATCATCGTTATAATTTTTCATGCACTTAAAAGCCATTTGCATTTCTTTTATATGACCACTTTGTGTTTCTTCCTCCCCTCTTTTTGTTTTTTGGGCTGTTTTGAGACAGGGTTTCTCTCTGTAGCCCTGGCTGTTCTGAAACTCACTTTGTAGACCAGGATGGCCTCGAACACACTGTGGCCCCCATGTTTTTGCTTCTCCAATGCTGGTATTAAACTTGTCTGCCACCATACCTGGCTTCTATCCATATTTTAAATAAGGATATTACCTATTACTTTTATACCTTAGAAGCTTCTTGCACAATAAAGGAATTACTACTTGGCTTATGATATGTATTGTGTATATGTTTTCCACATGAATTTTCTGAGAATTTCATAAATGAAGACAATACTGTTATATCTATCCTTATTTCACCTCTAAGTTCCCCTACATCTACCCAATACCTCTTCTCCCAACATCATGTCTTCTGCTTCCTCCCATTGTCTTCCTTTTCTTCTCCTTCTGCTAACTTACTGAGTGTGATTAGCGCTGCCATATGTGCATGGATGTGGAGCTGTCCACTGAAGCTTGGGAAGCTAACTTGTGGCCAGACTTTCAGAAAATAATGGTTCCCTACCCAAGGACCACCAACTGCCAGTAGCTCCCAGGAAGGGCTGGGACCTAGAGTCCATCTCTGTTATTTCTAGGAATTTTTCCTGGTTTGAGCCCATGTAGGTAAACACAGCCGGTGTGAGTTAATGATTTGCAATACCTGTGTCATGTCCAGAAAACAGTATTTCACATTGTTTCTCCTTCATACCATCTCTTAAATTCTGACTTGACCATCTTCTATTCCTTGAGTCTCTGGGGACAAAGAGCTGATAACAATGCCATATTTAGGTCTGAGCTTTCAGTCTTTTGTTGTTAGCACTGTGACCAGTTTTGTGTCTCTGGACTGGGAATTGAACTCGTGACCTCTGGAAGAGCAGCCAGTTCTCTTAAACGCTGAGCATTTCTCTAACCCCACATTTTTTATTGGAACCTTGTATATTCTACTTTGATGTTAGTGGCTTTTCTCTGACCAAGATTGAAAGCAGCACAAATTTGTGTCTATAAATTAAAGGATACATTCCAGAGTTTTCTTTTTTGTTTTTTAAAAATTAACATGTTTTTAATTTTTATTTTTTATATGTGTGGGTATTTGGACTGCATGTCTTTCTGTATACTACTTGTGTGACTAAAACTGTGGGAACCAGAAGCTGCTGGCTGGTATCCTAGGAATATTGTTAAATATGGTTGTGAGTCACCAACTGGATGCTGGCAACGAAACCTAGGTCCTCTGGAAGAACAGCCTGTGTTTTAAACCATGAAGGTAGCTTTTTAGTCCCTTATTACATTTTGATACAGCAACGTCTTAGATTTAACTGAATGCATCACTGTCTTAGTTTGGGTTTTACTGCTGTGAAAAGACACCATGACTATGGCAACTCTTATTAAGGAAAACACTTAATTAGGGATGGCTTACAATTTCTGAGGTATAGTATATTATCATCATGGTAGAAAGATTATAGCATCCAAGTAGACATAGTTCTGGAGAAGAATCTGAGAGTTCTACATCTTGATCCACAGGCAGCAGAAGGAGACTGTGTTCTACATTTGTTGGAGCTTGGGCATAGTAGACCTCGAAGCCTGCCCCTACAATGCTCGCTTTCTTCCACAAGGCCATACCTCCTAACAGTGTCACTCCCCGTGGACCAAGCATTGAAACACATGAGACATTAGGTGCCATTCCTATTAAAACCACCACAATCACTTATGTTCTTTATTGCATCAAATTTGCGGGCTTACTTAGGAATGTTTTGTCCATAGAAAAGGGGCCAAAAGTTACCAATTTTCTTATCTTACTTACATAGTTACACTTTTACATTTAAAACTTTCACAAATGTATAATTTTTCTCTTTTATAAATGATAGATCTAATTTTAACTTTTTAAAGTGTCTATACTTTCCATAATTTAAGATGCTGCAATTTTTCTTAATATTATGAAGTGGTATGTAATTGGATCTACTTATAGATTTTCCCCCTTCTGTTCTACTGCCATGCTTGCCTTTTTAAGTGGTAGAAGGCAATTTTAATAATAGTTTCAAATGGTATTTAAGTATAATGAGACCTAACCCATCTAGGTTCCATCTGCTCATTTACTGTGGTTCAGGGTTTACCAGGTGCCGTGTGTATTGTAGTCTTATTATTATGTTGTATAAATTTGCCACAAACTTAGTAACTTAAAACAAGACTCACCTATATTTTAGGAGTCACAAATCTGGGATTAGTACTGTCTTAGTCAGAGTTTCCATTGCTGTGAAGAGACACCATGACCCAAGCAACTCTTATAAAGGACAACACCCGGTGGGAATCATGGCAGCATTCAGGCAGGCAAGCTGGAGGAGCTCAAAGTTCTTTATCTTGTTCCAAAGGCAAACAGGAGAAGACTAGCTTCCAGGCAGCTAGCAGAAGGTCTCAAAGGTCATGGTGACACATTTCCTCCAACAAGGCCACACCTACTCCAACAAGGCCACACCTCCTAATAGTGTCACTACCTGGCTCAACCATATTCAAATGACAAGCACCATTCATTCACATACATTTTCACAAGACCACAGGCCAATTATTCCCTGGCTTCATTGTTACCTGGAGTCTTGATATGTAAGAGTGTGCTTCTATGTGAAGTAGGCTCTTTTGTTTTTGTTTTTGTTTGACAGAATTAATTTTTGTGATCATTGGATTGAGGGTCCTGAATTCCAGCAGGCTGTTTTACAAGCCTATATATGGAGCCCATTGAAAGTCTCCATCCTTGCTACACAGCAAGTCAACTAAAGGATCATTGGCTCTAGACCAGTCTTCTACACACAGCCACACCCACTCCAGTGTAATCATGAAGTGACCTTTGCCTCATCCTTTGGTTTATGAATAAATCACTGTGCTGGTCTTTTATCTCTGTTGAGAAATGCATTCAAATTTCTAAACTACAATGCGATTTACTTAAGAGTCTCAGTTCTCCTGATTATAAAGGAAGATACAATGAGTTGTTTTTCAGTGGGGTTTACAAGGGGAGTGCAGAGATCTTACCTCTTGGGAAAGATTCTTTGGATCAAGTACCGGTGATTGCACTGGCATGTGGAAACACATTGTTGGCTGTCATTTCTTTTCCTCTCACAACCTAGCACATGAAGGAGATACCAAAGATCTGGCAGATCCCTGAGAGCAATCTACTGTATAGTTTCTTGGAATATGACGCTTTCCATTTTGCTCTCAATGAAGTCAGTCTATTTGGAATCTTGGCCTTCTAGCTGCCTTAAACACTTTAGCCATCTTTCCATTCTTAAGCTGCCAGCAGATCTTTCAAGTCTACAGGGAGCTGCTCTCAAACTGTCTCTAAGTTGAAACAAGGCTTACCATTTACCACTGCTTTCTTTGTTACACAGCAAATTGCTTTGGTCTTGCTCTCCTGTGACTAACGTCTTGCTTTGTTCCAAGACTCACTGCTGGGCGTGTAAGCTATGGACTGAGCACAGGCTACAAGTAGACCCCAGCTACAAGTGGATACACAGTACCATTCCTTTTAGAGTATACTTGGCCAATTTCAAGTCCCTGGCCATAGGTATAAACAGAAATATCCACCTTCACATGCTAGATGCTCTGCTGCATACATTGCATATATCAACTTATCACAATAGTAGTTTTATGAAGAAGTTTTTGCTATTATGTTCCCTTTCGCTCCCATCAGTCTCTTGTCTGCTTCCACTGTGAGGTGAGCACCACTCCCATGCCTTGCATTTCCATCATGATACTTCTGGTTTGGCATATTCCTAAAACCAATGGAGCCAGATGACTATGGAATAAAACCTGAGAAACTGTGAGTTGTGTATGTATGTTGTGTATGTGAGTTGTATATCACAGTGATGAAAACCACATCTCCTTCACCCAGAGCCACTTTGGGAAAGCACCATGCACAATGCTGGCACAGTAAAACTATCCAACAAACATCTACAGTCTTCCATGAATTATAGTTCAAAGGTTGCCAGAGAAGAAGTCAAGATCACCATGAAACACTTACTCTTTATACTATTTGTTGGCCATGAACACCACAATTGGAGATTTTATTCCAAATTTAGTTCATCAGCAAATGTGGGGGCTAAAGCACAAACACTCTGACTTTTTTACTGTCTCCATAGTTAGGGGCTACTCATAGAGTCAAAAATTATGACTAGGTCATGATGCTTAAAGCAATAACATGTTTCTACTATTGTCTCTAGTTGCTCACTCTACTGTGTGTATCTGTAGCGATTAAAATATGGATGATACTTTCAGTATTTTCTCATTACAACCCCCAGGCAAGCACAAAACAATGAACTGGTGGCTTTTCCCTTACTGTCATAGGATAGCTCGTGACAGACAAGAGGAAATATTAAAGTGATAAGAATCAATAATGCTCTTTTCAGATGGATATGAACCTTGTGAGAGGAGGTCAGAAAGCAGTCTCTCTTGTTCTTTGGGGTTCCCATACTAAGAGCAATGCACATATGTAGCAGCTATGTAATAAATGTCTGTGTTATTAGGTGAAGTAGTTATGAACAATGAGAAATGGAACTTTCCACATAATGCCAGCCCAGCCATTGAACTTGCCCAGCTACAAGCCAAGAAGGTCCATGCCGTACTATTCACCATGGTCAGCGTTTTTATTGGCTTCCAAAGGCAGGAAGTTTACAATCAAGAATTCTCTGAATTTCACATTTTCTGAACCCACCCATTTTTAGTATAAATTAACACAAATCCATGGTTAAAATATACAATCACCTGAAGAAAATGTAATAATCTGCTCTTATCAGCATACTATATTTGAAATAGGAACATTGCTGTTCTTGTGTGATCCAGTGTATGAATATATAGCATCAGGAACAAGTGCACAAATGCCAGTCAGTCAGTGGAGGATGACTGTGTCCTAATAGATTACAGGGAACACTGGTAATTAACAACACATCTATACTTTAATTAGATCTGAAATGATACGGAATGGAATTTTTGACGAATACAGAAACAGTCCAGATGTGTGCAAGAGCAGCAGATAGCTTTGATAAAACAACCGTTTCATTGTGCTCATCTTCTCATTAACTGAATTAATGGAGCACACAATCAAGTGGGGCTCCACCACTGTAGGAGCCTACCATTGTCCAAGCCATTATGGAGATAAGCAGGATGATGATGATACCAAAGCTAGAAACAGTATCCGTTGAAGAGTGGGCCATTTGAGTCATTTCAGAGCCTCTAGGTTTTATGTTTCTGTTTGGTTGGTTGGTTTTGTGTTTGTCTGTTCTCAGGGCAGGGAATGGGAAATGATTTACTTCCATACGCAGTTAACAAGAAAAAAAACCCACAGTATTCAAAACAGTCTTTCCTCACATGGACACAGGTATTTGGTCCACCTTGTATCAACTGGCTAACTAACTGGCTGTACTAAGCAAAACCCCTTCAAGATGACATCCTCCTTAAGGTAAGTGAAATGATCCAACTTTGAAGGACATGAATCTTGTTCCATATTACTTGTCTCTGCTTCAATGACCAGCAGAGGGCGCCAGAGACCTTTGAAAGGCATTTCTTGTGTCTCTGAGGGCATTCATTTTTAACTCAGCCTGAATTAAGTTATATGGATGAGTGGGGGAAGTGTCTTAGGATTCTGTGGCTCTCTCTTCCACTTTCTTATGAAGGTAGAAAAAATACTCCCTTTTCATTATGTGTAAAAGATATGCTGTTATGGTGTTACTTGTGAATCAAAAGAGACTTCCTAAATTTAAATGCAATTATAACTGAATATTCAGACTTATTGCCTTCCTCCTGGGTGTGCAGACCCTCTGGAAACTCCTGCTGGGAACATTGCTTTGAAAACACTAATCCATGTAGCAAACCATGAGTTTGGCACTAGAAGGTGGGAGGTGGCTGTCAATCAGCTGAAAGGGACCTTAAAGATAGTAAGATACACAGGAGCTGCTGGGGACACGGAATCCTCTGAGGGGCACACTGGAGACTGAGCAGAAGTCTACTCTCCCTTGAGCTCTGAGTCAAGAATTACTCATCGGAATTCACACCCAAAATTCATAGAGAGATTTTATTTGGGGAGTGGGGTGTTAGAGAGAGGGACTTTTGGAAAAAGGCTGTATGAAGGTATACGTGCGTTATAGAAATAGCCTCTGCTCCTTTATCCCTGTCTTCTTCCTAGCTGTGAGGTCACAATGAATTCAATTACTGCTCTGTATAGCAATCATTCTTGGGGCACTTTTGACTATCTCGTGATCCCATTGAGTATTTCTTATATTTTTGGTTGTGAGTCTAGTCTTTAACTGCTGAGCCATCTCTTCAGCCCCCCATTGAGTATTTCTGACAATTGTTTGATGGTTCAAGGGCTGTAAAATGCCTGCTTGTTCACTATTTGCTAGATTGAATGTTGTGGTGATTGAATAAGTTTGTTCCATGGGAAATGTCACTATTAAGAGGTGTGGCCTTATTGGAAGAGGTGCGGCTTTGTTAGAGGAAGTGTGTCACTGTGTATGGTGGGTTTTAAAGTCCTATGTTCAGGCTCTGCCCAGTGCAGAAGAGACCTTCCTTCTAGCTGCCCATGAGATAAACTCCCAGATGCAGTTGTATGAAGATGCAGAATTCTCAGCTCTTCTCCAGCACCATGTCTACCTGGACACTGCCATGCTTCCTGCCATGGGGATAATGGACTAAAACCACTGAAACTATAAGCCAACACCAATTAAATATTGATCTTTATAAAAGTTGTCTGTATCATGGTGTCTGTTCACAGCAATGGAAATCCTAAGACATTTTTTTCTCACATCAAATGGAAGGAAGGGAGCATCAGAATCCACCATATTCTATTTGCTCCACTCAACAGTTAGAGATAAGGTGACATTTGCTTTGCCATCATTTCTTCTTGAAAGCTCAGTTTTAAGGAGACCAAGAAAGAAAAGTCATAGCCATAGAGTCAAAGGATCATCTGAGAAGCAGAAGTCTTTGCTGAAGACTGGAAGGAGGAATCAAATGTGGTCAGGAGTAAGGGATTAGATGCCTATTCTAGATTGAAGCGACCAGTGCTGGGAATGAGCGAAAGGTTCAGGAGGAAGAGTATGTTTGTGAGCACTTTAACCTCTTTACCAGAAAATCAACAGAATAAAAAATGACCTTCATCCAATGATGTTGCTGTGTCTTACAAGAATTAAGTCCATTGTCCAAAAATACCAAATGTGCAGCAGAATTTGGTTTGATTGAAGCTCCAGGCAGATGAAGAGTTGATGGACCAACTGTATAAATGGTTTCCTATTGCACTGTTCTTGGGTAATATGGGGCATGGGATTTTCTCATCTGAGTAACCGAAGAACAGTACATACTTTTACCTCCATTTTGTATCTCTGAAATCTGATATGCAGGGTGAGACCCAGAGGAGAGCACTACCTCATTCAGGAAGCTTAAAGGGGTTGAGGGTGAGTTAGGGAGGCAATTTGGTCTAATTATTCACAATACTGGCCTAATTCCAGCTTATTTGATAGGCTCAACAAGAGATATACCAGGTTTCCTTTTATGTGTAAATAACTATCAGATGCTGTTTGCCATCCTTAACTTGTGTCCTTTTTCTTCTGGCCTCAATTTTGTAAAACACTTAACTAAGTCAGTAGGTCAAAGTCCAAATTGGAAATTACCATTTCTGTTTGAATCATTTGACAGTGGAACAGGCTATGAGAGACCAGCAAAAGGACCATACCTAAATGACTATGAAATTGACAGCATCCCAGCTTCCTCCCTCTGCTGACAGCATGAAGATGTTGGAGACACAAAGATATTCAAGAAATAGACATTGTCTTCAAGGAGAAGATACATGGAAAATTCTCAAGCTCTTCTCCAGCACCATGTCTACCTGGACATTGCTATTCTTCCTGCCATGGGAATTATGAACTAAAACCACTGAAATTATAAGCCAACACCAATTAAATATTGATCTTTATAAAAGTTGTCTGTGTCATGGTGTCTGTTCACAGCAATGGAAACCCTACGACAATTTTTTTCCTCACATCAAATGGAAGGAAGGGAGCACCAGAATCACGTTTATGGCCCACATGTCAGTGTGCCATAAATTACTTACTACAAAAAGAAGTAGCTTATTCTATTCATTCAGAACTTGGTAGTATCACATATCATTCAAGCAAGACTCCTGGCTACAAGGAAGGATGTAAGGAGGGGTGATCTTTGTTGGAGGTTTAGAGATGACATCAGACATGGTTTCCCAGGCACTGCTGTAATAAAATTACAAAGGAGAAAGCTTGTGGGCACACAGGGGAAGGAAGCCATTTCAAAAGGAAGAAGGGATGCAGATAAGGTGTCAAGTAGCTCCCTAGGCAGAGTGAAGGTTTCCGAGGTTCAGATGTTGCAAGTCCTAAAGCTGTATGCCAGCTATTGAAGGTTCTATGATGAAATCCTCGGAGTTTACTCTGCCAACCCATTCTTCTCCACCTCTGTGATTAAGGACCAGTTTTGCCTTAGTCTGAGTTGTTACAGCCTGTGGGAAGTACGGAGTTAGTACCACATGTAATTAATTCACCAGTGGAGTTCAGAGGCACCTTGTGTAGATCCTGCTTGGTGGGTTGAGTCACCTTCCTTCATACATGACTAACATCACACCATCAAGAGTCCAGATGTTTCCAACTTCTATATCAACCTTATTATGGAAGATTTCAAAATCATAGACTGGTACCTGTCCACATACCACACATTGAGCTGTGACTGTGATAAGGGATCATCAGGAGAGTTCTAAGCAGGGAGATTATTTTAGTGATTTTTTTTTAAAGTTAGGCCACACTAACATCACGATGAAAAGTGTTTTTCAAAGACTGAATCCAGAATATTTGGAACCTTAGAGCATTGTGTTTGAAGGAGTTGGTGAGCCTCCCCAGTGGGCTGTGAGCACCCAAGGCTCCACTAGTCATTACATTTAAGAGGCATTTTATTTTCAAATTGCAGAAACGGGTTACTTCTGAATTTTCAACGAGAGAGGGAAAGGTTCCAGATTCCTGAAACCTTTGGAGACTTGAAAGTGGGCTCCTATTACTCAAGGGAATAGAAAGTTTTCCCTCCATAACAAAAGGGGCTCTTTGCAAGATAGACAGTACACACTTGGGGCTCACACATATGTATATGTGTTTTTATGGGTGTGTGTGTGTGGCAACAACACAGGTTTGCAGCAAGTATTCTTTTGCTCGAAAGTTGTGACAAAACTGCAGAGTTGTCATTGCAACCTTATCTCAACTTCCTGTTTGAGAGCTTCCCATCTCTCCATGACTCAAAACAAGTCCCAGCTGGTATAGTAAAATGACTCCCTCCTAGGTGCCAAGAGCAGGGACTGTGTAGTATAACAGTCCCTGCGCGCGTGTGTGTACTAAGTTCCACTGCTCCTACTCAAGGGGTTCTATGCTGGGGTAATGAACATGAACAAGCTGGCAAACCTAGAAGAAATGATTCTCAAAGCCTTTTCTAGTCCACTGAGGCTTACTGCACATCCAGCCCCTCTGACCCCTCATATCCCACAGTTCACTTTCTCCGAACACTAGCCATCTTCCAAACACATCTGTCTCTTCCCAATGATAAGTTGCTGGTCACTCTTCTACTTAGACATGATCCCTGCCAGTCCCACCATCCCCACCTGACTTCTTTTAAACTGTCATACCCAATAAAGGCTCTAGAATTAATACCAAGTTGGAGACAGCACTTTTGACCTTTGCAGCACTGTAACTAACGCTGTGTCAGTTACAACAGAGGGGTAAAATGAATGGTTGAGAATTGAGGCTAGAATAGGAGTTGAATCTGCAATTAGCCATTTAATCCTTTGTTCCTTCCTCCCTCCCTGATTCCTTTCCTTTCTTCCTTTCTTCTTTTATGTGAGGGAGATATGTATGTGCATATACATACACGGCTGTGCAGGTGTGCTCGCACATGCGTGTTCATGTAGAGGCCAGAGGCTGATATTACATGTCCTTCTCTACAGCTCTCTATATTACTTTTTAGACTGTCCTGCCAGTGACTTCCAGCAGTCCAACTGTCCCTCCCCTCTTCACACTATATTAAGGAACCAGGTGTCTACTTTTGTACCTAAATTCTTTTGTTCAACATGTGCTCTAGGGATCTGAACTCCAGTCCTCAAACTTACGCATCAGACAATTTACTTACTAAATCATTTCCCACACCTTGCTTCCTTTTTTCTTTAATTTAATATATCTCTATCAGTTGGCTTCCATGCATCAGAACTAGCACTCACTTCTGAATAACTATATGGGCTGAGCAGGCTGCATTCATATATTTAGGAATATGTGTCTATATACATATACACAGATGCAATATAATAGCAATTAGTGAAAGGGAGGCTGTAAATGTGAAAGATAGCAAAAGAGGGGTACACGGGAGGGTTGTAGGGAAGGAACGAGAAAGGGGGAAAATGATGTAATTATATCATAATCTCAAAAATAAAGCACATTAGTAAAACCTAGCAGAACACCAAACATCTAAGCAAAAACTGAGGGAGCTGATGTTAGAAATAGGTGAAGCCACAGTTGTAGTTGGGACTTCAACATCTTATCCAAGACAAGTGACAGGACTACTGGACAGAAAACCAACAACTATGGAGAGAGAAGTCACCTCACCTTGTGAAAGACCACCTGAAGCCAGTCTTTACAAAGCTCATACTTAATGGTGAAAACCCAAACGCTCCCTGGGATCAGGAAGAGTCAAAGAAGAAATTGACTTCTCTCTCCAAACTTGTTGGTTTTCTGTCCAATAGTCCTGTCACTTGTCTTGGATAAGATGTTGAAGTCCCAACTACAACTGTGGCTTCACCTATTTCTAACTTCAGCTCCCTCAGCTTTTGCTTAGATGTTTGGTGTTCTGCTGAGATTTCTGTTTTGTTTTTAAGATTATAATTACATCATTTTTGCTCTCTCCTTCCTTCTCAATGTCCCAATCTTTTGCTATCTTTCAAACTGATAGCCTCTTTTTTTCATTAATCGTTATTATATTGTATTCATATATATGTAGAAATACATATATTCCTAAATATATGAATACACACTGCTCAGCCTGTATAAGATTACATGTAAAGGGCTCTCTAATAGGCTCGAGCATGGCAAAGATGGTACCAGCAGGTTTTACTATTTCCCCTTACCTCTCCCTTGTCAAACCATTAGAGTATATTCCTAAAGCTAGCCCCCAAAGTATATTCCCTTATTTGGGCACTGACCCATTTCTGAGGCTAGATACCAAAGTCTAGCAATAAAAATTCATTATGTGTTTATACTGGCTAGCCTGTCCAATCCGAACTTACCAACCCACCCTGACACATACTTCCCCTCTTTTCTCCTTAAAACCCCACACTTGGGAAAAAAGAAAAATGAATAAACCTCCTGTTTGCTGTCTGCCTTTGTCCAATCTAGCGGCTGCCACTTCACTCTCCTCCTCTTGTTTGTCCCATCAGAATAATAAATTTTTGCGCTGAGAATTTTGGGTCTTGGTGTGTCCTCTACAAGCCCCCACTCCCAACTTCTACAATTTGTTTGTATGTTTTCAGGGCCAACCATTTGGTATTGGATAACCAATTGGTGTGCACCTTCCCAGGAGAAGACTATTGCTCCTGCCCTCAGTACTCTTTAGTTGTCTGTAGTTCTGGGTGTAGGGTTGAAGCCGCTGGGTCTTCCCCCATATCTTCTTTAGTATGTATAGCATTGTAGTTTTTGTTCAACTCATGTTTAGCCAATCATGTTGATGAGATATGGGTAACCCTCTTTACTTTATTTAAGGAGACACCATCTCATAGCAAACCACTGATCTTCTGGCTCACACAATCTTTCCACCCCTTCTTCCTCAGTGTTTCTTGAATCTTAGGTATGAGAGTTATTTTTCAGATGTATCCACTGGGGCCAGGTGTTATAACACTGTGTTTTAATTGCTTGTGCTTTCTCTAATGGTCTTGATCTATTGCAAAGGGAAGATTCTTTGATGAGGGATACGGACTACAGTTAGTGCACTGGACAAGTAGTTTTCAGCCTGTGGGTTGTGTTGTCATTGGAAGTTGAGTGACCCTTTCACAGGGTCACCTAAAATCATTGCAAACCACAGATACACAAGGGGGGTGGGTTCTGAGAAGAAAATGTGAAAGTTCGTTAGGAAAATTCCAGCAAATGAGCAGAGCCAAAGACTTCACAGATGGAAATGCAAAACAAATAAATGAAATATGGTGAAGGTTTTGCCTTGAGTCTGATTTTCCAAATTGTTGCTCTCTGTCTTGGCCTTTGTTCTCCTGCTTGCTCAACCCCATCCCTCTCCATCCTTTCTTCAACCTCTTTGCTTTCAGTGGGTCCAAGGGTCCATCATAACACAGACTTCTGCATATTGTAGTTCTCTGTTTATGTGACTCTGTTCTGTGAGTGGAGAATACAAGTATTTTGAACTGATGAATCAATTGAGAGCAAAGACTTCCTCTTATTTGTTGGAGGGAAGATCATCATTCTACTAGTGAACTAAGTCCTGTCCGTAAGCAAATGCTGCTGTGTCAGGGCAAGCTAAGCTTTCTTGTTGGATAGCTCTGTGCTTGTATAGGTGGGGCTATGTATATTTGTGTGTGTGTGTATGTGTGTGTGTGTGTGTGTGTATTAATAATACTGCATTAATGTATTTGTGTACATATATGTATGAGCACACATATATATGTGCACAAATGATAACATTCAGGAGTCAGTTCTCTTTTTCCACCATGTTGTTTCTGTGGATTGATCCTAAGTCTTCATGCTTAGGTGGCATTCACTGTGGCAACTGTCCTATCTCCATAGACCAGGATAGGTCTTTCAGTGACCACTGACCAAGGTTAGCTCTTTCAGTGACCACTGACCCAAGAAAGATCTTTCAGTGAACCAATGACAACTGCTTCAATGTGTCCTTATCTAATCATTGAGGCAAAGATGTGATCATCAGGGAACTCCACATCCAGTTCCCTCTTTCATTCTGCCGCAGGAAACAAGCCCAGAGTGGGGCCTGCACTTCACCATGCAAGCAGGCAGGGAGAGAACTGCTGGCTGGTCTCTTAGATAAGCCATTACCCTCACCCCCAACACTAAACCCCTAATTGACTTGCTCAACAGCTGTGCAGCACTGCTGCCCACATCCGTGAAGACTTTAATGACTGTTTTCAGGGTCCCCTGGACTGTTAATTGTCCTTCTTTTGTTACTCATCCCTCACTAGGATAGCTGACATTGTTTATGAGTCCTGGTATTCTGGTTCACAAAGAGCCCTAGTCCCAGACTCATAGACTGATTTTTCTGGAAGTTGGGTAGTGTCTGGCATCTCATGCTACAAAGAAAATCACATTCTCCCAGGAGCACCTCCATGGCGACCCGCTGATATAACCACCCTTTCATTCATCCACATGGGTCAGGGCCCTTCCTTGGGTTTCTGAGCTGTTCGTAATACTAGCAGCTGCCTCCAGCCATATCATTTCTCCTTGTTCTGATGCTCTTTTTTTTCTTCACATTTTTTCCCTTTCCTTTTTTTCAAAAACAAAAATACCAAAATCTTTACCTCCCTTCAACAATTTTCCCAGTGTGAGGCCAAGAGATTAAATCGCCTTGGGGTGACAGGACCCACCAGCTGTCGCTGTGTCTGGTTTCCTGTGATTGTCAGTGACTTCATTGAAAACGAATGTGTGATCTTTCAACATGTTTCAAAGTCAGGAAAAGTGAAAGCCTGCCCCGGGTAAAAGCTTTCCTGATGTGTCATGGCATGCACACATACCCACGATGAAACAGGAGCTCAGCACAGACATTACTGCATGACTCCCTGGCCCCTCGGTTTCCCTTCGTTCCTCTTTAGTAACCAGATTCCAAAGTTTTGCTGCACAAAGAGCAAACAGAACTTTCCACTGTGCCCACAGCAGCTTCTGAGGAAGACAAAATGTGGGAGAAGTCTTGCCATACACTCTGGGCTTTACCAAGCTCCATCCATGCAGTCAGCCAGTTCTTCCAACCACTATTCTCAGAGTAAGCTTAGCTTGTTCTGTAGACTTGCAAGCAGATGCTGGGATATAGTCTGACATGGGACTGCTTTTCCCAAGCAGCTTACAGTCTAGCAGGGGAATGAAACCCACACAGGCATTGAGAATGGCAGAGTGATGGTTATAGAGCTAGGTCAGGGTGGCTTATTTAGTATGGTAGTGTGCATCTTTGGAAAGCAACTGATTTGATGACTGCATTTGATATATGCAGCATTCTTGAACCTCTCCACTGCCAGTCCATTTGCTGGGTGGTGTTTACGCTGTCCTACCTGGTTGGAAATATCTGTAAATATTTGAGTAAAATACTAGCTCATCTGTCCCAGAAATAAGATAGTCTAGGAGATATGGACATAAGGGAAACAGTTATTAGAACCAGAAGAGGTTTGCGGAGTATAGAGGAAGCCTCTGCATAGCTACTATTGAATGGTGAACATTAAAATGTAGTTCACAACTACTGGGGTCTTGTGTGTACTTCCAAGCATCAGTTCCTTTCATCGTAGCTCCTCTGTTGTAGAGCCAGGAGACATAGCCAGATTTTAACAATGACAAAACCATCCTCTGATAGATGGAATAGTCTTCCTCGCCTGTGCTAGAGGCCAATGGTAGAACTTGAAGTAATTTTCAGTCAGGCTACAAGCTTTCTACTCAGCAGGGGTCATGGAGTTCCAAAACAATACCACCAAAACAAACAAAAAAGAACAAGAAAGAAGGAAGAAAGAAAGGAAGGGAGGGAGGGAGGAAGGAAGGAAGGAAGGGAGGAAGGAAGGAAGGAAGGAAGGAAGGAAGGGAGTAAGGAAAGTATTCCAGGGGGTGAGATCAGCCCCTGTAGTATAGATAAAAAAAGCAGCAGTTTAAGAGCTGGGCTTTCCATTGTGTAAATGTACCACATTTTCTGTATCCATTCCTCTGTTGAGGGACACATAGATTGTTTCCAGTTTCTGGCTACTATAAATATGGCTGCTATGAACATAGTGGAGCATGTGTCTTTATTACATGTTGGAGCATCTTCTGGGTATATGCCGAGGAGTGGAATAGCTGGGTCCTCAGGTCGTAATATGTTAAAACAATGACTTCATGAAATTCTTAGGCAAATGGATGGAACTTGAAAATATCATCCTGAGTGAGGTAACTCAGTCACAAAAGAGTAAACACGGTATGTACTCACTGATAAGTGGTTATTAGCCCAAAAGTTCACTTAGCCCAAGAGTCACTTCACAGCAACTGTACGGCTGAGTGTGAGGTCCCAGATGGAGGACTTGGAGAAGGGACTGAAGGAGTTGAGGGAGTTTGCAGCCCCATGGAGGGAGCAACAGTGTCAACTGGCCTGACCCCTCGATGCCCCTGGAGACTGGATCACCAACCAAAGAATACACATGGAAGGACCCATGGTGCTGGCCACATATGTGGCAGAGGAGGGTCTTGTTAGCCATCAGAGGGAGGAGAGGCCCTTGGGCTGAAGGGTGTTAGACACCCCAATATAGGAGAATGCCAAGGAGGGAAGATGAGAATGGGTGGGTTGGGGAATACCCCCATAGAGGCAGGGGGAGGGGGGAAGGAATAGGGAGGTTCCAAAGGGGAGATCTGGAAAGGGGAAACTTTTGAAATGTAAATAAAGTATCAGAGAGAGAGAGAGAGAAAAAGATAGAGATAGATAGATAGAGAGAGAGAGAGTGCTAGGCTTTGAGTCTGGGATTTATTCTAAAATCAATAAACACCTTTGTACTGAGGGCTACAGAACAGATTTTGATGAATTTTCCCTGTTAAGGCTTCCTTCCTGGTCACTACTGATATTCTGGAAGAGAAATTGTTTTCAGAAAAGAAAAAAGCCAAGAAATAAAATTCCATGCAACATAAACAATCACAAGCCATCTTGAAAAAATAAAACTCTATAGCCAACAAAAGGAGAATTACACAGTTTGTGTAGAATGTGAAAGAGAAATGCCCATAAAATAGGAACTCTGTATTGCCTACTGGACCTTAGTGCAGGGCATGGTTCACAGACATCCTCAGTGCATATTTATCGACTGACTAGGTGGAGAAATGAATGAAGAAGATGAAATAAATTAGATTCAAATCCTAGAGGTGTGTGAGTATTATATTAGTAGAGATTCAAAGCATATTTTTCTTCGTGGAAGGATTTTGATAAACGTTTTTTGGATGGAAGGTTGACATGATTATATCTAAATCTAAGAAGAATACCTTTAGTTACAGTGGTCATAATGGATTATGGCAGAGAAAATGCCAACTCTGCAGAAATGACTGTTCGGGGCCTCTGCAAATAGACAGCAAAACTTGATAAAAGACACATTGCGTTAGAGATGTTTGTTTGGGTATGCATCTATGCAGAGGTGTTTAGAAATGGCTGGAAGACTTAAGTCTATCACCTGTTCAGCAGGAAAGAAAAGTCACTTTAAAATCAGTGTAGCGATGGCACAGAGAAGCAAGCAACAGATGGCAGGTGAGAGTACAGACCCTTGGGACATACTTTTCTCTGGGGTCAGCCATGAATCCAGGAAGGTCAGTGGGAAGAACAAGTTGAAAATGTTGCAAAGAATACAATTACAAGGGCAGGGGGATCATTTAAGCTGGTAGTGTATCAGAGCTGAATACAACCTGAAAACTGAGTAAAATAATATAGAATTTGTCACAGAGGTAGTTGATGATGATCTTGGATACAGCCATTTAGCCAAGGAGTTAAGCCATATTTCCTTTGGTTGGCAAGTAAAACAAGAGGTGGGTGGGACCTTTGAAAGATTTCTTGTTTCTGAATGGAGGCTTCTGACATTATTGAAGAATAAGGGATCGGTTGAAGAAATGGGAGAAATGAAGAAATTTAAAAGTAGATACCAAGAAACTGGGAAGAATGTAGACAAAGGAGTTTGGTTGGCAGCAAAATACGGATTGTGTCTTCTATAGATATTGAAGGTATAAATGTCTGAGAGGAAAAGATTAAGAGGAAGGAACAAGAGAAGGAGCCGAAGTCTTTTTAAAAATAGTATGGCCACCAGCTAAACCAGCACCATTTGTTGAAAATGATGTCTTTTTCCACTGGACGGTTTTAGATTGTCAAAGATTAAGTGACTATAGGTATGTGGATACATTTCTGGGTCTTCGATTCTATTCCATTGATCTACCTGCCTGTCACTGTACCAATACCATACAGTTTTTATCACTATTGCTCTGTAGTACAGCTTGAGAATAGTTATCGATATCCTGGATTTTTTGTTATTCCAAATGAATTTGAGAATTGCTCTTTCTAACTCTATGAAGAATTGAGTTGGAATTTTGATGGGAATTGCATTGAATCTGTAGATTGCTTTCAGCAAGATGGCAATTTTTACTATATTTTTCCTATATTCCTATATTCTCCCATGCCAATCCATGAGCATGGGAGATCTTTCCATCTTCTGAGGTCTTCTTCGATTTCTTTCTTCATAGACTTGAAGTTCCTGTCATACAGATCTTTCACTTGTTTGGTTAGAGTCACACCAAGATATTTTAATTGTTTGCTACTATTGTGAAGGGTGTCATTTCTCTAATTTCATTCTCAATATGTTTATCCTTTGAGTATAGGAAGGCTACTGATTTGTTTGAGTAAATTTTATATCCAGTCACTTTGGACCCAGCTATACCAATCTTGGACATATACCCAGAAGATGCTCCAACATGTAATAAGGACATCTGCTCCACTATGTTCATAGCAGCCATATTTATAATAGACAGAAGGTGGAAATAACCCAGATGTCCCTCAGCAGAGGAATGGATACAGAAAATGTGGTACATTTACAAAATGGAATACTACTCAGCTATTCAAAACAATGACTTAATGAAATTAGAGGCAAAAATATCATACTGAGTAAGGTAACCCAGTCACAAAAGAGCACACATGGTATGCAGTCACTGATAAGTTCATATTAGCCCAAAAGCTCAGAATATTCAAGATAGAATTCACAGACCATATGAAGCTCAAGAAGAAGGAAGACCAAAGTGTGGATGCTTCAGTGCTTCTTAGAAGGGTGAACAAAATACTCACAAGAGGAAATATGGAGACAAAGTGTGGAGCAGATACTGAAGGAAAGGCCATCCAGAGACTGCCTCACCTGGGGATCCATTCCATATACAGTCACAAAACCTAGATGCTATTGTAGATGCCAGGAAGTGCTTGCTGATGGAACCCTGATATGGCTGTCTCCTGAGAGGCTCTGCCAGAGCCTGACAAATACAGAGGCAGATGCTTGCAGCCAACCCTTGGACTGGGCACAGAGTTCCTGATGAAGGATTTGGAGAAGGGACTGATGGAGCTCAGGGGGTTTACAGCCCCTGGGAGGGAGCAACAGTGTCAATAGGCCAGAGCTCCCGGGGACTGGATCACTAACCAAAGAGTACACATGGAGGGACCCATGGCTCTGGCCTCATATATGGGAGAGGGTGGCATTGTTGAACATTAATGGGAGGAGCGGGCTTTGGTCCTGTGGGGGTTTGATGCCCCAGCGTAGGGAAATGCCAGGGCGGGAAGGCAGCAGTGTGTGGGTAGGTGGGGTAGCATCCTCATGGAGGCAGGGGGAGGGGAGATGAGATAGGGGTTTTCTGGAGGGGAGAACTGGAAAGGGGATAACATTTGAAATGTAAATAAAGAAAATATCCAATAAAAGAAAAAAATAGTATGGCCAGTTTACATAAAGGAATGAATGGCGAACGGGACTTAGACTCCCCCAATGTAAGTAGTCACAGAAATAATTATGAATGTTTATGAGATAATCATAGGATGGACAGCTTGATTGGAATGAGAAGCTGTTAAGTGATAAATAAAGCCCACCTCTGGAACTGTTGGTTCAGGTCTTTTTGTAGAAGATTTATTAAGTGGTACACACCTACCCTGAATGAGGGTAGTGCCATCATTCCACATAGGAAGAAAAAACCTGCTAACTCAGCTCTATCATCCATCTGTGTGTGTTTCTGTCCATCCATTCATCCATCCATCCATCCATCCATCCATCCATCCATCCATCTCCTCCTCGTCGTCGTCGTCATCATCATCATCATCATCATCATCATCTCTCTCTCTCTATGTGTGTGTGTGTGTGTGTGTGTGTGTGTGTGTGTGCGCGCGCGCGCGTGCGATATTTGTCTATTCATCCATCTATCTCTCTGTGTGTTTGTTTTCTTCCTGGTCAACAGATATGACCTGCAGACTTCTGCCAAACCTTTAGTACCTATGATGTCCCAAAACTTCTAGAAGTGTAAGTCAAAATAAGTCTCTTCTCCCTTATGCTATTCCGTTCAGGTATTTTATCACAGCAGTGAAAAACTGAATAATAAAAGATGATGTGGCAGATAATGGGAGGAAAATAACAATCAGAAGTATCACTGTGGAAAGTGTCTCTTAGGATCCTGTTAGCAGGGTACTTAAGATCTATAGTTTAGGAACATGGCAAGGATTTAGGAACAGAGCTAGCAATAAGACTAAAGAAGAAGCTTAGTGGAAAATAATGAGAATATAAAACAAAGTTATCTTTTGTATTTTAAGGTTAAATTTATCAAGTGCCTTTATGTCTAGAGTTCTTATATTTAATACCTTTTCAAAAAGATAAACATCAGATTCCCTCCCACTGTTATAGAGGAGAAAGCTGAAACACGCAGACATTAAATTACCTGTTCAAGGTCACAGGCCTGCTAATTTTAGAATAGGATATAACATTCCATTGATCTAATTACCAAATCCCAATTATTAGCCCCCAAACTGCAATATCAAAAAACTTGCAGAATCTTAGATAATATGTGTTGATTTCAGTGTGGGTGATGATATTGAAGGGAAAGTTTTTATATGTTGAATATGAAAGGAACGTTAAGTTCAAGGTTTAAATAGTTTTATCTCTAAATAATAGATGAGCCAACAATGAAAACTTAAAATTTATCATTTCAGTTGTCAGAAAACTCAAGTAGTTGGGGTATGCATAGCAATCTATCAAATCTTTTAGTTCATTCAGCATCTATATTTGTAGAAGGTACATAAGAAATGATGGAAGTATTTTCCTTGTCCTTTTCCTCCCCAGAGGGCTCCCATGAGGATCGGTTACAGGTCAACTGCTACATAATGTCACCTTCCTCATGATAGAACATGTATTTTGGAAAACTAAGGTCTAATGTAATCCTGTCTGATTTATAAGTGAACTGACTAATTGAAAGTAACTTACTAACAATGATGTTGAAGGTTAGTGAACCTTGTACTTCCTGGAATATAATTTGTCCAAATCACATAGGTTTTAGTAAATCAGAGAGATGCCAACTGAGACACATGCTAAATATTTTCTCATTTTACAACTAAAGTAACTCAAGGTCAGAGAGGTAGAATTTTTTTCTTCCCAAGACTTCTAGGCTTCTTATAATCAAAGCCTATCTGTAAAACATTTGAATGCATGAACACTGAGCTAAATCTGCTTGGAAGAAGTCAAAGAACAATGCAATTTGCAAGTAGAGGAACAGATCCCTTACTGTGAAGCGACCTAGGGAGAGTTACTTCAGGAATCTCCCTTCAGTACACTGTGGAAATGAGAGTGGTTTAACATGACTCAGGTGCCTCCAAGTCTTATGGTAACAATGACATTCTTCCTTGCTGAACACTGAATATGGATTTTCCCTCCAAATGCCTGTATTGAAGTACTACACCTCAATGTTACAACAAGAAGAGGGACCTCTGAAAGATGATTAAGTGACCAGCACAGAGTCTGCATGAATGTTATCTGCATTCTTATGAAAGATGAACTAAATTTCCTCAACTTATTCTCTATTTGAGAGTACTTCTCTGGTCCTGGAGACTAGTCCTCATCAGACAGAGAATGCTCCATCATTCTGATCTTGGTCTTCCAACCCTTGGAATTAGGAGTGAAATTGTTCTTTAAAAGGAAGGAAGAATTCTCGCTGTTGAGAATATGCAGCTGCTGTGTCATTATTTAAACACCTGGCTCAAGATTGTTTACATGCAAGAAAAAATAGAACTTCATTTAAGCAAGAATTTTCTCTTTACTCACAGTAGAATATAATCCAAATAATATAATATATACATGATTGTTTTTATCAGAAATAGCTTCCTAATATCTCTCCAGCTTATGTTGTTTGAGTCAGTAGCAAGATACTTTGTTTTCCTATCTAGTTTTCTATGAATGACAACTATTTCAAAGTATGATTCTGCCAGCAGCATTGGACAGGTACCTGGTCCCAAGTTGTTTAATATTGCTTTTGGACTTTTGGGTTTTCTTTCCATGCAGCTGGATAATTAAAGAACACTAATACTTTGGTAGTGGTGGGGTCAGGAAGATATTAAAAACTAGAATGTTTCCAGTTGAGTGTCTCCCATTCTGCTCCAGTTACATAAAGAAAAGAATAACGCTTTCCCCATGGCATTTTGATTTCTTTGACTGCCCAAGATTGGCTGAAAACCAAAACCAATCTAGTTTTGCCCAAAGGAGGCATTTTTATGCATGATACATTCTTATTTAATGGGACATATACATAGGTCTAGATTATACCACATGCAGAAAGTAATTTTGCAAAATTTAGATTCTGTGTTGACAAACATCCAGTAGGCAAAAGCTCTGTAGGACTAGGGACTGTGGCAGTGTCCTTTCTGTGATTGTCACAGACAGAATCTTGATAAAGAAGACAAGTTAATGGAGGAAAGGTAGCAGTTTTGAAAAGGAAAGGGCATCTTTATATACAGCTGTCTAAATGATAAATAAACATTTGTAGGAATGTGTATAATTTTAGCTGAGAGAGGAAAACTTCTTTCAGAAAAGTAGAATCTGCTCTTCCATTTACTAGCTAGATTCTTGCATTATCAGTACTGTTTACTGCCTCTGTGTGTTGTGTGTGGATCTTTACAGTTTCCTTGAACATAGCAGTGGAGAATTATCTTGAGGAAACGGATTTATTGAGGACTTCTAGGGGGATGTGTCAGTTTACATGATTCATTAGCACACCCAAAGGAAGACAGGCCAGTGATAAGGAGATTACCATCTCTTAAAACTCTTCTACTTTTAATACCCTTTTAAAAGAAAGATAGGAAGGAAGGCTCAACCTAGATCACCAGATCCTATGACGAATGAAGAAAATGGGCTTATGTGGTAGGCCTCAGGAGGTCACTGTCTCAAAAGCAGGAAGAGACTGGGTTAATCACACTTTCTTATTTCTTCAACTTAACTGTAAACCTGCAGGAATACAGATAGTTCTCCAAGCTTCTCAGGAGTTATCTCTGTGTAAAAGTATGTTTGAGATAAATCAATGAGATTAAAAATTAAAGTTCAGTAAAGTCTAATATACATATTATACAACTCACATACCATTGAACTCACCCACTTAAAAGTGTCCAATCTGATGAGATTAGTATAACTATACTATACTGGACTCTTCACAGAGTTCTTCTCACCTTCAAAGGATCCACTTAGGAGAGGGTGAGCTCTCATCCAGATGGCTCTGAACTCTTCAAAACATGTCTGAACATTCCTCAAAGAACTCCTTTTTGGAAGCTTTTTTTGAGTTTTCCCTTTGGTGCTGTATCTAACTTTGAGGGTGGAGTCAATACTTTAGAGAGGCAAATTTGCAGATGGCATGTGCTAATCTAGGGTCCACACTGAAAACAAAGTGCCACCCAGGAAGAGAAGTGGTTTTGACTGTCAACAGCCTAGTCAGCTGTAGAACCTGGACAACAGTTCAATTTAATTTTCCTGATTCCAAATATCAGGGCTCAGGTTTTTGGTTTTTTGTTTTGTTTTGTTTTTTATTTGTTTTGTTTTGTCTTTTCAATATGCTCCTTGAAAAGCATTTGTAGATGCTTCTGAACCTTGCCTTTAAAGTGCATATTAGTTCTAGAATGTGTAAAACATGGGTTTCTGTTATATTTATTAGTAGTTTTGGGATTTTGGTAAAAGAGATACTAAAGTTTCTATCCAAGGTCTTATGCATATTGGCAAGTGCTTTACCTCTTAAAATTCTCCATCCTGTTGTTGTTAAGATTGAAGGTTATTGTTCTCTTAGTTAGACTATCTAGAGTCATTTATTCGACATTAGAGTGCCATCCTTTCTTAATGTTCTATTAATTCCATTCCTAACTTTATTTTGTAACTCAAATGGCTAATCAGCCAGCACTGAAGAAGAAGAAGAAGAAGAAGAAGAAGAAGAAGAAGAAGAAGAAGAAGAAGAAGAAGAAGAAGAAGAAGTAGAAGAAGAAGTGGAAGAAGAAGTGGAAGAAGAAGTGGAAGAAGAAGTGGAAGAAGAAGTGGAAGAAGAAGTGGAAGAAGGAGAAGAAGGAGAAGAAGGAGAAGAAGGAGAAGAAGGAGA
>JADRCH010000007.1:141272-157125 GCA_019843965.1 Rhynchomys soricoides | reverse complement strand
GAGAAGAAGGAGAAGAAGGAGAAGAAGGAGAAGAAGGAGAAGAAGGAAGATAAGAACAGGCTCGTAGGGTTAAGGTCATTTTTAGGCAAAGTTATCAATACTTTTGCTCACATCTCATCATTTAGAATAAAACTTATCACCATAGCTAGTCTCACTGGAGGCAGGAAATTACCTTTTTTAGCATCAGCATCAGAGTCCCACTGAGAAAACAGTGATCAGCTACCAAGGAAGAAGAGGCAAGTCCATTTGAGGGACAATACTCACAATTCTTGTATGCAACAGGATGTTTTAAGTTTAGTCTCCTTTACTAAATTTCTGAGTAGAGCTTTCTAGGACTAGAAGGAAAAAATACCCCCGCCTCTACTCTAAGTTCCTTGATAATTTTATACTGTACATTATCATTGTTTTTCCTCCCCTTTCCAACTCCTCCCACAAACACCCCCTCTAACTGCCTAGTGAATTTAGTGTCCTCTTTTTCTGTTTCTTTAAAAAAAATACCCTATCAAGTCCAATTTGTGCTACTCATACTTTTAGATATGTAGCCATCCACTGGAACATGGTAGATTTATCAAGGCAACACCCTTCAAGAAAACCAACTTTTGCTCTCTCCAAAGCTATCAATAAGCAATATATCCTCAGCTAGGTGTGGAATTTTGTGCCCAGCTCCTCTCTCCATGATGGGATTATTTTCAGGCTTGCACAGGACTTGGACACATTCTCTCAAGTACCCGAAATTTATATGTGTAGCTTCCTTGTTGGGTCTAGAAAACATGATTTGCTTGTATGCCTTTACCACCTCTGGCTCTTATGTAATTTTTTTACTCCCTCCTCCTTGGTAGTTTCTGATTCTTGTGAGGGAAGGTGTCACATAGATGTCCCATTTGAGGTGGAACATTTTGTAGTTTCTTATTCTTGACACTTTAACTAATTGTGGGTCTGTGTGTTGATCAGCATCTGAAACAAATAGATTTTTTTCTTGCAAGGGTTGAGAGATGTACTAATTGTGATTATAATAATAAATCATGAGGAGTCAATTTAATACTATATCCATTACAGAATAATCGGAGTAGGTTCTCTCCCAAAGCCCATGATCAGTCTACCCCAGGATTCAATTTTATTTTTTGTATTTTTTTTTTTACTAATCATTTTATTCAGTTACATTTCAAATGATATTGCCTTCCAAGTTACCCCTCTAGAGCCCCCATCTTCTCACCCTCTACCCCCAACCATTTGCCTCTATGTGGATGCTCTTCCACCCACTCACCCACTCCTGCCTCACTGCCCTAGCATCCCCCTTCACTGCAGCATCAAGCCTCCACAGGACCAAGGGCCTCTTTTCCCATTGATGTCAGATAAGGCCATCCTCTGCTACATATGTATCTGGAGCCTTGGATCCCTCTTTGGTTGGTGGTTTAGTCTCTGGGAGCGAGGGGTGGTCCGGTTAGTTGATATTGTTCTTCCTATGGGGTTGCAATCCCCTTCAGCTCCTTCAGTCCTTCCCCTAACTCTTCATTGGAGTTCTTAGGCTCAGTCCAATGGTTGACTGTGAGTATCTGCATCTGTATTAGTCAAGTGCTGGTAGAACCTCTCAGAGAACAGCCATACCAGGCTCCTGTCAGCAAGTGCTTCTTGGCATCAGCAGTAGTGTTGGGGTTTGGTGTCTGCAGATGGAAAGGATGTCTAGGTGAGACAGTCTCTGAATGGTCTTCCCTTCAGTCTCTGTCCCATTTATTATACCTGTCTTTCCTTAGGACAAAGACATTTCTGGGTTAAGATTTTTGAGATGGGAGGGTGGCCCCATCCCTCAGCTGGGGGTTCTGCTTATCTACTGGAGGTCGTCTCTACAGGTTCTATCTCCCCTATGTTGCATATTCCGGCTAAAGTCATCCCTGTTGGGTCCTGAGGGCCTCGTGCTTCCCTAGCATCTGGGACTTTCTAGTAGCTACTCCCAGTTCCCTATCCCCCACTGCTACACATTTCTATTCAATTTCCTGACCCTCTGTCCTTCTCTCCTGTCTCTGAAATATCTGATCCTACTCCCTGGTTTCCCTCCCCCTCCTTTCTCACTCCTAGGTCCCTCCCTCCCTCTATCACCTGTGATTATTTTGTTCCCCCTTCTATGTAGGATTGAAGCATCCACACTGTGGTCTTCCTTCTTCTTAAGCTCCGTAGGGTTTGTGGGCTGTATCATAGGTTCTGAGCTTTTGGTGTAATATCCACTTATCAGTGAGTACAAACCATGTTTGTTCTTTTGTGTGTGGGTTACCTCATTCAGGAAATTTTCTAATTCCATCCATTTGCCTGCAAATTTCATGGAGTCATTGTTTTTAATAGCTGAGTAGTATTCCACCATGTAAATGTACCACATTTTCTGTATCCATTCCTCTGTTGAGGGACATCTGAGTTGTTATAGCTTCTGGCTATTATAAATAAGGCTTCTATAAACATAGTGGAGTATGTGTCCTTGTTATATGTTGGAGCACCTTTTCGGTATATGCCTAGTAGGAGTATAGTTGAGTCTTCAGGTAGAACTATTTCCAGTTTTCTGATGAACTGCCAGATTGATTTCCAAAGTAGTTTTACCAGCTTGTGGTCCAACCAGCAATGACAGAGCGTCTTCTTATCCTCACCAGCATCTGCTGTCACCTGTGTTTTTGATCTTAGCCATTCTGATTGGTTTGAGGTGGAATCTCAGGGACGTTTTAATTTGCATTTCCCTGATGACTAAGGATGTTGAACATTTTTAAAGGTGATTCTCTGCCATTTGAGATTCCTCAGTTGAGAATTCTTTGTTTAGCTCTGTTCTCCATTTTTTTAATAGGGTTATTTGTTTCTCTGGAGTCTAACTTCTTGAGTTCTTTGTATATTTTCAATATTAGCCCTCTATCGGATGTAGGATTGGTAAAGATCTTTTCTCAATCTGTGGGTTGCCATTTGTTCTATTCACAGTGTCCTTTGCTTTACAGAAGCTTTTCAACTTTATGAGGTCCCATTTGTCAATTCTTGATCTTAGAGCATAAGCCATTGGTATTCTGTTGAGGAAATTTTCCCCTGTGTCAATGAGTTCAAGGCTCTTCTATACTTTCTCTTCTTTTAGATTCTCTAATAGAAGAGAAAATAAGGATTCAATTTTAAAGCTTCAACGTTTTTTGAGTCCTATCCTATGACCAACCACCCTGAGTATAATGTGTTTTCAATAATTCACTTTTTCGGGAGAGATAGAGAAGTATGAATCTTACAGGGGTAGACTGAGAAACATCTCATTTCTTTTCTCATTTACCTATTAATTCCTTACTTTAACCTATCTATTTAGAAGCCATTTATTAAGACATCCTTCTGTAGCAGACATGAATTCAGCTTGGAATCATAATGAAGCTTGACCATCCAAGTCCGACTCCCTAGCTTTGCAAGTGTCGTGTTTTAGGAAGTAATGGACTGAGTCACAGAGCTGCCAACTGGAATGTTGTATCATCTCAACTGTCTTAGGTCTCAAGACTAAGTATTCTCAGAAAGTGTTCTTATGTTTCTTTAGCTACTACTCAACAAAATATAGGTTACTACAAGAAAACATTTATCAAGTTCTGTGTATTCTTTGGGGTCCTGGCTTAATGCAGACTCATAATTAAAGCCAATCTCTTATTTTAGTTCCTGGAGAACATGCTAGGACCTCACCATACAGAATTATGTTGAACTATCTCAGTAACTCTAGAAAAAATGACGATAGTATTGTGATAGCATGCGATAGCTTACGTTCCATATCTTACACAGATAGTTCAGATTTTCCCACTCAAATTGTCTCAGAAAAAGCCAGCTATCTATGTAGCTTCATTTTCCTTCTTGCAGATTGCACATCTGTTCTGGTTGTTTTCTTGTTGTAGTTGCTGTTGTTTGCTTTTTGCATACCTGACACAAGGCAGAATTATCAGGGAAGAGGAACCTCAAGTGAGAAAATGCCTCTAACAGGTTGGCCTCTGGGCAAGTTTATAAGACATTTTTTCATTAATTATTGATATTGTAGGGCCTGGCCCACTGGGGATAATACCAATTGTGTGCAGGTGGTCTTGAGTCATAAAGAAAGCCACCAGGAGAAAGGCAGTAAGTGGCATTCCTCCATAGTCTCTGTTTCAATTCCTGCCTTTAGACTGCTCCTTGAGTTGCAGCCCTGGCCTTTCTTAGTGATGGAGTGTGACCTAAGACTTGTAAGATGGACCAAACCCTTTCCTCCTCAAGTTGCTTTTACTCATGGTGCTTTATCATAGGAATAGAAAGTAAGGCTAAGTCCAAGGTCCATCTTCCAGACCATTTTCCTACCAGACCAATAGTCTAGTCTTACACTGATTCTAAAACTGACCCTGCCTTTAGAATATATTGTTATGACCAATTTACAAAGGAAGTAAGAGAGAGTCAGAGTGGTGACATAGCTTTCTCCAAAGTACCTGGTAGACATGTGACAGAAACAGGATGTGAGTCTACTGCCACATGTCCAGGTCAAGTGTTTTCCCCAAGAAGAGAGACTACTTGAATGAAGATCTAAAGGTAACATGTGACTGCTCAGGTTCCACAGTGGAAGGCCCCTCTGCAAGTTCTGTCTTTGATTCTGTGGAACTCATAGGGATGTGAATTTTGGGAAGGATCCATGTTCAATGTGACTGATTTCCAGTGCCTAATTTTAATAGATAAGGAAATGGTGCAGAGACTTCTCCATAGTAATGCACTTAGCTATCAAGAGAAGGGAGCCAGTAGTTGGGTTCTACCACCCTGCTCATAAAATCTCTTTGTAACCATTGAGGAATAATGGCAGTAGTGAATTCATGAAGCAAAATCTATGCAACCATGGCCAAGAGAGATCTGTCCACTGTACTGAAATGTTAACCTTGAGAGTTCTACAGAGGTTAAATTAGAACTGACTCTTAAATGACAAGAGGAAAGACATAAGAGGAGGAACAACACTTAAATCATTTCTCACTCCCTTTGGGATAGATCTCAATAAGCCTCTTACTCCATTCTCAGCAGAAGTGATTCACACCCTAATTGTTATCAATTATACCATAACTAACCTATCCAATAACGGTTTAATAAGGATTAACTGATAATCAGGTGAGTGGAGATTACTGATGTAGGAAGAGGTGGAGACATGGGTTCCCTCACAACCTCATTCATCGTATTACAATACTGCTGGTCAGAGTCTTGAAAACACCCTTTGTGACAACATCGTGTGACATGAAAGATACCTAGCTTAAAACCCTGATTCCTCTGTGGGATATGCTGAGTCTAAAGTTTGAGATACATTTTGATTCCCAGCTTCAGCTGTAAAAATACAAGTGCTCACTATTAGCTGTGTGATTGTGAAAACACTGTCTCTGCACTCACCTGCACATGCTCAGCACTGAATGCATGCCTGGGCATCCTACCTCTCCAATAAACACAAGTGGAGTGCTCTAAGGTTGCTAACAAACATCCAGAATACAGATGGCATGGAGACATGAAGGAGGACTGCTCAGAAGCTTCTGTCATGAGAACTATGAAGAGGCTCTTTACTTAGAGCGGGAGACACGTTAGTTAATGACATGGATGAAACGTGGTGGTCTAGGTCTTATAAATGTCTTGAGACACAGGACTCTCAAAGAGAATGGTTGTCCTTCAAGATATATTTTAGAAGCACAGGGTTCAAAATGCAAAAGTACTGATCTCAAGAGGCAGAAGGGAAGAAGGTATCTCCACAAGGTAGGGACCAATCTTTATTCAAAAGATGTATCATATTTATCACGGTGCAGGGAGATGTTTCAGCTAGTAAAGTGTTTGCTACATAAACATAAAAGCCTGAAATTTAGGGGTTTTGTATTCCCATTAAAATTCTATGTCTCTAATTCCAGCTCTGGGAGTTGTAGATCCCTCAGATTCACTGGCCAGAACATAGAGCAAACTAGTGAACTTTAGTGAGAGACCCTATCTCAAAAACTACAGTAGAGCCATGATTGAGGAAGGTGCCTAATATCAGCCCATGGCCTCCAAACACACCACATGTATGTATACATCTATGAACACAGACATATGCACAAACACAAAAATGAGGGAACTAACCAAAATGATATTCTAGGCTCAGTGCTGGCTGTTTGAGTTTCATTCTCAGAACAAACTAGAAGGCAAACAATACTGGCCACTTTATAGCTGAGGAGACTACACACAAAATGATTTTGCATGCACATGGTCACCATCCAGAGTCAGTTAATAAAAACACAAGATTGGACGTCACCTCAAGGTCTCAGGCTTATCTTAAGTACTCAAAACTAGCACTAGAACTAGGAAGAATTCTAGAAGTATTGGAGAGAATAGTCCCAGGGGGGCATGATTCATCTGTGTTAACGAAAGGACAATGTTACAACTGATATTTAAATTTGATGTGGATACCTCAAGAAAAGACTGTAAGTGATGGTCAGCTATGTATTTCACAGTACCCTGAGACGGGAGCAGGAATCATCCAGAACTGGAACAGGGTTACATAATAATAAGGAGTGAGGTCAAATTAACCCCTTTCCTTTGTTAATATGGGTACTCTACTAGTAAAGTATCTACCCAATGCTGTGAGTGGCAATTTCATCAAAGGACACAGGAATTCCTTAAGAATGCTCTGAAAGAAGAACTTGGGTCAAGAAAGAGTAGAAAATAGTAAATTTCAGTTGTCACACTATTCTGAAAAACAAACAAACAAAAAATTATATAAAAAAAAAAACCAATAACCCTACTTCTCCATCACTTCAGTCTGTCTGTGTCTTCTGCCTTCCTTATAAACTTTTAATAGATTGAAGTAAAAATCGACTTTCTTAGACCGACTAGGTGCATGGGAACCTGAGTGCAAGTCTCCAGTCTAAGATTAAACTTGTTTGGTGGAAATGAACCCGATCACTAGGAAGTTTTAGGACAAGAACACATTCAAGATGTGGCAACACACAGGCTGACTGAAGAGCTGCACAGCCGAGCTTAGCAACAGGCTAGATAAGGATAGCAAAGGTAGCAATGAGGGCTGATGAGCTATCGGTGAGATGGACCTTTCCTCCAAGCACATCACATTTTCCTAAGGTTGCCATCAGTCACTGAGTATTAAGGAAGTGACTGAACCTGGCCCTGCACGTGTTTGCCCACATGTGTCTGGGAGAGTCAGGATGCTCTTGGCCTGGGGATGAGAGCCAGGTGGGAGTGCTGCTTCAACCAGATGCAGAAGAAAGGATTAGAGGGATTCATTAGTCATCATCAAATAACCAGTGTGCTTTTTATGTGAAGGAGAGTTAGTTCATGTCTTTATTTTACTTGCATACGTGCTTGCTTTTCAAGTCTTTCTATCAGATGGTTTTGAAGTCATGAAAAGTTGCTCAGAATTGACTCTGAATGGCTTCAGAAATCATAACTAGGACAAATGATGAATATAGTCTGAACCTTCCTACACATCTAAGGTTTTAGGAGTGACCTACCTGGGCAGGTGATAGTCTCCAAGCCCTGGGAATTCACAAGTTGGTTGTAGTTGAAGACATATGCACACAGTCATACACAAATATATACAGAACAAGGTCGGCTGACTGCCT
This sequence comes from Rhynchomys soricoides, assembly GCA_019843965.1. Lineage (NCBI taxonomy): Eukaryota > Metazoa > Chordata > Mammalia > Rodentia > Muridae > Rhynchomys > Rhynchomys soricoides. The sequence goes on along the minus strand of JADRCH010000007.1, from coordinate 149,548 downwards.
TCCACTGTGGTTTCTATACATATTACTTAATTTTTGTTATTTTCTCTTTTATATATTTCTGTTCTCTCTATTTTATTTTTCATAACAAACACAGTTCAGCAAACCATAGGTTCCTGGTTCCAGTCATTAATATTCAGAAACCCCAGAGGGAAGTGAAGCTGCTCAGATCTAACACCCAGCAATCACAGCTTAATTTAATGTTCTCCAGTTATTTTGTGAAGACTTGAAACAAGATGCCTAACCCAGCACCAAATGAATGCCAAAGGCTGTAGCTAATGCTCCAGTGCCTTGCTGTCTGGAAAACAGTGGTTTGCATACACAGGTCTCCTTTGATTTTGCACTGTTCTCTGTATGACTTGTCTAAAATCAACCACTCTCTAGCTTTGGGAAGAAAGGCACTTGAAGAGGCTGTTGACATGACTGGTAGAGGCCTTTCACATCCCATCAAAGGAATTTATAATCAAAGAAGAGGTAAAAGAAAAAGACCACTGTTCTCTACCCAATCTAGGACAAATCACACAGGTATGGGCTGATAACCCTGGACTCTCACTTTGTCTGGAAACCAGGATACTGACCTTGTTATTTCTCCTAGAGTCACATTCCCGGATGTGCAAGCAGTAATGGTGATTTCCAGGCTTGTTCCCCACCTCCCTGAGAAGTCTAATATTCCCTTCTGCTAACCCTCATATACCTATCTTGTCTGTTGTCACTTGTTTTATGTTTGTCTGGTACGTAGAAACAAAGTCACAGAATGCTTAGAGCATGCACCTTAGAGCAAATGTGTTCAAACTTCAAGTTTCTAATATTCACTAACTTGACTTGGCAATTCAGAGTTTGGCACAACATATATGACAATCTTTGTAGACATGTGCAAAACTCCAAACAAGTTATTAGCTGTGATTATAAAGCTTTAACGGAATGGGTTATGTAGTTGGGCTAAGTTCAATTTTTTGACATTTTTGTTGCATGGCTCCAGTTATAGCCTTAGTTTTCAGTGGCTGTAAAATTGGAATGATCACAATATCTATTTCAGAGTATTTGGTATGGAAATGATGCAAAGAAAGTAAACAGTTGTGCCCTGATCTCAGAAGGCTTTCAGTAGGGACAAACTCTCCACATTCAGCACTCAGTCTGAGGCTGGCACCTAGCAGGGACTATTAGATTTACAGATTCTAACTTTCTTGCCTAATGACTCCCTTCACACTCCCCTGTCCAAACATATGCACATACACATAAATGCCACAGCATTCTCACCTCTACATACACATCTTATAGACACATATGCCTCCCACAACACAATACTTTCACCACAGCACATTTTCCATACATATTATACATTGTGTACTTTCTGAGTACATACATGCACATACCACAGACAAAAGCACCACCTATATCACACACACCATACACACATGAACAAACACCATTCAATACACACATACATGAATCACAACCACTAGACATACTTTCACACATATATACAATATGCAAACATAGCACTCAAAAATATAGCTACGCAACTAAGATACTGGACACACACATAGCCTACTCATATCTTATACACACACACACAGAGAGAGAGAGAGAGAGAGAGAGAGAGAGAGAGAGAGAGAGAGAGAGTTTTCTCTCAACTCCTCAGCTGAGTCTAGAGAAGCTGTGTAGGTTTCATGATGTGATGATTCAGCTTGCAGACCTGTTGCTGCAGGCAGGAGGTTTCCCATCAGCTGTAGCCACCTCCCTGGAAAGGCATGTGGGAAGAATTCCAAATTCATATTTTAGCCCGGGGAAAAGGGTGTGGAGTTATGATATTTTTCCCTTTACAGATTGTTAAATAACATGGGCCTAAGCCAATACATCATTTCTCCAAGTTGAGGTACAGATGAGGGTGTTTACCCTTTCTGAAGTTCTGCACAGCTCTAATGAATTACGTGTCATCATTTGCCACATTTCCTCTAGAGCAAGGAGCTATGAAAAAAAGTCATCATATCCAGAGGGTCTTACTGGGAGCTGAGCTCTGGATAATCTCTCTTGTTCAGGGGTCTTAAAGCATCTCCCTTTTTTTTTTAGAGGACAGTTGTTTAATTTTATTATTTGTTAGAGATTGGCATTCCATAACCACAGGGAGCAATCATATCTCCTGAGTTAGAATGCTATTGTTCAATAACTTAGATCACTCATACTGGTGATGGTAAAAAGGAAGATACAGTTCATGTAGTACTACTAGTGTGATAGATTACTGCAACCACTACTGAGAACCAAGTATGTTTATGACACATAGACCTAAGAAAGAATCCACCTATTCTCGTCTATGTCAATATCAAAGGAAAGAATGGGGAAATAATAGAATCTGTGCCTTCATCAACAGAATCCATGAACCATATAAATTTTTAATTTAATTTTTTCTTACACTCCAGATTTTATTCCCCTCCCAGTCTACCCTCTGACTGTTCTCCATCCCATACCTGCTCCCCACCCCCTGTCTTCAAGAGAATGCCCCCCCACCTCCCACCCCATCAGACCTCTAAATTCTCTGGGGCCTCCAGTCTCTTGAGAATTAGGTGCATCTTCTCTGACTGAACCCAGACCCTGCAGTCTCTGCTATATATGTGTTGGGGGCCTCATATCAGCTGGTGTATGCTGCCCAGTTGGTGGTCCAATGTCTGAAAGATCTAGGGGATCCAGATTAATTGAGACTGCTGATCCTCCTTCAGGGTCGCCCTCCTCCTCAACTTCTTCCAGCTTTTCCCTAATTCAACCACAGGAGTCAGCAGCTTATGTCCATTGGTTGGGTGCAAACATCTGAATCTGACTCTTTCAGCTACTTGTTGGGTGTTTCGGAGGCCAGTCATGGTAGGTCCCTTTTTGTGAGTGCTCCATAGCCTCAGTAATAGTGTCAGGTCTTGGGGCCTCCCCTTGAGCTGGATCCCACTTTGGGCCTGTTGCTGGACCTTCTTTTCCTCAGGCTCCTCTCCATTTCCATCCCTGCAATTCTTTCAGACAGGAACAATTATGGGTCAGAGTTTTGAATGTGGGATCGCAAACCCATCACTTATTTAATACCCTGTTGTTCTCTTGTAGGTAGACTCTACAAGTTCCCTCTTCCCACTGTAGGGCATTTCATCTAAGGTTCCTTCTTTTGAGTTCTGAGAGTCTCTCACCTCCCAGGTTTCTGGTACACATTCTGGAGGATCCCCCCACCTCCTACCCCCTAAGGTTGCCTGTTTCCATTCTTTCTGCTGGCCCTCAGGGCTCAGTCCTTTACCCTCTCCCAATACCACATCATGCTCCCCTCTTCTCCCACCTCCCTGTCCCCTTTCCCACCCAGGTCCCTTCCTCCCCCTTGTGATTGCTTTCTTCTCCCTCCCAAGTGGGAATGTGGCATCCTCACTTAGGCCCTTCAGTTTGTTGACCCTTTTGAGTTCTGTGGACTGTATCTTGGGTATTCTATACTTTCAGGGTTTTTTTTGGCTAATATCCCCTTATTAGTGAGTACATGAATGCATGTCCTTTTGAGTCTGGGCATTTCCCATCTTTTAAGACCCACCCACCCACTGCCCCCTACACATGGACCTCAGTCCATTTGAAATTAGCTGCAGGCATTAATATGCAGAGGTTACTGTTCTGGTGAAGATCTAGATGATCTAATTTGGAAAAGCAAGTTTGATAGTTCTGATGCAGATGGAAACACAAATGACACTCAGGGAAACACCAGATCCACTTGTTTCCTGGGTGGAAAAACTCACCCTCAATCATTAAAATCCATCTGGAACAGGGATGTGGCAGCACAGTAAGGACCAGACCTTATGTCTTCCTGCAGATGGTCTACTGTTTTTCAAGTATTTTAGTCCAACTCACTGATTCTTCTTCCTTTTAGATCACCAAGAACTTTAGAGGTACTCAGCTAGAAGTAGAAACCATTGAGCTTTCCTCAGAAGGCAAAGGGATTCTCCTGGGGTAACCAGTACCTCTGGGAGAGACAGTTTTACCAATTTTTTGACAAATTTATTTTATGTCAAGTCTATTGGCTAGCACCAATGCTCAGACAAGCTGGACATATTCCAACGGCAGAGGATTAAGGAGAAGGAAGGACTTAATCTCTGTGTCAGGTTCCTTTTTACCTCACTGCTCAGAAACCAAACTTCTCCAAAGAAAGGCACCTCAAAATTTCATAGATTTTCTGGTAAGACATATCTGTTGTCAGAAACTGCATGCCCTAACTCTGGCCTCCAATCTGTTTTATAAATAAAGTTTTATGCAAACAGCCCAGCAATTCATCGATGGATTTTCTTATGTTGTATCTGGACAAAATGGCACTGTTGCAAAATAGACCATACAACTGAAGCACCCTAAAATACTTACCATCTATATTTTAATGAGAAATATTTGTTAATATTGGCTTAGATTGTTGCCTGGGCTACTCCTGGGGGACTTGGAACATATAACTGAACTGAGCAGACAAAAGAAAGTCACATAAAGTACTATGCTATATTACACATTATGTTGCTATGATCACAGAATTGTAAAGACTCTTTGGGAGGCTGTCTTGGTCACATAAGGGACTTATTTAGCAGATGGTTAAAATTTTCATTGTATGTAATAAATAATGGAATATTTTATTTTTTCAAGGAATATGATGGAGAATAGATTGAATTAAGGTATACACTAAGTCAGGTTCTTATTAAGTACCAGGCATTTCTGACATATTATGCCCTTTCTTATTCTAACCTAGTATTAAATATGGTTAACTTTGCACAGTGATTACATACATAGCTTTCCTTTCTGGATCTATCACCTTGATGAAAACAGGTATGGAAAAGCTGGGCCCAGGACTGAGAGATATGGTCAGACATAGATCCAATTGTTGTTGCCTAGCAACAATTTGAAGGGAGACATTGAGATTCAAAAGGCCTGAGGACTTTGCACAAGATGACTTGTGAGCCATTACTTAGAAATGGTCCCTGAGTTATTCTCTTCATTGAACCTCTCAATTTCACACATACTTGTCCATTCCAATGCCCTTTGGCCATTCAAATAATTTGTGCTATGTGAAGGGATTTAGTATATAAACTCTTGAACAAAGAATTTTTACCGGAATACAAGAGCACTATGTGACAAGAGGCTATCATCATGATATGTGATATTTCAAGAGATATACTTTCAAATATGGCTTTACACATTGAGTAAAGTAGTTTTACGTTACGCCCATGGGGTTTGGAATTAAGGCACCAAAATTTGACAAATACTACTTTCTAAGGCAGTTATATGGATTAACTATGAATACTTACGTGTAGTTCTACTACAGTGCTTGATGCTCTATGAAGACTATTCTTGGTGGTAACATTTCTAATGATGTTATTTTCAGAAAAGATTAAGCTGGGTAGAAATTTCCCGCTCTATCCTTAAAAAGGCATGTATTGTTAAGAAACAATAGAGGAAGGCTTAAATCAGTTGCATTGATATCCCAACTTAGGAACTCCTTGTTATTCACACCCTTTACTCTTTACATTGTGGCCCTATCCTTCTGGCTTTGAACACAGATATTTCTTTGCTTTAGTTTTCAGAACTCTAGAAAATGTACCAAAAGTCAAGTCTTAGAAAGTTTTTGAGTGTTTCTGCTTTTCTTCTCGCATAATTGGATTTGCTTGAAAGTAGACTTCTACCAGATCCATGAGTCCAAACCTGGGTTAGTCTGTTGAAGAATAAAGCATCAGACAAGCCAATAGTCATACCAGGGTGTTCTGGGAACAGGCCTTTTTCACATATATGAGATAAAAGCTCAATCAAGGTTATTAGACCTGTATGTTTCTCAACTGACTGAAAATGCATCTGTGAGCTCAGTCTTGGTCAGATAAGACCAATCAAAATTTAAAAAAAAAAAAATTTTCAGATGATTTATACAATCATAAATTGTAATACACGACTGACAATAAAGCAATGAAACAAAGGAATAATTTGTGGGACAGGAGCTAATAGACAAAGAACACATATTTTATGTTGAGTACTAGTAAATAATAACGTCATGATGAGAACATGCTTGCCATATTTGGGGGTTTTCTTGTGATTTCCTTCCCTTTACTAATGATAACACACCTAAGGTCCACAAAGGAAAGTCATCTTAGTAGTATTTTCCTCCTTTGTGAAAAACCAGCCCAGTCCTGAATAATATCAACAAAGCAATTGCTAATAAGTTGAAGTAAGGTTGTATTATAAAATATATCACTCTGATTATCAACAGGAAATCTCCTGGCAAGAAGAGTCTAAAAACAGCACAGGGAAGTTTCTAATGTTCAGAAAAAAATAAAGCATTTTTCATTTCCTATAGACATCATTGGCTTTCCTTTTTTTTTTTTTTTAATGTTTTACTGGATCATATTTTATTTATTTATTTACTTATTTACTTATTTTTCATACTTTATTTACATTTCAAATGTTTCCCCCTTCCCAGATCTCCCCTTTGGAACCTCCCCATTTCCTCTCCCCTTCCCCTGCCACTATGGGGGTATTCCCCCACCCACCCATCGACTCTCATCTCCCCTCCTTGGCATTCTCCTATACTGGGGGATCTAACACCCTCAGGCCCAAGGGCCTCTCCTCCTCCTGATGGCTAGCAAGACCATCCTCTGCTGTATATGTGGCCAGTACCATGGGTCCCTCCGTGTGTATTCTTTGGTTGGTAATTCAGTATCCAGGAGTATCGAGGGGTCTGGCCAGTTGCCACTGTTGCTCCCTCCATGGGGATGCAAACTCCCTCAGCTCCTTCAGTCCCTTGTCCAAGTCCTCCATCTGGGACCTCACACTCAGCCCTACTGTTGCTGTGAAGTGACTCTTGAGTATTTCAAACTTTTGGGCTAATAACCACTTAACAGTGAGTACATACCATGTTCATTCTTTTGTGACTGTGTTACCTCGCTCAGGATGATATTTTCAAGTTCCATCCATTTGTCCGCAAATTTCATGAAGTCATTGTTTTTAATAGCTGTAAATGACTGTATCAGTTTGTTAGTGATGAGCAAGGAGAAATTAGACATTATTATGGTTCAAGTCACAACAAAGAACTGGCTCACAAAGGATGAAAATAAATGGAGCAAGGGAAGACCAATGCTAAAGAGAGAGTGTCACTAACTCTTTGAGACCATGCTTTGTGTCAGTCAAAACTAAGGTCTAGGTTTTATCATGTCTAGGCCACCATGGAAGACTTCCAGTGTGTCAGGCAAGAAAAACAAAATATTCAAAACTAAGAGACAGTTGCAGGTAGTAGTTGACATGGGTTGGCACAGTAGACAGGCAGCAAACTTGTGAGGTACGGATTATATGAGTTAGTAGTCAATGTGAGTAGATTCAGTTAATTCAGCTAATAAGACTCAGTTAATTAAATGGAGCATGCAAGCATATACCATTCATTCACTTGTTTATTATTTGTGATTTCGTTATAAAATGTACAATGAGCAATACAATGTAACACCAAATTTTAAGTCAGTCAGTCATTCATTTACTTAAACTATTTATTAAGTTAATGCAGGGCATACAAGGTGTTCAAAATTGAAAAGCAGCATGGTCCTTACATCCTAAAATCTGAAGGCTAGACAGAAGATATCAAGAAACAAGCTCACCCCCAAGAACCAAAGACCACCTAACAAAATTCCCATGTCAGATATGGGAAGTCCTCTTTTGAGTTGTTGGCCAGAGCCATCTAAGAGACTCCCAAAAATCACACACACACACACTTTTTGCTGTTGCTCTTGATAAATCACAGAAATGGAAAATAAGTCTCTATTGCTAAAGATACCATGCACTTCCGAATGAGTCACTGAGCTAGTACTGTACTTAATATCCCCTCCATGAGGACTAGCATTCACAATACTGGAAAACACCATGCAAGCATCCCAAAGAAAGAGATAACCACAATCCCAAACAGCTATAAAGTCTATGAACCACATCAATGACTAGTATGGCATGACATCCCTACAGGAACAATAGTGGCATACATATCTTGGCAGTAATCAATGGCTCTCTAATTGGACCTAGGCAACAAAAAAGATAAGATACTTGGTCCTGGAAACCTATCTAACTAATCAGTGTTTGTGAAGTCATGGTCATTTGCAAAGAATCATTAGTTTGCTAAACCAGCATAATTCCTAACAACAGTCTACAAACATTTGTTCTTATATCCACAGATATGTGTAGTGTTCAGTCCTCATCCAGAAAACTTCTCTTTGCAACAAATGGAGACCACTATAGAAAACCACAACCAATCAGTATTCAGAATTGTGAATCCA
>JADRCH010000007.1:90168-141262 GCA_019843965.1 Rhynchomys soricoides | reverse complement strand
TAGCAACAATCATCACTACTGACAAGGAAAAACAGGATCCCACTATACAACACCAGCCATGTCATCTCCAGGTCTTACTGACAACATTTCAGCCCTGGATTGACCTTTTGCACAATGCTTCCTCAAAGAGACAAACTCTCACACTCTGTGGACACCACACCAAAACTCATGCTTCTGGAAGTCAAATATGGAGGGTAGAGGGGCAAGGAGAAAGAGAGCAAAGAAAAAAATCAAGAGTGAACTTGATCAGCCCTCTCTTCCAAATCTGTAAGTGTCTCTTGTATGAGAAAGAGTGAGTGAGAAATGGAGTGAGACTGCATCCGGTTCTCTTGTGGCATTTTTATCTTATGGAAAGAGGAAGTCTAAGAAAAGTAAAATCTCCTAAAAGTTTAGCATCACATGAAGGGAATTCTAACATAATCTGGGCTTGCAGATCAATGGAGACTCTTCGAGGAGTCAAACACACTTAGGAATAAGGAGGTATCACACAAGTGAAGAGACAGTATCTTACTGGGCTTCAGAAAAGGCAGTTCTCAAGAAGTGGTTCAGAACTAGTTGCATCCAGAATGTGCCAAGATTGATACAGGTTTACAGCATAAATGAAGAGACTTGGCAAGTTCAGTCAAGACTCAGAAATTATATTAGCTACTGCTCAGTGATGGAAAGCACATGTTATGGAGCATGAAGGTCAGCTCCAGCAGGTCTGTGAAGAATGCATTAAGGGTACAGATTATGAGACAATAATTTTAGGGCTATCTTAGTTAGGGTTTTACTGCTGTGAACAGACACCATGACCAAGGCATCTCTAATAAGGACAACATTTAATTGGGGCTGGCTTACAGGTTCAGAGGTTTAGTCCATTATCACCAAGGAGGGAAGCTTGGCAGTGTCCAGGCAGGCATGGTGCACGTGTAGCTGAGAGTTCTACATTTTCATCTGAACGCTGCTAGCAGAATAGTGCTTCCAGGCAGTTAGGATGAGGGTCTGTCTTAAAGCCCACGCCCACAGTGACACACCTACTCCAACAAGGCCACACCTACTCCTCCAGGGCCACACCTTCTAATAGTGCTACTCCCTGGGCCAAGAATAAACAAACCATCACAAGGGCTAAGAATGGAAACATCTGGCTTGTTAGGGTACCAAGATGGGGAGTGAATACATTCTCTGAATTGTGTCATACAAGCCTGACCTTATTGCAGGACACAGAGAACATGTGAGGTGGAGAAAGAATCTCCTATGTACTGTGTAGAATCATCCACTGTCAATAAAAGCTGATAGCCTATTAGCAAAAGGCAGGAAGTAATAGGTGAAAGTTCCAGTAGAGAGATCAGAACTCGGAGAATCAGAGGCAGGAGACTTCACACAGTATTCTGAGGAAGTTAGATCAATGAAAATGAGGAGAGGTGCCTAGCTATGTGGTAGACATCAACTAGCATTAATACGTTATAGAAGTTATGAGCTAGTTAGAGAATGAGCCAAAGCATATGGCCTAGGCATTTACTCATAATTAATTCTCAAAGTTATTATTCAGGAATTGGGCACATGTGGAGAGCACTGAGCTACATGTGAGGTCCTAGTATAAAGAAGAAGATGGAAGGATGCAGAGGGGAAGGCAAGATCTCATGGAAATGAAGAATGTAAAATATATAGGAATCTAGATAGTGATGATTGATGAATGAACAACCCCTCCCCCAATCATAGGAAGAGATTAGAGGAGGCCTGCCATGGAGTGACTGGAAGACTCCCAAGCACCTACCCCAGCCCCACAGAGGATGCCGCTTTGATGAGCAATGAGCCAATATGTGATAGAGAGATAGAAAAGATGGAGTACGTAGTGGAGAGATGGTAGAAAAAGCTAAGCCAAGTAGTTTGTAATCTGTGGAAAGAAGTAGAACTAGAGACATGACAGTGTCAAGGAACAGGCAGATATGAGGAGCCTTTGAAATCACCCGAGACCATGGTAATATCCAAGCCTGGACTGCCACCAGGGCCATGTCTGGATCTGTGGCCCTACTGCTGCTGAGGTCTGGGTTGATGTCAGTGGCCCATGTTGACACCAAAGGCCATTCTGATGTCTGTGCTCTAGGCTGCTGCCTGTGATCATGTTGTTTTCTGGGTAACTATGCTGATACTGACAGTCAATCTGAGTAGTCTGTGTTTCCACCTGAGACCATGGAGACATCCTGGCCCAGGATGCCACAGAGGGCTATGTCTTGGTCAGTGGTCCAGCTTCAAATGTGGTCTGTGGCTTGAGTTACCACCAAAGGCCGTGTCGCTGTCCATGGTTTGGGCTGCTAGCTGAAACCATGTAGATGTCTGAGATCTGTGCTGCTTCCAGGGGCCACACTAATCTGAGTGCCCTGCACTGCCACCTGAGGCTATGTTGATGTCTGAGCACTATGCTAAGATGGCTTTTCCCCTCACCAGCCACCACACTCAGGAAATATGGCCCTGCCCCTTGCTTGGGCTGCATGAAAGAGCTGGCCCTGGTGGTATAAGTGTGGGAGAGCTGGCCCTGGTCCTCACCAGGGCAGCATAGGAGAGCTGGCAGGCTGACCAACTCAGCTGCCACCTAGGCCCACATGTAGCACTTTGAGCTGGCCCAGCCCGATATCTACCCACCTTAGAGCTCTTCAAGTTCTTGAAGGGGGCAAAGCTGTATGATCTCTATGGCTCAGGGAAACAACAAGATGTCTAAGAGGAGTCTTGGGTAGGGTCCAGTATTAGAGATGTTGCAGAAATCAGGGGCCTTGAACCAGACTAAGGACTCACTGCAGTGAACATTTTCACACAACTTGTTTGGACAAAAGGGCATACTATGTGGCACACCATGACCCACTGCAGCGTCCACAGAGAGGTTTTTTGTTTGTTTGTTTGGTTGTTTTTTAATCTTTTGGTGGGGAGGTTACAAAAGTGGAAGGCAGTCGAAGGATGGGGAGATGAGTGGGATTGGGGGTACATGATGTGAAATTCACAAAGAATCAGTTTAAAAGAAAGAAAAACGGAGTCAGAGAAAAATGTGATTTGAACGGAAATGTGAAAGTAAATGCTGTCGGGAATATTCACCTACTAGAGGAGCCAGCAATTCTTTAAGGTAAAACTATGAAGTACTCAGAAACCTGTGCAAAACAAGAATGAAGTGTGGAGTCTATACATCAAAGGTTGTCACTTCATTTTCAGATGAATGCAAGCACACATGCATGCACACACTCATGCATGCAAGCACATTGAAAAGGAAAAGAAAGTTATTGCCCACGGAAATATTTTGAAAGGATATCTCTTTGGCAGGAATAGACAAATATGTGTCAAAGGGAAAAACATGGGTTAAACTGGGAATTTCTAAAATATAGTGTGCCTGAGGTGGTGAGACTGATGTATCCTCAATTCAATCTGATTTTGTTGATTCTTGTCTCTTTCTTCTTATCTGACAAATGGGGGTAAAATTGCTGGTGTAGTATTTGGAGAACGATAGTCCACATATCGAAGGACAGAAAGAATTGTACTTACAAATACTTACCTATTGAGTTTAATGTTCCTGCCTCTCTATATCAGGTCAGCCAGTGTTGTGCAGTGAAGATGGTGGTGAGAGGAAGCTGGGTTCTCTTAGTAAAATTTCTGCATTGGGAGAGCTCTCTCCCCCCAGAGGTATGAGATGGAACTTGGAGACGGGAGAGCAGCTGGGATATAACCTCATCTCTCACACTGAAAGGGGACAAAAGGTATGCTGGCTACGCTGGGTGGCCACATAAGGCCTAGGACTTCAGCCCACAGTCCCATGGAGATTTTGTGAAGAATACCATGATGCAGACTAACTGTAAGCTAAAGGATGGGATCTCAGGGTGGCTTAAGAGGATGAGGCTGCTTAGAGAAGGTTTGATTGGTAGCATTGAGGTTCTCTAGATTATAGCATAGTTAGGTAGGATGGAGCAGGCTGAAGCTAGGGGATGGAGCAGACTCAGGGTCTGGGAAAGTGGGAACTGAGATATTGGTGGGGCTCAGGGATTGGTGGAAGCATGTAACATAATTGAATATAGCGAAACATCTAGAGAAGTATATTGTTTATGAGTGTATGCAGCCCCATCATTGAGTAGTCACAGGGAAAGCAAAAGTAGAGATACTGGAAGAGAAGATGACCATTGTATACTCAACACCAGACCTAGGGGCTGGTTTCTTTGCATTGGTCCATGGTTTCCTGTAATCCATGGTCCCACGTGCTTGGAGGAGAGCAGATGTAAGATGGGGCTGAACAGAAGAGCAATGATTCCAATATGACCCTAACTTTCAATAAAAGACTTGGGAATTGATTAGATCCACTTTTCTACCAATCAACATGAAATAAATATAGTATTCTTCTTAGATACTCAAAACTGAGTATTTAAATTTTTAAATTGACATGAAGGAGAGTTTAAAGTAGAGGAAAAAAAGAGCTGTGCATCGAAGTTTAACTTATTCTGCCTCATAACTTTAAGCTTTCTGGTTTGCTGTAACTCACTGACTATTTTCTTATCCCATCAAAATATCCTCACCAGGATCCAGGCCTTGGTTAAGATGGGCACAATCTGTGTTGATTATGCCTAAATCAGTGTCTGGAGAATAGTAGGCATTTGATATATTCTATAACAAGTCAATGTTTCCTTTTATTACTTAGCACATCCAAATTGTATTAGCAAAGTATGAGATTGTTGACATTTGATTTGGGGTTGTCTCTTTATCTTTTCTCCATTTCTACCTCTAAAATTCTGTGTTGCTATCTTTCTATAACTGACCTTAACTGAAGAAAAAACCCCAGAATTTTATTTAAGGTAACACAAGGAATAGAGAAGGATGACCTGTTATCACCCACTAACTTGCCTTGATGTTCAGCATGGGGAAGGCATTTTTGTAGTGGGTAGGACCCATATCAGCAGTTGAAAGATCCGTGGGCCATTAAGATACCCTTCCAGATATACACCAGTGGCTATGGATTATGCTGCTTGGGAGAATGGCCCTGCTTTAATCATAAGCTTTGCTATAGTAACTATCCAATGATGCATAGATTTTCATGGGGGTGTATACATCACTTCTTAATTCCCATGAAGGGAAAGAAAAATTTATCCTTGGAGTTTAAATTTCCACTCCAAATGAGCTTTTCAGTTTTATCCTTCTTTTTAAAAAAGAAGCCCAATATCATTGCTTCCTCCTTGTGAATGAAAGATCACACAGGCATGGGTTTGTGAAGGTTATCTATAGCTTTGCCCAAAATGGTTATAATTGGAGAAATGAAATAGTGCTAACTGCCAAGGCTGAATAACATTATAACATTATGCAAAATGAAAGCACTTTAGAAGGATAAAGCAGCGATGACAATGCAAATCAGAGCCAGTGAAGGTCAGCTGTTTTGCATAAAATGCCTTGCAGTCTAATTCATGTGAACTTCGCCAGAGGAGAGAAAAGTGACTTATTAAAACACAATGCTTTTGCAAAGAGCTTTACTGCCAAGTGAGCCCTGGATCTGCTTACAAGTCCCACAGGCAGTCACAGGCTTCATTGAGGAGCTGGGCAGTTAGAGGCAAGCTGAAATTATAGATCTTCTATTCAGAAAGAAGATACCCCAACTTCATGGCAGCATTCAAGCTGGCTTTCTTAACCCTCTGGTGGCTGAGGAACACTGGTGTTTTCCAAACAGGTCTAGGCAACTGTTTACACTTGGGGTCTCACATTTGCTCTTTCCTTTGTTCTCACAACTCTTTGCAGACTCAGAGGCTAAGGGAATTAGCTCCTAAGACCTAAACCTGTAAGGACTGAAGGTAACTTGTAAGCTTTGTTAGACTCGGAGGCACAAGGTTATTCTACTATACACATACTGGCAGACAGAGCTATTACTGTGCTTTGTGAGAATAAAGTTCTAACACTTAGAACAAACATGTTTGTTGTTAGGTTTCTTTCATCAATAATATTTTTTTTTTTTGGTTTACATTTATAATCCTGTTAAATATCAGACATCCAATGATAATCTTCATTCCTTCTCTATCAGATCACTTGCTCTAGGACAGAGGTCCAGGCAGAAGCTGGGCTTTAACTTCCCATCTTTTCTGAAGGATGATATTTACTTCATTGAACATATAACATGTAACCTGGTACAAGAAACACAACATAACAGCTAGGTGTCATGGCTCATGCCTTTAGACCTAGTATATAGGAGGCCAAATAGGAGGATTACTGTGACTTTAAGGCCAGCATGGGCTATATAATGAGAATCAGTCTGAGCTGTACTCTCTATCTTAGGGGGAAAAAAGAAGAATATAAAGGAATGGAGACAGTGCATACAAATCACAGCTAGTGAAGGTCAACTGTTTACCATAAAGGGCTATCAGTCTCATCCAGGTAAACCTCAGCTGAGGAGAGAGAACAAAAGAAAGCAGTGCATTTTTCACAGTTAAAACTAGACTCCCAAGAATCGGTCCTCCTGGACTGGTCCCCAGGTTTCCTCTGCTGCTATTAACTGTGTGATCTTAGGCAATTTTCTTTACAAGGAAGGGTGATTTGAACTCATGCTTGAAGAGGACCATCACTAGCCCCTTAAATTCTTATCTTAGTGACTTGCACACTGATGCTTCCTGAGATGCTATGGTTATCTGTACAGGCTCCCAGCCTACTGGTGGCCCCACTGGCTGCAATTTTGCAATGTTTTCCATCCCCAGAAGTCAATCCCACCTGGCTGCATCCCATCATGAACATCTTTTCTCCCGTGCCAATGGTCATTTTCTTGTCTCCCTTAAAGCAAGCAGTGATGATGTCACACAGTTCAGACAAGTCAGCCCAGAGGAAAGTGGCTAGCATGTATACATATTTTCTTTTAGCCTATCGGGGGCAGATACCACTTTCCTTCCTTTATTGTGATTTGGGGGAGCTGGGAAATTTATTTTATAACATGGCATGTCAGCAATGAAGGTGAAAGACCGACATTTTAAACCTAGTGAAGTGGAGAGATGCAGAAGTTGGCTTCTTCGGTAGAAATGCCTATAGTAGTTATTTTTTAGTGCTATTTACACATTGTATAGAGATTTTACATTATTGACACATGAGGGAGAAATGTCTATTATTTGTTCCAGCCCCTGTTAAGACCAGTTTCCAAAGCATTCCTAATTTACTCTACATGGCGGAAGCACTGAGAACCATGCCCTCCCCTTTTCCCTCTCTGGGGAGTATGGACCAGCCAATCCTCTGGCACCACAGCCATGGCTCCAAGAGAAGGGCTAGAAACAGCTCTCTCTGGACAGCATGAAGAACAATTAGTTTTTCCACATAAATTATTCCTCATGTTTGCACTGATGGCACACATAGTTTCTGTGGCATTTATGAGTGAAGGTTATCTGGAGTCTAGCTAAGTTGGAATTACCATTATTTGCTTTTCCAGATTGATTTATCTAATTTGTGGGAATCACTACCATACCAATAGCACCAAGAATGCTGTACCCTGGTTTCTCTCCTTTCTTAGCATCACACTCCTTTTAACACCTATATTTCTTTACTTTTGTTCATCTTTTAGGCGCATAGGCTGGTAAAATAAATGGCAAAGGAGTAGTTTATGATAGGGTACAAATGGTTAATTTTATTGTATTCTCTTGATTCGGTGAACTTAATTAAGAACAAACTGGAGCAATTCATTTTTAAAAACCAGAACTATTAAAAACTACTTAAATGAATACTATACATTGAGGAAGAAGAAACATGGTTCAATATTCAAGAGTACAGGAAGGAATACATTTAGAAGAAGAGGAGATGAACGAAGGAGCCATAGGAAGGATCCATATTGTCAAGCACAGAGTTACTAGAAGGGAGAAAAAAGAATTAACGATAATGCCACCAACCAGAACAATAAACAACCAACTGTAGGTTGTAAACAACCTCTCTCTATGATTGTAAGAGGAATATTTAAAAAGACAAAAAAGAAACAGAGATATGACCCCAATTAATAAAACTAGAGATGAAGAGAAATCCAAAACCTATTTCAATGAAAATAAAATCAGTCACATATAGTAAGACCTGTGTTGTAAAAAAGAAAAAAAAGGTAAAACAAACAAGAAACAAAATTGAAAGCTAAGCAGCATGTGAAACAGGAAGTTAATAACTACTGGGATAGTCACCACAGGATGCTCAGGATGTCAGAATGACTGTGTACAAATTCACACCTCCGGTGACACCTGCCTATAGAGTAAAAGAACACAGCACAGGGAGGCAGACATGACCAGGTGCAGCTTATACTCTTCCTTTGGGTTCTGAATCTTCATCAGGACCAGGAGCTGCAGACAGCATTTCCTGTATACATCAGACTCTCCCAGGTGAAGATGTAGTATGGAGAAGCATGGTATATGGAGAAAAATAATATGTATATTACTATACATCATGACCATTATATATCAAGACCATATTCATTATATATAATATGTATATTATTATATATAATTGCATACATACATACATACATACATACACTATTCTGGTTAATTTCATGCTATGCCTCCCCTCTTTTAGCTTCTTCTGGACACCCTTTAACACATTTCTGTCTACCTTTATCTCTTCCTCCTCCTCTTCTTCTTCATAATTCTCAAGTCTAGCTAGTGCTGCCTGAATGTGAATGAGCATAGTGCTATCCACAGGTGCCACATTCAGAAATTAAAGAGAGTCTCCCACCTCCTGCAGACATCAACTTCCATATCTCCTCAAGAAGCTGGAAGTTTTGACTTAGGGTGATCTTGAACAGATCTTGTCACCACAGCTACTGCATTTTTTCCCTTTGAGAAGGGAATCTCCTTCTATTACCCAAGCTAGTTTGGAAGTTACTCTTAACCCATTTTATCCTTGAATTTGTGATTTTATTATTTCAACCTTCTGGTGGCTGGGGTTACAAGCCTGTACAATCAGGCCTGGCTCCTTACCCTTTTTCATGCCTTGATATTCTGTAGTCATTCCCTAAGAGGGATCAAGCTCTTGCTTCCCACATCCTATCACCTGCCAGATCCGAGTTGTTTCACAGAATAAGAAGTCAACTTCCACATGCATGCAGCCAATGATCTGATTATAACAGAAAAACTCTAAGCATTCAACAAATTTTACTGTACAGATTTTCACATAAGAAAAAGTAAAAGAATATTATAATAAACATTGATTTCATGGATCAATTTCAACCTTATAAGCATTTGGCTGCATGTATCTTATCATTTTTATCTCTTTTTGGCTTGATACTCTAGAGTGCTTATATTTTATGAAAATTGCGGCCATCATGTCGTTTTATTTCCAAGCTATTTCAGAAAGCAGCTCTTGAAAATAATGTAATCCTCCATAACAATGCTGTTATTATCCTACCCATCAAAGTCAGCACTAACTCACTAATGTCACATAGCAGTCAAAATTCAAATGTCCTCGGTTGTCCAGTAAGTTTCTTCCATAGCCGACTAGCCCAGGACACACCCTGCATCGAGCATCTTTTGGGACTCTTTGAAAGATATCTGAAGTGTACAACAGTGCCTTGAACCTCAGCTGGAAGGACCAGCGATAGAGAACTGCCTTCTTCTCTTGAGTAAAGGTTTTACATGCCAAGACCCTGGGCATTCTTATTTAACAACCATGAACAGGAAAGGAAACAGGCATCAATTTGGGGTTGAGTGTGCAATATGCAAATTACATGCAAATCCAAGCAAACTCAACTGGCTTTCCTGAAAGAGGCTGGTGTGAAGTGACAGCATTAGAATTACTGCATCTATTAGAAAATGTGTTCTTAAATTTTTTTGCACCAAGGCTCTGTTGGTTTAGAGCAGTTTCTACTCCATTTTACTCCTCCAGTGAAGGGAAGTTACACAGTTATCATCAGCTTTCTGTTTCAATTTGAAATTTAAATTCTTTGTTTTGAGCAACAAATTCCTTTAGCTGGCCAGTGTAATTGCTGCTACACATGCTGCCCCTCTACAGACCGTTCCCGGGAATCCCAAATTCAAGTCCCAACTCTGCAGGTAACTCTATAGTCAGCTTTACACCAGCTTTAAAAACCACTGACAGTCACTGGAAGACCAGAGGGCTAATGGGAAACTCCCTAACCTGATTTCCGTTCCAAAGCCCTAGGTATCTCTGAGAAGTTCTCACCTTTATGAATTCTTATTTCTCTTGTGTTTGGTGGGGTCTGAGGCTGTTCCTATTTCTTTGGTGTGTACTTCACCAAAGAAATAAATAGAAGAAACCCAAAGTCCTCATTATTGTCAATGCTGTAATTGAACAGCTCAATTTTATTTTATTTGGTTATACTTTGTTTATGAAGCATTTGGATGTATTCTTACAAACTGATGTATTGTTTCCTCTAAAGATGCCAAGCAAAAGACTTGAAAAGTTTGCTGAGTGTTCTGTAGGAGAGTGTAGTAACTGAGTATCAGTTAAGATAAAGATGTAGGATAAACCAGGTGAGAGATCTGGGTGCTGTGAACTCTGAGCTATGTCTAAGCTTCTCTGCCACAGTTTATAACTTTGGATGTTGGAAAGCAAAGGAAAATAAAACTTGAGTTTTCCCATCACCGTACATGTGTGACTTTGCTTAGTCTTCAGTTCTCTATCAAGAAGCATTACTATTCTTGTTTGGCATATGATTATTAGCAAGTATTAGCAAGCTGATTTGTGTCTTCTGAGGTCACAATGAATGAAATGGTGTATGATAATAAAACTCTCACTCCTCATTGTCCAACTGTCTCTCCCCATTTGCACATCTAAAAACAACAGACACCTGTTCTACTCAGATCTATGAAGTGAGGATATACACAATCAGGGCTAATTTTATTTGAATCATTTTGTTGAGTAATTGATTTTGGAGCTATTGTCTTCTTTCGGAACTAAGTATTCTGTAATCTAATGACAACAAATCAACACATTCTCAATTCAACCCAGGTCTCTACTCTACCAGTACCTTATCTCATTGGGAATTTATGGGGAGGGTCCTAAGATTACATAATAATTTTTTTGTTGAAGCTGTGTGTGTGCAGCCACATCTGTTCATATGTACAAGTCTATAGGTGTGTGTGTATGTATATCTGTTCATAGGATCAAGTCTACAGCTGTATGTTTGTGTGTGTGTGTGAATGTGTGTGTGTGTGTGTATGTGTGTGTGTGTGTGTGTGTGCGTGCGCACCTGTTCTTAGGGACAAGCATATAGGTAGGCTTCCTCCCCTGAGTGTCTTCTCAGATGAGGATAGAGTCTCATGGTCCACACCATTTCAGATCTCCAGCCTCATCTCTCTGAATCATGTCAGCTTCTGATAAGTCTAAGAGTATAGGTTTTGGTAAGTGGGCTCCAGAATTATCTACCTGAGTTCAAGGCTAGGGTATTCAGCTTACTAGTGCTTGGCCAGTTATTTTTCCTCTGCTTATGCTTTAATGTCCTCATCTGCAAAATAAGACTAGTGATAGCATATAGAACATGTCAACGGGAGAAGATGGCATCAGCTTTCCCATGGAAAGCCCTTTGAATAGAGCATGGCAAACAACAAGCACTCAATCTTTAGTGAGCATCTACCCTTTGCCTCAAGCTTTCCCAGTGGACAGTTCTATTGATTCAGACACTGTATATGTTTCAGTTTGGGTACACCCCAGCATCTACCCACAATGTGGATATGTGTTTATTACACGCTCTCACAATATTTCTGAATCACGTCCCACTGAACATCTGCCATGTGACATACTTCTCACACATGTTATCTCTTAGAACTTCCATGTATTTGTTTCTACTGGCATGATCACTTGCTCTCGAGGAAGGTGATGCTCAAAGCACTCACCTGCTCTACATTGGGTCACACAACTATTGACAAATTGAAATAGCATTGAAATCAACATGTGAGTAACTCTGGGTTTAGTGGCTCCATTCCTCCTCTAGTCTGTCTGTCTGTCTGTCTGTTTCTCTCTCTCTCTCTCTCTCTCTCTCTCTCTCTCTCTCTCTCTCTGTGTGTGTGTAACAAAAAGAACAATTAGCCTTATGTAAACCCTATGTAAATAGAAGATTCTGGTTTAGTGAAACCAAAGCTGAAGTTAACCAAAGAGTCACAGTAACTGGATAGTTTAAGTATATATATAAAAAGATACCCCTCCTTTCCTAGATACACAAATGGGTGCTGTCTCTTAAGAAGAGACTTAGCTCATGCAGGAATATGCTACAGGGTCATAGATCTATATGAAATTGAAGACCTTTGTGACATTTGTTGAAGTTTGATGGCAATTCTGCAATCTTAGACAACCCTGAACTGGTATGTCTGTGCAAGGCCACTGGAGATGGGTCACCATTTATACCAGATGATGTACTGATAGTGCTACTCAGACCTATCTGGGAATATGGATTGTCTGAAGATGTTTGTTATTGATCTCCATGGGTATATCTGGGAAGGGTCCTAAGATTATATAATTAAATAATTTTGTTGAAGCTTTGTGTTTCTGTGTGTGCACATCTATTTGCATGTACAAGTTTACAGGGATGTGTACGTATGTGTGTATATCTATTTATATGTGCAGGCCTACAGGTAGGTGTGCATGTGTGGGGGGAACCAGAGGACAATCTTGGATGTTCTCAGGTGGCTTCCATCTTACTAGTATTTAAAAACTAGGCCTCTTCCTGGCCTGGAGCTCACTGATTAGGCTTGGCTAGTTGGCCAGAGAACCCCTGGAATCTACCTCTCTTTCTCACACTTGCATGACCAGCCCTTCACTAACTGCCTGACTCCCTAGCTCTAAGATCACACATTTTCAACATACTTCCAGTTGATGTCAAAGGCCCTTTCTAAAGGCAAAGGTTCAATGGACCAAGTGCCTTTCATGGGCTGTCTTCTGGCTTAACACAGTGACTGAGTAGAATGGTTTTACCATAACAGGTTAAACAAGTCCAGCTCTGCCATCAAATGTGAGTGGATCCAGTTATTCTAGAAAATGGATCCACACATATAATTGAACACATTGAGTATGTTGACGTTTGATGAAAGTGATCTCTGTAACGCCCCCTGCAGGTGTAAGGTTGCATGACTGGCTGACTTGATGACTCTCACTCTGGAACTGCAATAGAGGAACAGACCTCAGATAAAAGCATCTTTTTCAAACAATGACACCATGTGCCATGTGATGACCCACAGAGACCAATGTCCACAATGAAATGCTTCACTCTACTTTCCTTTTTATGGTCTGTGTCTGTTTTACCAGATGTCCAGAACATTTTAAATAGAATGCCTTCACTTGTCATATTCCTGTCTCTATAGGGTTTCTATTTCTTGTTGAATTTGCGTTTTCTAAAACACTCAGGGGTTTTTAGAGGTTTTTACTATTAGTATAAATATGCAAGGGAAGAAATAAGGATGGAAGGAAGTAAAGAAGGAAGAATATATATTACTTTGGGTTTTTAATCCAAAAATTGTGCAAACTTACATTATAGCACATAGCATGATTGATGCTGAGTTTGTTTGTGTAGAATTCTACACTAGGAGTCTTGAGAAAAGAAGCTGTGTCTTCACAGGCACACAGGGACTTGCACCCATGGGTGAGATAATCACACTGCTGTGGTGCTTTGGAGAGACAGCATACGTTCATATCTCAGAGCTGATTTGTAGTCAGGTGCCCTGGAGGAGTTCACAGAGGCTTTCCCTTCTGATTGAATAAAATCTTCTAGGCTGAATAACCTCATTGTTGTAACACATTATCACAAGTGAAGTAGCTTCAAATAGTCTTACTATAGGGTTTGGACATCAGAAACTCAAAATGGTCAACACGGAACTAAAGACAGGGTTCTGAGAAGATTGGATTCTTTCTAAAATCTCAAGTGAACACTGTCTACCGGTATTTTACAACTTGGTAAAAATGCTTACTATCATTGGCTTCTTTCTGCTTTTAAAACAATATTCCTGTATACATTTCTCTGGTAATAATTTTCATACCTCTCTCTTCTGCTATTAAGGGTCAATGTGATTAAACAGCAACCATCCTGAGTCACAGAATAATCTCCTTAGTCAGTTCATCTGAAGAGTTGTTTTTATTTAATCTGCAATCTTGATATTCCAGAACAGGCTTCCAAGGCATTCTATGGTCCCGAGAGAAGTCTCCCTAGTAAGAGCAAGAGGTGGCCCCAGGATGAAGTTGATTAAAGAAGCTAAATTAATGCCTCAGAAACATGCTTAACTCTAGACTATACAGATTTCTCTTGCCCACTTCACAGTTTTTCAAGAATCATTATCTTGTGCTGAAAAATCACATCATGTCTCAAAATTTTAATTATCCTGAGACTATGACAGGAAATGTAGCTATTGCCAATAAGGGGACTAAGCACACATGCATTAAATATTTAGATTACAACATAAGAGGCATCTATTATTCAATGAATGTAAGTTATCAACGTGTTCGATAACAACAGTAATGGTTTTCAATCTCTGTCAAACTATGAATTGGGGATTTTTTTCACATAGATTATCTCACACGATTTCGTAAAAATCTCTATAGTGTGGAGGTCATGCTCCCAAATTAGGAAATAGAAATTCAAAGAGTGTCAATGTGCTGGAGACAGTTAGAGATTTAGTATATGAGGGGTCACGTGAGTTTAGGACTGGCTGTCTTACCCAAACATATTATTAGGCTGTCAGTTTAGGGGTTCAGAAGGTCATAGCAGCAGAGTGAACCTGAACCAAATTAGAAAGGTTCCCAGAAAGTATGAATTTGTGAAGGCATAGCTTAAAAGTTTATCAGTGGATTTCCCTTATGCAAGTCTTTCTAATACTATAGAAAGAACCAGAATTTGTGTACTTTCCTTCAACTGAAATCATATCTCCTAGAGGGCTAGCTTGGGCAGTGGACAGTATGTATTTAAGAATTACATTCCTATTTCCCTATTTTAGGAAAGCCACTGAAAGAGTAAGTCATCCTTGTCATCTATCTGCATGACATAGGCTCTGTCTGTGCAACTCTCTAGAGAACATTCCCCAGGGTGAAGGTACTCATGGGTGTGTCATGAAATGTGTCAAGTATAGGGTTTGTTCCCATTGTGTTCTGAGAGATGCTTTAGGAAGCACCAGTTTCTGAAAAGGGGAATTGTGAGAATCTGTGGTTCACTCAAATCATAATTCATTATAAAGTATTGATTTTGTATATACAGAAAAGAGATTTTGTGAATAGAGAAAAGAGCAAACCATGCCATTTCTCCTTAAGAATCAAATATAGAATCCAAATGTAAATCACCCTTTCTGCAAAGTAGTCAGACACCGGGGTACAGCAGAGAATATGAGCATAAAATAGCATTTAGTGCTAACATTGCTCCTTCATTATCAGGTATTGATCTTCCTATCCACAAATGAGGAAGAAAGGTTCAAGCACATACATAACCCATCCAAAGCCTCACAACTGGCAAGTAGATTGGTCATGATTTAGACCTAGTCATATCTAACTCACAAGTGTTCTCAGAGACTTCCAGAGTAGAGGCCAACGAACTTTGCCTTGAGGGCCAAATAGTAAAAATGTTAGGTCTTGAAACTGGAAAGAAAGAATATTATTATATACTTAGATATTTGTGAAAGTTAAAATAGTCAAAAATATAACCATGTTCAGCTCACGGATCACAGAACAGAGTACCAGGCAGGGTTTTTCTATAGATCATAGTTTGTTGACCAGATTCCAGGACAATGTCACCCTTCTTTCTGAAGACTACTGCTTAGATACAGATATGAATATGGACATAGATACAAGTATAGCATTATAGAACACATACATACATACATACATACATACATACATACACACAATCACACTGTAATCTATATCCATTAATACCATGGGCTGTATTCTAGTATCTATGTTCATGTCTTCTCATTTATACCAGGGTGTGATCTTTTTGAAGACTGGGTGAGCTGAGCCAACCTTGTTTCTTTAGAGAGCACTACTCAGATGCTTTCTGTAAGTTAAGTCTACTAATGACAGTGTTGGAACAGATGCAATTCGTCATAGTTAATCAAGGACACTCTGCAGATTTCTTCCATCCACATCACTCTTTCTGTGTCAGGAAGACATACAATGTTGCTCTTTGAAGTGGTTTTGGGGAAGGCCCAAAATTTTGCAGGTAAATGGGTTTCTAGGCAACACACACACATCCTGAACATTGTGAAACAAGATAGCCTGGTGCTCAGTTAAGTGTGTCAGAGTCTGAAAGAGCCACTGCTTCAGTTTTCCTTATCCATTTCTTTTGAGAAAATAAAGTGATCATAATAAGCATATATTCATATTACAGCCTTCTGGCTATACCTGGCAAACCAACTCTGGTGCATAGGATGTGTGAAGCCATTTGTCACACCAATCTTCAATGTTAAGTTATTTTACTATCTTCTGTTTTTAGATGGGGTATCTGAGGCATAGAAATTGTAAGTGATCTGCTTGCAGTAATATAATTAGAAAGTAGGACAATGAGATCCAAATTGGTGAATTGGTTGCAGAACCTGTTATTTATCATGAGGAGTTCCTTTGTCATTTGTGACTTCTCCAGAGGGTTTGCATGACAGACTGTACTGGGATGGAAGTTTCTCAACCCTGGACCTGAAACCCTTGGTGGTTCTGTTGTATATATTTCCTCGCTAAAACAGTAAGCCTTGCAAATGGAGAGGCTACATCATATGCTCAGAACACCATATGCTGTTCTAATCAGATGAAAAGGAGAAGCTATTATAGCTGCTAACATCCTCACTGCATCATTGGATTCTTCTGCAAGAGAGGTCTCTATATGTACTGTGCTACTAATCTCTGTGATGGCTTTAGAGGGTTAGGGGAACCTGTTGGCTCTTCAAAGGGGAGCATCCATCCTGACAAGAAGACTGGAGACAGTGACCACAGCCTGAGTATGTGCTCCAACCTGAGTGCTGAGAAGAGAATTTGGGGCTAGCAGTCTCTACAAGTACACTACAGTGGCATTTTACTGAGGTGTCAAACATAACGGGTAAGGCTCTGACAGTCACAGCTTCCTGTCATGGAAGCTACTGATCAAATCTTTTTTTGTTCGGAAAATAGAGTGTCACAACTCCAGAAACAATGAGTTACTTGCCTTAGAATGGTCCCAAGTTGGAAAACAACAAAGTATGTTCACAGGTCCATTGCAAACTCATTTAGCAGGAGAAATCTGACCCAAAATAGTATAAGATGCCAGAAGTAGAATAGTCTTTCTTTATTCCACTCTACAAATACACACAGATTCTTGCTGCAGTATATTAAGGCATTTGATTCCAGCATGTTATCCCAGGCCTTGCAGATGTGCTTAAACAACATACAATATGCACACTGTATTTCCTTTCTTAAGTAATAAAACCAGTTGTTCATTGCAAAATTCACCTGGCCCCAACAGTTTTGGATAAGGGAGAGAGTGGACTTATACTAACTACCTCATTAGGTTTTTATGTAGATTAAGCAGAATAAAATACGGGAAGGGCTTACCAGAGTTGTAGGCACATTATAAATCACCAGTGCATATTGTGTTTCCAAAGCAGCTCTTTGCTTATGAATTAGGTCATCTAGTTGAGCGACTTTGCTCTTTGAGACCGTCACTGTGTGATATTGCTTAAGCATTTCACTGTTGCCTTTAGGAGGATTTTTGTTGTGGGGGTGTGTGTATGGCTCTCTTTATGTTAATACTGTAGTCTTGGTGGTTTTCAAAAAGTCTCAGTGGAAAGGTTTATTTTGAGGTCATTGGAGCTTCAATTCTCCATTCCAGAGGTATTTAAAAGATCTGATGAATGAAATGTGCAGCGCATGTAGTTTTCAGTGCACTGCTGGGAACAGCAAGCTCATAAGTGCAGGAAGATGCCACATCCCTTTTCCTGGCCAAGCATAGTAATAGGATACCCTCAATTGATCAGATTGTTCCACGCTCCCAGATAAAATCTAAATAAATCTATGTCTTAGGAAGGATGAACTGGAGCATTGCTCTGTAAATGAGAAAATCAAAGTCTACAAAGAATAAAAGGAACAAATGAACAGCAATAATACCAACAACTATACCCTCTCTAACATGGACTTGCTTCCTTCTGGAATGGGATGTTTTATGGAAATATTAGACTCTTGTTGTTAGCCTATGAGGAAAGTGAGTCTAGACAAGTGTTTCTTGAAGCTATTGTGAATTCCTTGAATCTAGTGTGCACTAGATGACCTTGGTGAACCTCCCACCTCAGATTCTGAGACCCAGAGAAGAAAACTAAATCCATGTGAGTAGGAAAGGAAGAGATGCAATTCATCTGCCTTTCTAGAGCTTGTTTGAGCCTTTGTCTTAGTCAGCATTGTGTTGCTTTAATAAAATACCTTAGCTTGGATCCTTTATGAGGAAAAGGTATTGTTTTTGTTTATTTTAGAGGCTGAAAAGCCAGATGTCAAGCGGAGACACCCTTCGAATGTCTTCTGCTTCATCAGAACCTGATGAATGACATCACATGGTTAGAGCATATATCCAGTAAGTGTGGAGGAAGGCAAACACACAAAGTGGGCTTGTTTCATAACACCTGCTCTTCCAGTAACTAACCCAGTCCTCAGACACAATCTAATTACAACCTAATTACCTCCCAGTGATACCTACTTCCTACCGCTTCTCAGCATCATGACAGTGGGAACAAATCTTTGGGGTCAAATCATATATAAACCATGGCTCTCTAGGACTATTCTCTCTCAGATGGTGGCTTTGAGGTCTTGACTAAGCTCTCGCTGGTCTTATATTCCATTCTACACTAACTCAAAGAGCCAAGTATTGGGGAAATATTTGAGTTTGTGCCTTTCACCTATGATAAAGTAATGCATCTGTGTTTAACTTGTGAGTGGGGAACAACTTGACATCATTCAGAGGATATGAGGAAGCCTTTACATTTCTGCTAATGCATACTGACCTTTTGTGATAGAAGAGATTGAAGAGATTGGCCACGGAATACCCGCACCTTTATTTGAGTTGTAAGGGAGTTAATAGTTAGAACTAGAAGACCACCTTACTAGGGGTCATATCTAGGCAGGTGTTGGGGTCAGAATAATAAAGGGCTTTCTAAAATAAGTCCCCAGCGTTAACTGGATTGTTTTCTTCAGCTAGAGTAGAAATGGTGGCTATACGTTCCTTGCGGGGCAGGACTGTTTTCTATTTACCGGGAAAAACAATTGCTCTCTGCAAACAGTTATGACCTAGACAGAGAAGAACAGATAGACTCTGGCTTCATAAGCCCTGTGCTGTGTCCCAAAGTCTCTAGTTAGATGATTGGGACCAAGTAGGAGGAAAACCAATCAGGATACAGGGACATTGCAGAAAAATTGTCTTCATGGAAACTTTCCTTGCCTAACTAGCTTTCCCTGATTGGAACTCTTCTGGATTTGAGAAGGTTGCATGTTTTGTAGTTTGCTGTAGAATGTTTTAGAATTCTACATTCATCCTTTGGAATAAAAATTTTTATTTGTAAACTTTCAGATTCAAAAGAGTACTGTCAACAGTCTTGACATTGATGCTTGGAAAAAGAAATCGTATATTTCAGCCAAAAAATAGCCCCCATTCCCCTGAAAAATGACAGAGCAATGAGAAATTCCTAAGACATTTCCTTTTGATGCAGAGTAAGCATGCTGTGCAAACTTGACTCAATTAAACCACCTCTCTGTGCCTTGTTTCCATCCAGGGTTAAACCAAGATATCTGCCTTTGTGTGGCTGCAGATCCCTTAGACTTAGCTTTTCTATTTTCAAGCATCGTGATTATCACAGAAAATATCACCTTGCCACAGATTGTGTGATCTTCATGACTTCATCGGTGTGGACATACAAACATTAGCTACAGCTGAAACTGAACAGGCAGGATCTTTGGCAGTATGGGGCCCCTTCCTTGAAGGCTCCGGTGGAGATCAGCTTTCAAACAAACTGCACTCTTGTGTCAGGAAGAAAGCAGGATAAGGTGCCACAGCATGAAACAGAGTCTTTATTCAGGGTGTGAGCTCCTGTTTCCTGGGACAGGGAGCATGTTGTCCTTGGGAAATCCTGCCTCAAGTGTTAGCCTGTGTCATAGCTTGAGTACAGAAAAGAAGAACGGGCTATCTATAAGCAACTTGTTCTTTGTAGTTCTCCAGATGTCTCTTCTAACAGAGAATCCATGGTCTCTGTGACTTCTGACTAGATTGTTATTTTGGAGCCACCACATCAGCTTGCATACTTGGGAGCACACACAGTGCACACCAAAGAGTTATCATACACCTCTATCCATCTGGGATGGATGAAACCATCACCCAGCATCCACCCCTTTTAACCACATCCTTGAGCCACCTAAACGGATTCCACCCTTCTTCACTGGAGGCCATTATAGTACTGTGGCCGTGCCTTTATTTCTGTCTCCTACTAATTTACCTACTCCCCTCTCTACTCCCCCACCTCAAATATAGCTCTTTGAAACCCTAGGATAAATCTTTATTTTTTTTATTATCTAGTTACAAGCCTTGGCATATAAAAAGCATTCAGTAAATGCGTTTGTATGACATTGGTATTAAGGAATGTAGTTAATACCGTTTGGGATTCTCTCCACCCTATAACCTTCACCATTTAACTGAGAATAACCATGTCTTAACAACAGGGGCTGTCTTTTGGCAGTTATGGTTATGCTGCTTGAGACCCTCAGTCAAAGCCAAGGAGATTCCTCCTGGCAGGTAGACCTCCTCAGGGCAGGAACAGAGCCAGATGTGAATGACTCTTCTCACATGGATCAGGAGAAATAATGTGTGTGTGTGTATGTGTGTGTGTGTGTGTGTGTGTGTCTGTGCATGTTTGTGCGTATTCCCAAATATGTAAATACACACTGCTCACTCTGTATAATGCTACTTGTATGTAAGCTTTTAGGGCTAGATGGTATTGGATATGTAATTGAGGTGCACTTCCCTGTAGAAGACTATTTCTCCCAGTATCAGCAGTCCTCAGTTTCCTGTAGGTCTTTCGGTAGGGTTGAGGCCTCTTGGGTCCTCCTCCCCAACCCCATTAACATGTCTATTATTGTGTCTCTGCTCAGCTGGCATTTGCTCAGTATGTTGGTGAGACTTTATGGGTGTAGCTTCTGATATAACTAGGACACACAATCTCACAGCAAACTATTTTATGTGAATGCATGTGTGTACCACATACATACAGGAGTCCAAGGAGGTCCGAAGAGGGATCAGATAACCTGGAACAGAAGTCCCAGAGGGTTGGGAGCCACTCCGTGGGTGCTGGGAACTGAACCTGGTCTTCTGCAAAAATTAGTAAGCATCATTAACCAGTGAGCCATTTCTCTAGCCCCTTAAGGGACCTTCCTAAGCAATGCAGGAAACCAAGACTGTGAAAGATGACATAAGATTTCCAGCCTTGATTATATTCATATTCAGTAGTAATAGTTTTCAAAATTCTGAATGGAATAGAAGGCTCATAAAGAAGTATGTGGCCACGGGATAATATTTGTACTTGTTTTATCTATAAACTAATATCTGCAGAACAAAAATCATGAATCTATAAATTACAGATTAGAGACAACAGATCAGATCTTAAAGATGTAGTAGTGATATATTGTTTCTAAAATAACTGATTTTTTTAACTTAAAGGATATTTTTTATCTTAAAGGATGAACTACAGTTTAATTAACCTTGTGCTTTTAAACGCAGTCTGCAAGTTCTACAGAACTCAGTTTTGACTTTGAATTCACCTAATGGAGGGATCAAGAATCTTGGATTCTAAGTGAGCTTCTTTTGAGGACTGTTTGTCAATAGCAGAGCTTGTCACAGAGGGCTTTTGTGAGGATTAACCAGGGAAAGGTATGCTAAGCCCCATGAACACCGACTTGAAAACAGTGGGACCTAGCTAATTGACTTCTCTCCCACTTTTCTTCTTCTTTTTTACTAGACAACTTCAAAGCAGAAGCTGTTTCAAAAGAGCAAGAGGCAGAAGTGAGGACTAGAGGGGAGAAAGCAGAAGTCCAAATTAGTCCTTGTCGAATTTAGGGGTCAGATTCCGGTGCAGTTCCCACTACTGCCACACGATGGCAGCACAAGCATTGTGGGCCTCTGGCTGTCTAAAGCTTGGCAGTTTAAATTCCCAGTTTTAAAGCTAGGGGCGCCTGGGTGTGTTTGTATTTGTGCCTGCGAATCAAAGCTGGGCCCATTTTCAATAGTCTCAGCTGAGCTGTAACGCAGATCGACATGAGAATCTACAAGAATTTCACGGTCTTTCCCGAAAAATCCCAACAGGAGTTTGATAGGAAAAAAAAAAAATCCGCCTAACTTTGTATTCATTTCAAATGGGGGAGAACGTCCTTAAATCCGCAGCATCTGTTCCGCTGGGTTTGCTGTCGGTGAGCAGGTATTGCGGTTAATGAGCCACCAGCTTGCTGCTCCCAGGGCCAGGCTGGAGGAGTCAGCTGGTGCAGGGATGGGACCTGCAATCAGCAGCTGTGCACCGACATGCCCCGGGACGGAAAATGTGATTTGTGACACAGCAGCTTGGGAATAATAATGAAAACATAATTGCTCCGGGCGGATGGCTCGTTGTCTTTCAATTGCTAAGCTACTTCACCTCACAAGAGAGGAGCTGTGGTTCTCAGTTTTCGTTTCTCTGGGACAACCAAAGGCACAGCC
This sequence comes from Rhynchomys soricoides, assembly GCA_019843965.1. Lineage (NCBI taxonomy): Eukaryota > Metazoa > Chordata > Mammalia > Rodentia > Muridae > Rhynchomys > Rhynchomys soricoides. The sequence goes on along the minus strand of JADRCH010000007.1, from coordinate 118,650 downwards.
CTCAGGTGTCCTGCTGCCTTCCTTATTGAATGTTTCCTTGAATCCCTGAGAAGAGCTGGGCCCCACCACTCCCCATCCTTCCAACCAGGAAAATCTTGCCTCTGCTCTGAATTCAGAAGCTTAAGCAGTCTGCTTAAGCAGAGCCCCTGAAGTCATAGCTGTGACTTGTCCTCTGCTGCTTATTGTATTGTTGGGGTTTGCTTTGCATTCTGGGAGTTTTTTTCTTCCTAGCTCATTCGCTTCATACAGAATTCACACCCATGTCTCTTAAACCACTGCTCACCATGACTTTGGTCTTCTGGAGATTATTGCCTTCGGGGGATTATTGTCTGTGTAACATCAAGAATAGGAACGCTGAGGTGACATGTCTAGAGTTTACATCTCCCAATGATGGAGGGCAGGCGACCCTAAGGAAGGTCACACAGCTTTGATTTGATCTCCCAATTGGGGAAGTCCAGTCTCCAGGGTGTCATGTTTGGGATCTGAGGACCAGTGATTGAGGCACTGTGGGTGATGTGCTCAGCCCTGGGACATCTGCCATGGAGGGATGGTGTGGGCGGCTATTGTAGTTCATTACAGGATTTACATTTGTGCAGGGGGTTCTTGCTGCCATGGGTTCTGGATGGCTGACCTGTGACAAGCGGTTCAGTTTTTAAGTTTGGGCTGTTTGAGAGTTCAATGATAAAAGGAAGGGTTGTTTGTGCTAAAGAAAATTGAAACTTGTTTTCCCTTTGCCAGACTGATGATTTTGAGACAAATCTCAAGTGGTATGGGGGGGGGTGTCTGCAATTGTTCGCTGTTGTGGCCAGATTGATGTAGAATATTTTGTATTCATGTTATTTCTGTTTCACTTACTAGTTTTTTGGTCCTGGTTTCTTGGGTTACCTTCCAAATGTACCATTTTGGGTACTGGTTCTGTTTTAACAAGAACCCAGGCTAAAACAAAGCCACCAAGGACCCAAAATTCTGAATGCAAAACCCTTAGTTCACACATTTCCTCTCTCTCTCTCTCTCTCTCTCTCTCTCTCTCTCTCTCTCATCTCTCTCTCACACACACACACATCCACACACACTGATACACTGCTGAGTCTATGAAAGGAAAGTTGAGCAGAAGAAGATCAGTCTGAGTAGCTGGTGGTAGTCGAAGGGCAGACACTGTGTTTGCTAGATTCCTTTGGACCAAATCCTTGTGTGTTTATAGGTATTAATGTCTAAGCCCAATTGTCCCAGAATCAACAACCATCCACATTTGGGACTGACTTTAGGTGGAAGAGTCAGAAACCATCTCCAAGTACAATTTAAGGAGCGCATTAAGCTTTGGGGTGGCAGTACATTCTGTAGGTGGAATGACACTTTCACCTGAAGCTATTTGTCACCATGTGGTAAGTCAGAGTTTGTAGCAAGATGGGCAGCCCTTGGTAAGCGTCACATGACTGCTGCACTATAAGCTGCCCTTTACTGATGACCAACTCTGAGTCACAACCATGCTAGCACCTCTACCCTTCCTAGTTAGCCCAAACTTCATACTAGAATCATTTAGTGTTCCCCTAGTGATGGTTTTGCTCACACTTTCACCTTACCATCTTGTTTTCCATGCCCTGAGAATAGACCTTGATCATTCAGAAAGTTCTGCAGGTGGTGTGTAAGGGAGTGGTGTTTGAGAACAATTGATTGATTGATATGGTATCTCTTCACTATCATCCTGATAAAGTGATCATTAACCCCCTAACTGGTGGAATACGAAAGCAATGAATGTCTTAGAAAAATTGGGACACATCCAGCTAGCTATGAACCAAAGGCTCAAATGCAGGTCTGACTCTTAAAATTTCAGGTTCTAAGCAAAATGAAAATTTGCCAAATTTCCATTCTAAACATCCCAGACTGGTGGGGGGGGGGTGGTTATGCTTCACCAAGAGGGCATTAGGGTGGCCAAAGGCAGACTAAAGGTTTCTTTGGAGTTCCAACTTTATCTCAAAACTTAGTTGCTTTTGTACACTTTATTTTCTATAAAAATCAATCCTCTGGGAAGGCAGATCGGGGCTGTTCATAGCACCTACATGTTCCATATTCCGTCTTAGCATCTAAGCTTGCTGGTTCTTATACCTACAGACAGAAGTGGGGTAATTCTATGAGGCTGGACATGGAAAAAGGAGCAGAGAGACTGTTAGGAGAAATGGTTAAAAGTCTGAAGCTCCTGGAAAATCAATTCCGTTTGTATTTCCTGCTGTCTTTGAAGAGGGATCTCTTGCCTTAAGAAGATATAAGCATTACAGATAGAAGTAGGAGCATGATTTTATTACTCAAATTCCATGCAGCCTGTTTCAGGAGTCAATGGATACTTTCTATGACAATCAATGAGTAAGTAGTATTTTAGGCTAGAGTCCAGACGGTCACTGTCACAAGTACTCTGCACTATGCCCAGAGCCCAGAAGAAAGCATGTACACACAGAAATGAATGGTGTGGCCATGATCCAACAAAAACATCATTTTAAAGACAGTATGGCTGATCTTGGCTGTGGGCACAGTTTGCTGAGGCCTCCTCTATTTGGCTGCTACTAAGGGCAAGTTAGACAATTGGAAAAGCCACTATCCTTGCTCAATTCATCTCGAATTACAGGCTGGAGTTAATCTTCATCATGGCTTTCATTTGTATAATCTAAAACCACTCACGTAATCCATATACACACAGACAGAAAGAAGAAGACAGACAACAGACAAGCATATGTGCATGTGTGGGGACACATGCACACACGCACACACGGATCTTTCCAGCCTGGATTTCATTTCCAAGTGAAGATCTTGAGGTTTATAAAGCTCGTAAGTAGGAGTCAGCCAGAATTTGTACCCAGGCCTTTGGGAAACTAAAACCCAAATTCTCTAGACTATAGCAATGTTTCTAAGCCATGCTTTGAAAGTAGTTTGAGTCTAGTGATCCATAAGTCTATGCTTTCATTTACTTTCCCTGAATGATTCTTGCACCGAAATGCTGATAGGATTAAAATATACCAAGGGAGTGACTTTTTTTTATTATTAATATTGCACCTAAGATTGAAGTCTCTGCAGCTGAGCACAGTGCCTTGCATCCTGAAGGCAAATGTCAGGAGAGCAATTTCCCTGGGCCCCGCCTTCCCACATCAAGGAAATACTTGGCAGCACATCTAAAGTTTCTCCTTATTTTTGACCTTCCAGCTGTCTCTGTTATCACAGGATCTGGCAAGCACAGGGAGAGTCCAATCCCAATGACAGTGGCCTGTTGAAGGCCATAAATGGACTTCCTCCTGTCATTGTCTTTAAATGGCCTTTTCGGAAATATCTACAAGGTCAAAACACACACTGTTGCCCAGATGCCTATTCTCCCTGCCACTCACTTCCTTCATGATAAACTTCACCTAAAGATGTCTTTATGTGTCTCATCATTTTTGATATCTAAGGAGCAATCTAAAAGGTGCTCTTTGTGATGTCTTTTAGAAGCTGTAGTGCCAAGACCAATGTCAGGTGGTTAAAAATACATTGTGCTTAAAGGCACATTGTCTTCCCAACAGAAATTTTAGAATTAGAAGAGCAGAAATATTCAATTATGTTTTGTATGTGCAGTATATCTGTACCAGGCTGCTATTCTTCCCTCTGGGATAGCATAGGTGATTTTGTTTCAAATCTACTTCCACAGAAGAACAGAGCTTCAAGACTGCTATGAGTCCCGGTGTGTGCACCAACCTCTTTGGTACAGAGAATAATGGTATTGAATGGATGAATGAAAATGGAAAGAGCCTGGAGCTAGTTCTCAGTGGGTCTTCTATTTACAGACCCAGATATTTTTGAATGTATGACTAAGTTTTGTCATGTTTTCCTCTTCCAATGTGCACAAATATCCACAGCTTGTAGGATATTTCATAAGACTGAGGAATAACAGCAAGTGTCTATGATTTGTATAGTCAATCATTCCTGAAGAATTCCAACCAAAAAATCACACAATGCTTACATGTGAGGTGTTGTATTCTCTATGCTGTAAATGCAGGTCTTATTGGGTATTCCTTTTACAGGTAGGAAAGTCTGACAGAGAGTTTGCCTTAGGAAGCAACCCTGACATATGTCAAAGAGGACACAGTGCTCAGCCTGAACCAAAGCCTGTTTATCCTGAGATTTGCCCCCTTTTTAAGTAGTCTAGACAACAGAAGAGTTGTGCACCAGCATTAATGAAAACTCGTGATGCACAAAATGGGAAGTCAGGTGGGGTCTCTCTTACTATGGCTCTCACCTTTTGAGGAGAGAAAAGGAGGGGGGAAGGATGTAGAGAGTGACCAGGACAGAGGAAAATGAAAGAACTGAACAATGTGATAGAGACTGGTGCAAAAGGCAGACATGGTGGCTTAATTACAAAACCATTTAACGTGGTGTTGGAGCAACCAGTGTAGGGAATACAACCTCAGAAAAGAGTTTGAGAGAAACCTTTGCTGCTGTCTCAATTCATTGTTCCTCTTTTGTTCAACAACCATTTCCTCAAAGTAGGCTATGCACCACCAAAGGAGTGCGTGCAAATCTATACCATTAGGAAACTTACAATCTTGGGAAGAGAGCTAGAGAATAAAGAAACCAACCCTCAAGAAATATCAGGTAGTCACAGCCACTGGGTTGAGTGAGCAAGTACACTAACCTTCCTCAACAGCAGCACCCAGTCCTGAAGCTTATAGAAGATGTATGTGATATCTCTTGATGCGGTGGTCTAAAGTAGCACCAGGCATGAAAAATCCTTGAGATAATTTAAAAGATTACAACTAATGAATATCTTACGATGCATTCTATGATTCAGATGAGAACCTCTAGTTTAAGTGAGCACTCTGGTTCGAAGCTGTGTTCTGGATCTCAAGAATTTAGTCACTTGAAATAAGAGCATGTGGAGAAGAGAGAAGGGCTGCAGATGCCAGAGAGACTTCTGGTTTGGATGCAAAAAGTCAGAGAAGCAAGCACAGCATAGGTCCGAGGTAGGGTAAGGAAACAGTCCAGTAGTCTAGCAGAGGGACAAATCATAAAGAACATTGTGCATCAAGAGGTTTGTGTTGACATCTTGGCAATAGTCAGTAGAGAGCTAGTGGTTTAAGGAAGAGGAGCAGTTAAGATACCACGGTGGTACTGCATGGGTATTTAGTATGATTTATATACGGAGTCTCTCCCAGGTACCCATCTATTGAAGGGTTTAGAGGTAGGGCTTTTGTAATAAGGGCTCTGACCTCAATAATGGCTCCATGTATGGATGGATTAGTAGTTTATACCATTAGTGGATATGACTGTGAGGACATGGTTCTAATCAGAAAAAAAAAAAGTTATCTGCTGGGTATTCTCTTTGTCCTGATCCTTGGCTCCTTTCTCTCCCTCCCTCCCTCCATTTTAACTTCTCTCCGTTCTGACCACCATCCCATCATCAGCTCCCCATTATTATATTCTGCCACACAGAACCCAAATAAACCTTTCCTCTTTTTAAATAATCTCACCTATGTGTTTTGTCACAGCAGTAAAAGGTTGATTAACACAGGTGAGTTAATCAACTCTCAGAGACACAAGAATGGAGTCACTGGAACTTGATAGTCAACTGCAAATGAGTAAAAAAAAGGAGAAGTCAAAGTATGGGTCATGGGTAAGTGAAGGAGATATTTACAAGGAGGGGGGAAAAGAAATGTTTGCAAAACAAAACAGACAAACAAAAGAATTCCATTTTGTTGCTCTACAGTAAGTACCTATTTGAATCTGAGCAGCAGAAATATCTTGAGGAGATAGGGTCTAATCAGAAGAAACAAGTCACCAGGGTGGGTACACTCTTGGTCCTGATGCTTGCTTCCCTTTTTCTCTCTGTCTCTGTCTCTCTCCGTCTCCCTCAAGTTGAGTTCCAAGTAGATGAATGTATAGTCTTCAAACACTCAAGAACATCACAGTGTAGAAGACAAGGCTGCCTAGCAATACAGCTGTGTCTACTGCCTGATTGGAATCAGATAGAGAGAAATAGAGATAGAGATAGAGATAGAGATAGAGATAGAGATAGAGATAGACAAAGACAGAGACAAAGACAATGAGACAGAGACAAAGAGACACAGAGAGAAAGACAGGGAGACAAAGACAGAGAGAGACAGAGATAAAAACATAAAGACAGAGACAGAGAGAGGGGGAGTCAAGAATCAGGACCAAGAGTGTACGCACTCTGGTGATTTATCACCCTGGTGATATTTTCTTCTGATTAGACCCGATCTCTTCAAGAATCTCATATCTACTAATACCATCATAGCATTGTATAACTAACCTGTTTGTGATGATAACTTATACCTTATCTTCTAAGTGAAGAATCAAATGGACAATTTAAGAGGTCTGGAGAAACCCATCGACATGTTTAGTTGAAGAAAGAGAGAGGGACCTACCCAAAAGAGTGAGAAATCATAATAAGGGAAGAATGGAAGAGACAGACTCAATCCTTTATGAGGAGGGTTGGTCAGTTATGCCAAGTACTGCTGATGGTTCAAGAATCAGAGAAGCCATGGAGCGAGCCTTCATGTCACATCCCAAGAGGTCAGGACGCAGATCCAGCCACCTGCTCCTGGTGAAATCTGTTTTAGGAGCAGCCCTTGGGTCTGAGGGGAGTGGGTGCCCCAGAGTAGAGGAATGCAAGGGCAGGAAGGTGGGAGTGGGTGGGTGGGTGGGGGAGCACCCTCATAGAGGCAGGGGATAGAGGGATCATCCTCATAGAGGAGGGATGGGATAAGAGGTTTCCGGAGGGGAGACCTGGAAAGGGGATACCATTTGAAATGTAAATAAAGAAAATATCCAATAACACGGGACAAAATGAAATCTGTTTTAAAAACAGCAAGATGCACAAAAGGACCATGGACAGTATAGTTGGGAGAATCACAGAATCTCCTTTTAGCTTTTTTATAATAACTTCGACATGCTACATTTTCTCAAGATAAAAGAACAATGTCTTGACCATTACAGTGCCTGATTGGAAGCCGAGAAAATGTGGACACTTATTCCAGAGAAGAGCGAGCCTCAGGAGGCTCTGGCTTACTAATGACTGTTCTGCCATGATTTCTCCTGTCCCTTTTGACCACCGCCATGGCTCCTGTTGTGTTACTTAAATTCCCAGGCCAGTGCCATTTGCCAGCAGATTCTGCTGTCACAGCAAAAGCTTCCTGGCTGGTTATATAAAACACAATGTGGGAAAGAGTTAATTGGCAAACAGAGTGACTATATTTGCAACCCAAGAAGGCCTGCTGTGACTTGCTATCTGCAGAGCTAAGCAGCTTGCTGTACAAGTGATATTCGAAGCTTACTGCTGTTAATGCCAACGGGGCCACTTAACACCTCCCTGTAAATGGTCTCAAGATTAATATCTTGCCATTTAGGTTATGTTCTTTTTTTTTTTTTCCTCCTTAAGATGAGAAATTTTCTTCATCTTTTGCCTAAGAGAAGGTCAGACTTGGCGAATCCTCTGGGGTGAGCAGCCCTCTGGAAAGTCTCCGTACAACTACACTCCATGCAGCATGAATCGAAGAGCTAGAAAGTTACTCAGCAATGAGGAAAGGACATGACCTGTGGAATCTGTGGAATATGTGGAACTCATATCTGCAGACATGAGTTTAACAGCCACTTATTAGTTCTTGACCTTCCTAATGTGGCAACCCTTTAATACACTTCCTCATGTTGTGGTGACCCCAACCATAAAATTATTTTGTTGCTACTTCATAACTGTAATTTTGCTACTGTTCTAAATTGTAATGTAAATAGCTGTGATGGTCTTAGGTCACCCCTATGTAAGGATCCTTTGCCTGCAAAGGTATCAGGACCCAGAGGTTGAGAGCTGCTAACAGCACATCTCAGTATTAATGTTCTTTTATTTATTAAGAGAGGGGACACAATGGCTCGTTATCACTTTCATTGGTGGGCAACTCATTCTAACCAGGCCTTCTGCCTTTTCCACTTCTGAAGAGTCAGGACTTCCGCTGTGCATCCTCTATGACTGTTCTACCCCTTCCTTCAGTCATACTCTTTCCTTAGGACTTTCTGACATCCTACCTGCCTACGGGTTCCTTCCGTTTTCTTCCACACTCCCTCTAGCTAATAGCCCTTATCATCTCATTAAGCACCACACATGTGCTGACAACTCTCAAATTCATTTCTGTAGCCTACATGTGTCTTTTGAGATATGGTTTGTTTCACTCACCTGCCCAGATGGCATTTACACTTGAGTGCTCTTTAATCAACATGTATCTTATATCAACATACTTATCAGTCATGAATACCTCCTTAAGAATCTAGCTTCCCGGGTTTACCACTTCTAAATCAAGTGTTCCACAAGGATCCTCATGACTTCATCTAGTCTCTTTCTCTCTTCCATGCTCTCTATATATCTGCTCTCATATGGACTGTAATTCACGAGGACCTATTCAGTTCATTGATTTCTCAATGCTTTATGATCAGTTCCTGGGTGTTAGATATTTTTGTTGCCATTCCAGAGCCACTCTCCATCCTTCTCCATCCTGTGCTATTCTTTGGCAGACTTGGCATCATCAGTTCCCTAGCTGGTGTGTTTCTGCTGTGAAAACAGGTAGAAGGAAAACCTAGGGTTAAAAAATATGTTCCATGCTCTTTCTGCTTTGAAGATTACTATACACTACAGGATTCGTCAATATTAAGCCTACTTTATCCACACAGGAAGCCATCTCTTGCTCCATGGCCCCAAGACACTGAACAGTCTTCTTGTGACTTCTGTGTACCCAGACTTGAATGGAGTCTGTATTAAATGTCCCCATACTATTCTTACTTAAGGTTAGAAACTGTCTTAGGGTTTCTATTGCTGTGAAGAAACACCATGACCAGGACAACTCTTAGAAGAAACCATTTTTATTAGAGCTAGTGTCTAGTTCGGAGGTTTAGTCCATTATCAGTATGTCAGGAAGCATGCAGGTAACATGCAAGAAGACATGGTACTAACAGTTCTACATCCAGATCAGCTAGCAGCAGGAAGAGAGGGTGACCCTGGTTTGAGCATCTGAAACCTCAAAACCCATTTAGATGACAATACTTCCTCCAACAAGTCCACACCTACTTCAACAAGTGCTAGTTCCCAAGGGCTTATGATGGTAATTTTTATCCAAAACACCACAAAAATGTATTCTTTTCTGGTTTGAGTTCAAGCCTTCTTACATCTTTATTTGGGTCAACATGGACACACAAACACAGACACAGTCATGCACATACATGTGCACATGTACACACAGAGATTATAGAAAGAAGATACCTCTATATATCTCTATCTGTATCTATCTAATCTATCTATCATCTATGTGTCTTTCTATCTGTCTGTCTGTTTACTGATTGGGGGGGGAATAGAAAAAAACAAAACAGTTCTCCTAGCTGTTCTAAACCTATTGAACCAACCCAGTATAATCTTTCTGCAACAGTGATTATCATAATGCAGGCATTGTATCATTACTAGGCTAACAGGAATTCCTAAACATCCAGTTTTTTTCACAACCTCTTACCATGGGATCAAGTCCTCCTCTGGTCTGCCCCCTACTAATTCCTCCAAGTACAACTTTCTTTCTTCTGTAGGTTGTTTTTACACTCCAGTCAGGCAGATACTACTAAATTCTCTAAAGCAAAGCTGCATAATTATTTTTTTCCTGGATTGGATATAAACTTTGCTGTCATGAATCAGAGCTACTTAGAATGTATCACAGAATCTTAGGAGGACTGAGGTAGTGGATCAATTAGTTCTCAGGCTGCTCAGGCCTGAGAATCCAAATTAGGATCTCTAACACCCCTATAAAATCTGAGAGGTTGTGCACTCTTATAACTCTAGTGCTGGGGGTTAGAAAGTAGAGCAAAGGGAAAGGATCCCCAGAGATTGCTAAAAGCCCTAGTTCCAAGTAATGTGGCATCCTTTCTTGTTTCTCCCAGAGACAAGGGGCCAACTACTTCCTCTGATGAACAGTTGTGTCTATTTCATTGTAAAACCATCTACAGAACCATGGAAATGGAATTTAACCCAAAAGACCTCACCCAAGAGGGAAGTAGAAAGTGAATGGGGCTTCCCCTTTCCTTCCCTTTATATTTACTTCTTACAGATAAAGCTATAGTAAAGTATGATTACAGGCGTGTAACAATAGCTCTTGTTCCTGGGCTTTGAGTTTTCGATTAACTAGAATCTATCAGGATTGGGTGATATGGAAGAATTAGTACTGGTCTTGGTTCAAAGATCACCTATTAGATTAGTGACTCACAAAAGACATAAGAGTCATTGATCATTGCTTTCTCACAGCCTAAAGGGTAGGAAAGGAACATTAGGAACATTTGCTTCAATAAAGTTTGGAGATCTAATGGATATGGACACTTTGTAATAGACCACTTGAAATCAAAGAGTACCCCCCAAATTGGTTTCCTTCTTCCACACCTGACAATCAGTAGAATATCCCTATCCCAAGCAGTGTCAATGGATGCCATTGGACAAAACAATGATTACGCCTGCAGAGGATCACCAAGTGTTGGTGAGAGCTGCCAAACTGTCCTGTGAAACACTGGCCAACAAGTCCATAACCTTTAACCTTAAGTGACCTCCAACTTAAAATGAGTTAAAAAGTTAAAATGAGCACTTCTGTATGTGTTTGAACTGTGAGAATTTATATAAATTTGGCCCAAGAATACCAATAGTAGGATATGAGTCACTTTAGAGCCCAAGTTTCTGGCTTTGACAAGAACCTTTCTAGTCCAATTATATGATAGAGTTTATTTTTAAGATTTGCTTGTGTAAGGGCTTGGAATCCTTCTCCAATACCATATTTTATTCCGTGTACTGTCCTTTCCAGGTACTAGGTTTTCATTTCATTTAGGAATTACTCCAGACTGTGATTTTTGTTCACATTTAATAATAGTCATCTCTGTCTCTTTGTATAAAAATAATGGTTAGTATTAAGTCAGTATTAATATGATTTATACTAACCTTTTCAGCAACCTGTGACCATATACTAGCATCTCTACTTTATAACAGAGCATGAAAACTTACACACCAAACAGTCAGAGTCATTAATGTCAGCAGTTGTTTGTCTATGTTTATATGACTATCTTTTCTATAGTTTGAGTTCAGTGCTTGAAAATGGAGCAGACTTATGGTCATTCAAAACTTCACAAAGATGCAACAGTCGATACCTTGACATCTTCCATTGAAATCAAAGTATCTTGCACTCAGGAATCCTATAGCAATGTTTTCTTCAACATAAGTCTTTCATATAAATCTCTTCAAATGGCACCATTGCTAGCTTTGTCCCTTTACTGGAAGATTTGGAATTCTTTCCTCACATTTCCATGTCTTTTATGGTTATATGAGATATGGTTATATCTCCTATATCAGAATACTTTGATGATTCTACATCCTAAATCTTTAGCCCACATTCCACTGGTTGACTGAGCAATGCTTGATAAGAGATTACAAGGGTATTATTTTAAGAAATACAACTGAAGATGGCTTCAATAGACTCATGTATTTGTCATAACCAAGGCTGAGCTGAAGTCTCCAGAGGAAATATTTAAGAACTTACCATGGCAACTCTTTCATTGACATAAGCTGCTATCAGTATTCCTCTACAATAGCCTGCAGATGACCAACTAGATGACCCCAAATACCATATAAGGAAGAACATCTTTCTGTGGATCAGAATTGGACTCCAACTCTATTTGTAAATAAAAGCTCGTGTACCACCTGGAACTCCATTACCTCTCACTGGGAAGTTGATATCCTCATCAATCAAAATGAGGATGAGGCAACGTGAGATAATAATGCTGAGGATGAGGGAGATGAGAACATTTCAAGAGCTTCAAGTGTTGTTTATTAGTGAGACACAGTACTTGTTATTAGAGGCATTACCATTTACTGGAGTAGACAGAGTTTCAACAACCATACATCAAGATGTAGATGATTGTTCTCATAGCAAGAGAATCTCATTTAGCCACTCACCCTTCTGGGTACTCTCCAAACTGTTTTACATGCTCAGTTCTACAGGAACCTCTGAGATGCACAGAGTGAAGTATTATCATTTCATTTTATAGATCAGAGAGCTGAAGCACACAGATGAACTTATCTAGAATTCTCAGCTTGTAAGTGTCAAACTCAAGATTTGACCTCAGGCTCACTTGGGCTCTTGCCCCATTTTTTGATAGTGACATGGAAGTAATTTAGGACTCTAAAAAGAAATATGTTAGGGAATGGTTTAGTTTGATGTATTAGAAGTCCTATCTAAAGAGGCAAGATTTAAGGTCAAATTTAAAGAGTAAGAGCCCAATAGAAAAGGAATAAAAGAGTTAGGAACATGTGCCTTGATGTAGCTAGGAGCTACAGTTCAGGTAGCTAAAAGCTGGATATAAAGACCAAGGAGAAGCTGGAAGAGTAAGCATGGATCAGACCTGGAAGCATAATAGGACATCATGAGTTATGAGCTGTATTGTAAGAGCAGAGACATCACTGAAAATCTGAAACAGGGCAATGACCATGATGACTTTCTGAGTACTTAGAAAATATTAACTATTATATTCTTTACAACTTCCTCTGCTCTAGATTGAGCTTTGCAGGGATCTCATAAATGGTATGAAGACTTTGCAGGATTTGCTCTGAGTCTAACCTGTTACCTTCACTTTAATGTTAATCACAACACAGTTGTGCTTCCAAAGGCTATACCATGTATCTGATAACAGTCTCTAATATTTCACCTGCTGTAACTCTATCCATTACTTTCAATCAAACCCCATTGATACTAATCCCTATATTGCCCGTCTACTGCTTTTCTACTCTAATCTGTCCCTATTCTTTCCAGTCTAGTTGGTTTATCCATTTGAATAATTATTGGTAGACCAAACTTGACTTGTGAAAAACGTGAGCTTTTGATTTGCATGTGACCTTCTATTTCCCTCAGACATTCATTACTCAATGGCAGGCTTATTCTGCTAAATGACTGGGTGATGCAACTGATGCTCTAATTCCTCCCAGTGCAACCCATCAACCACTCCTAACGACTTTACTTCCGGAACATATCCTCCTCCTATTCCCAGCACAAACCACCAGCATCTCAGCTTAACACCGTAAAAACCTCCTGATGATTCACCAAGCCCTCCAATCTCTCCATTATCATTCTTACTCAAAATGAAAGGCCACTTCTCTAAAACTCTTATCTGTTATGTTCTGCTTAGTAGCATCCATTGGTTTAGGGTTCATCTACAGCCATGGCTGTGCTACAGTGTCAGAGGGGTGATGGTAGCAGATACTGCATGTCATACCAGTAGAAAGAAATTATTGTTTAAGGTTCTGTGGGGGAAAATGTGATCCATGCTCTATATAACCTTCATGGACTCCCACAAACTAACACACAGACACACACACACACACACACACACACACACACACGTATATACCCCTCACATATGCCACTCACACTCATCTATGTTCTTATATTCCCTCCTCTCTTCTTGTCTGCTGGTTTCTACACTACTTCAGGACTCTCTAAATAAATATGTGCCCCCTCTGGGCATTTTACCTGCTATTCCTGCTTCCTGTATGGCTCTTTGCTTATCCACAACCTCCCATTTTTTTCATGCCACATCTCATATACCATCTAGCTTGAAAATTCTTCCCAGCTTTCCCTAGACTAAAAATTCTCTTACACTTTTGTCTTGATTCTTAGTCGTCTTCCTATTCCTCATTTCTAGTGATAGTTAATCTATGGGGTAGTTACCAGTACCCTGATGCCCCTACTAGAATGTAAATACCATGAGAGTGAAGGCATTATTTAATTCATTGTTTGAGCTTGAAAAGTGTAAGGTATGTCATAAATATGCAACAGCAAGTTTTTGTATGAATGGATATAAATCCATGGACTGTGGGGCACAATACCATACACTCAGGAAAACTTCAGCTATGTCACAGGCACATGCCTAGCACTTTCATATAGACTGAACTCACAATTCCATTCTCAGCAACTTCAGTAGGAAAGGTCCCTGTTTCTCTCCCATTCTTACCCTGCAAAGATAAGGATAATTCTGAAACAATGTGTTGGGAAAGCTGTAGAGAGGAGCAGGAAGGGGGCTATCTCTGAAGTAGTTATCAGAGATTATTCTGGAGACCTGAGAGCTACTTCTTGCCTCTAATGGCTATTGAGAAACACACTGTCCCTTTAAAATAGCTCATATCATTCAGATTCTATTAATAAGCCAGAGTTAGGCAAGTTTTCCCAAAACTACTAAGTTCAGGCTCCTTCGAGAAATCAGCTTCTGCCACAATGGGTATCCTGTTTACTGTGAGCTTTCTACACCAGAGTCCCAACTAGAAGACATTAGAATCAAATTCAAGTCCAAAGCATATGTAGGTGTGGCATTTTAAATTCATTGTTAAATACTATATGCTTATGTACATATCAACACCCCATTTAGAATTATGCCTTTCCTATACAGAAAATTATACACAGCACAGACCATTTAAACTCTTTCAACTGCATAGTTCAGGGGCATGTACAGTTCTGTGAAACCAATGTCACTGTTCATCTTTATAACATCATCTTGTAGAACTGAAGCTCTCAGTAGCTAAACAGTAACTCTCCACTCTGACTTCCCCTATCTCCTGGAAACATATGCTTTTCTGAGACCATGAATCTGATGATTCCAGGGTATTATGTAATGTGGGAAGAATCATGGAGTATTTGCTCTTTCCTGATCTTATTACTTCCCTGAGCAATAGGTATTTAAGGCATATGGATGTGCCAGCCTAATCAGAATCTCTTCCTTCTTAAGGTTTAATAAAATCCTGTTGTGCACACTGAGACATTTTATTTATATATGAACTCCCTGATAAACACTTGAATGACTTCCAATGATTAAAAAGAGTGCCAGGAACGTGTGGACCCAACTATCTCTTTAAGATCCTGCTTTGAATTCTTAGAGATTTTGCCTTTCAGAAGTAGAATTAGAAAACTATGTCATTATTCTTGTGTTTAAGGTTTGGATGTACTTTTATACTTTATTAACTGCCCTTTTATGAAATAGCTCTTTGGTAGAATTTTAAAACCTAGATTTAAAAATTGGCTTCAGAAAATATTACAGAATAGCTGCCCTTTCACCTGGTTCCAAGTCCCCTTAGTCACTGACTTCTTTGGTCGTCCTAATGACCACTGTGTCATTGTAATGAGGTACAGGTATTCTGTCTTTGTTTTTCCCTGTGTTTTGTTCCCTAAGTGCGTCAACTAAGGAAGCTAAGAAGGCCACAGAACAATGTGAGGATTTTTGTATTTCTTCCTTCCCTGTTCTCGTTAGGTAACCTACTCATGTCCTGCACCAAGTGAGAGGATGAAGAACTAAGGCTATTTCCTTGCAACCCACATGAGACCTCATGAGCCTCTGAATGGGCTTATGGAGACCCTGCCAGTGTTAAAGAAACAGAATCATAGTGTAGTGTTGTCTTGACATTTAGTTGCAGTGATGTGTAGGTGGAGGTCTGTGCTTTGAGGTCAAAAAGAGCCCTGGGCATAGCAGTTAAGATGGTAGCAGTTTGTCTTATGTGCTCTGCTCACAATCTACTTAGTGTGACCTTGGCCAAGGTACTTAACTTACATTGGTATCAGGTGATTCCTTCTATTACTGGATTGGTTTTGTTTTTGGTTTTGTTTTAAATAGCAGTTACTTAAAGGAAAATAGACTTTATCCTTCGGAATCTCAACTCTCAGGAATGGCAGTGAAGGGTTTTGCTTTAAATACGGAAGGGAAGCTAGAACCTCAATGACTTGCCATCACTGTTTCCCCTAGGTCAAGCAAAAAGGGCTTTGATAACCATCTTTTGTAAACATGCTGCTCATTAGAACATAGTGGGAGTCACTCAAATAGATAGCTTGCTATCCATATTTAAGTGTATCATGCTATTATAAAAATAAGACTGCTATGAACATAGTGGAGCATGTGTCTTTATTACATGTTGGAGCATCTTCTGGGTATATGCCCAGTAGTAGTATAGCTGGGTTCTCATGTAGTATTATGTCCAATTTTCTAAGGAACTACCAGCCAGATTTCCAGAGGGGTTGTACCAGCTAGCAATCCCACCAACAATGGAGGAGTGTTCCTTTTTCTCCACATCCTTGCCAGCATCTGCTGTCACCTGAGTTTTTGATATAAGTCATTCTGACTGGAGTGAGGTGGAATCTCTGGGTTGTTTTGATTTGCATTTCTCTGATAACTAAGGATGTTGAACATTTCTTTAGGTGCTTCTCAGCCATTTGATATTCCTCAGTTGAGAATACTTTGTTTAGCTGTGTACCACATATTTTAAATAGGGTTATTTAGTTCCTTGGAGTCTAACTTCTTGAGTTCTTTGTATTACATATTAGCCTTTTATCGGATGTGGAATTGGTAATATCTTTTCCAATCATTGGGGAACACCAAGTCATTGGTGTTCTGTTCAGGAAAATTTCCCCTGTGCCCATGTATTTGAGGCTCTTTCCCACTTTCTCTTCTATTAGTTTCAGAAAGAACCCAGATGTCCTTCAACAGAGGAATGGATACAGAAAATGTGGTACATTTACACAATGGAGTACTACTCAGCTATTAAAAACAATAACTTCATGAAATTCTTAGGCAAATGGATAGAACACAGGTTATCTTGTGTGAGTTAACCATTGGACTGAGCATGGGGACCCTAATGGAAGAGTTAGAGAAAGGACTGAAGGAGCTGAAGGGGTTTGCAGGTCCATAGTAAGAACAACAGTATCAACTAACTGGACCCCCCAAAACTCTCAGGGACTAAACCATCAACCAAAGAATACACATGGAGGGACCCATAGATCCAGCCGCATATGTAGCAGAGGATGGCATTGTCTGGCATCAATAGGAGGAGAAGCCCTTGGTCCTATGAAGGCTTGATTCCCCAGTGTAGGGGAATGCCAGGGCAGGGAGGTGGGAGTGGGTGTGTGGGGGAGCACCCTCATAGAAGCAGGGGGATGGAGAATGGGAGAGGGGGATTCCAGAGGGGAGACCTGGAAAGGGGATAACATTTGAAATGTAAATACCTAAAAGATCCATTAAAAAGAAAAAGAAAAAAACAAACAAATAAACAAAAAATGTAAGTGTATCATGCTTTGATCTAGGCTCCCCAAGATCCCATTCTGGAGACTTCTTTGCCTATGAGGTAACTTCCTAAATGTAGCTCATGACTAGAGTTGTTTATCAGATGCATTAACGATACAACAATACATCCATCACCATTCCCGAGACTTCTTAGTACTCATCAGCAGTGGTGAAGCTTTGCTATGACTCATTTTGTTTATAACTATAAGTGTTGGTTGGTACTTTAGAAATGGAAAGATTGAGGCTTATGGATGTCATGTGGGTTTAATGCAAATCACTTGGTCACTATATGGAGCACATAGTACGAACCTGTCAAGTTAGACCAGAAGTTGCTAAGTAGAATTCTACTGTAGTGAGTGGCAGGAGATGATATCCTCTTGTCTGTTGATAATAATCCAAATGGCATACATAAATTGGGTTTGTAATACCTAAATTGGGTGTATATTACTAGTCTTAATCCATTTAGAGGCCTAAGATCCATGGGCTAGATCTTTTCCCAACTTTAGACATTTAGACAGAGTTCTTTCGCAATCTCCAGAAAAGAAAGTGAGTCGATTACATGTTCCTAGATAAGAATCAATTCATTTGGTCTAAGATTGGGTCTTTTCAATTGGATTTTCTATGAATTTCACTAGCTATTGCCTCACGGGGGTGGGGGGAAGTTGTCCTTTTAAATTACATAGGTGCTTACTTTTGGTTTCTACTTTCTTCCTCAGGGTTCTCTGCAGTATTTGCTACAGTTGATTCATAAGGAGATATTGATTGTTAACTGCACAGTTCTGGAACACCCTTAAAGTGAGTTTAGGCTAGGAGGTTCTACTGAAATCAGAGCCTGCCTCATGAGCAAAAGATAGGACTAATGACTTATACTTTGGATGAGAAATTAAATGAAGAAAAGAACCAGATAAAAATGACCAGATACCAAACACCAATAGTGTGCCAGAATCTTGGCTACACAATATAATTCTCATTATATTGAGCTAACTTTCCAACATCTCAGATCTCAGCTTTCTCAGCTATAAATGTCATTAATGACTTCTTCAAAGTGTACTATACAAATGACATGATGTTCACCAAGTACGTTGCTTAAATTCTGCCACATAGTAGGCAATATAGAAATGGTTGCACATGAAGTTATTGCTGTTGTTAGTCCTTATGTTCAGTCCTTCCAAGGCACCCCCCCACACCCCATGATAGGGATCTAGTAGGATTCTGGATTTCAAAATCATGAATCAAAGCAGTTGCACAGCTCTTGTTCATTGGGTGATAGAATAGTGTTTCTGTTTAGAAGTAGCATATGAAAATGAGACCAAGTAATGACTTTGGGGTAAGGGAAAGTTGCAGAAAAATGAAGCCAGATGAGGGGCAGAACTTACAAATCTTGCACCATGTTCAGTTTAATGCTGGCATTCTATCTTCATTAATGTCTGTGTAAACCTCCACAATAAATTTGGA
Organism: Rhynchomys soricoides; assembly: GCA_019843965.1. Classification (NCBI taxonomy): domain Eukaryota; kingdom Metazoa; phylum Chordata; class Mammalia; order Rodentia; family Muridae; genus Rhynchomys; species Rhynchomys soricoides. Next base: position 100,068 of record JADRCH010000007.1, on the reverse strand, counting down.
ATTTGCTATGTGAGAAAATGAAGATTTATACAAAACTAAATGGAACAAATGGTAAATAATTGTTTTAGCTGACCTGACAACTCCCACTTGTAAATAACACAGAATGTATTATTCTGGCAGTAATTTAGTTTTCTGGGTATCTTAACTCCTCCTTGAAATTTATTACAAAGCCCTCCTGATTTCTGCTTTTTCCCATGGAGATAAGTGAGTTTTAGACTATGAACTCTATTCCCCCATACAAGCTTTGCATGATCTGTATCTGCATGGCTCACATTCAATATTCTTCAAGAATGTAAGGAGCATTCATTTGATTTTTGATTTAAGAATATGGTGTGACCCCCATTTAACAAAACTTTACACACACATACACAAAGAATCATTGTTTTTACCAGTTTTAAAACCCAGTCTTTAGGAATAGAAAAACAAAATAAATAATGTACAATAAACCACATTTGTGTTAAATGCTTTTGATGGACGATGGTACAGTAAATCATTGAACATTCTACTACCACTGTACTCACATTTATTTCAAAGATTGTGGTCTAGAAGACAGATACAGATATGTATATACACAGAAACACACGTATGTGTCTGTCTGCCTGTGTTTCCATATATGCATGTAAGTCTACTTGGACATTTCCAAGTATTTGTCAAACACACTGTTGCCAAGCAACAAGAAAGACATTTTAGAAAGCATCTTAATGATATCCCAGTGTCACGGACAATTAGTATTGAAAGCATCTTTTAAAAAGCCTCCTAGTTAACCTTTTGATTGTAGGTTCAATTCCATTCAATTGAGTATGCAATCTTTCCTTAGGATATGGCAGGGCTTGTGATGGGATTAGGTATAGGGTGTGTGTGCAGTACAAAAAGAGAAAGATATCTGGCATGAAAGATTTCATGAACCATGGAAGAGAGAGATTCTTGGGCTTATAGGAACAGGTTAAAAGGAGATATTCATAGTTTTATCCTGGCACATCAGTGTGTGTGTGTGTGTGTGTGTGTGTGTGTGTGTGTGTATGTGTGTATGAGAGAGAGAGAGAGAGAGGCAGAGAGACAGAGAGACAGAGAGACAGAGAGAATAAATGTTCATATGTATGTGGGTAGGTTCGTGTGTATACATGTTGTCTGGAAACTGGAGGTCAGCCTTAGGTATCATTCTTCAGGAAATGTCCACTATTATTTTTGAGATAGGGTCTTTTATGGGAATCTGAGGCCATAAATATGTTTGGTTAGACTAACTATCCAGCGATAGTGCAGGGCTTACATATATACACCAGTACTTCTGGCTTTTTAGTGAGTACTGGGGATAGAAATCAGGGCTTGACTGTGCAAGAAGTACTTTGCCAACTGAGCTATTATCACAACCCACAGCTCACCATTTTCAGTGTTCACGCCTCTCCATTTTAATAATTCAACAAAAATACATTTACAACATCCCTTACTTCGCAAAGCCCTAAGGATAGTCCTGGGATTGTTCAATTCAAAAGTGATGATCTCTGACTTTATAGTAGACTCAAGAGCTAAGAAAAGAAGCAGAGGAGGCTGGGAAAGCAGTACACAAGATATAAAGTGTGGGATACAAACATATATAATGAAGTAAAAGTCTTCATTGCTTTTGCAACAATATGCTTAGCAAAATCTCATGAATTTGTACCACCCTTGGTATGGAAATGTCCAAGCAGACTTATTTACATATACAGAAACAGACAGACAGACACATGTGTGTCTGTGTGTGTGTGAGAATACCTATCTATATCTAGTAGGTGTGGTGACAGTCTTCAATCACAGTGTTCAAGAGACACAGATATTACATTCCCAGGGCATGTTGGGGAGTTATACTAGCTAGAATCAGCAAATTAGGGTTCAGTGAAAGACCAGGTTTCACTAAAGTGGAGTGTTGAAGAAGATATACAATTTCAACAATAAGTAAGCACAGTATATAATCACACTGTTTTACTCAATTTTCTCTCCTGAAAAACTGTGAGTGACTATGTCTGTCTCGCTGGGGTATTTATCATAGATTAGGTATGTAGAATGCCATATGGAAAGTTCTTAGTAAGTATAAATCCTACTGACATAGTCTTCCCAGTTGAACAAGGCACTCTCTCATGAGCTCCTTTCTCAGTGAGCTAAACTCAGCCCTCACAGAGCGAAAATGGCAAAGCTGGATCTTGGCTCCAGTCAGATATCAGAGACTATTTTCTGTTCATGAAACTGTCTTCCCGAGTAACGTGCAAAACTCCTTAACAGCATGGGTATATGAGCCTTACCCTAACAGACTCTTAATGGCTGATTGCTATTGTATCAATTACCAAATGAATAGGAATAATTAATACAAATTATTTTATAGAAAAACTAGAGTTGCAGTTCAAGTTGTAGTCATGATTGGACATTAGAGTTTGAGATTTATCATTTAAAAAATAATGTTGAGAGTACCTGGGATGACTGACTTCTTACCTTTTGTGCACTCACAAACTTGCATCTATCAGGTCTCTGATTTCTCTCTTGCATAAACAATAATCAATCTTTGATAGAAAAACCAGATACCAGAAAAGCATGATGGCATCTGTATTACTACATAAGCTGTTATTTGTTGACAATTATTATGGCACTTTACCTATTTTAATCCTATTTTCATAATAACCTGCAAGCCAGTTATCATTAGGTTCATGTCTAAATTTAGGAATGAGAGCTTGGAAAACCAAAACACCTGTCCCATAGATTTTAAGTGCAAGTTCAGATTGCAATTAACATTTGTTCAAATCCAATGCTTAACAGTTTTCATTTCCATTCTGCCTGCACAGAGTGGAAGAGAGTGACAGCCACAGGAGAAACCAGACAGGAGAACTTGGTCCTGCATGCATATATTTGAGCATATGTGTACATGTACAATATGCAAATATGCATTGTGTGTGTATATATGTGCATGTGTGTGCCTGCACCTGTGTGCATATGTATAGTATGATCTATGATCTTAGACACATTTAAGAGAGCTCACTCCACAAATGAACCAAATAAGGAAACTATTTTTCAAAATGATAAATATTTTTATATAAGGAATCATGACCTTATACCAACTGTTTGGAAACTTTTCTCTTGCACATTTAATGCTGTTGTTGCTGTGAGGGTTGTTAAAGTTTCTATTGTGGAAAAATTCAAATCCAAAATAAAATGGTGGTATCATGAACTATCACACTATATCATCTGGCTGCTGCAGTTTGTCACTCTTCTCTTTTTACCAATATTTGCTAGAGTTTTTATGGACATAGAAAACTCATACTTATTTATCAGATATGGGTTTGACATAGGTACAGATCACTGGAGTCTTTATTTGGATCTAAGAGCTTCATTTAAATATGGCACACTATATGCATGTTGTGTTTACTTTCTTGCCTTCATTTATCAGGTGAGTAAGAGAAGAATAGACAAATACCAGAGAAGGAGTACTTTAAAACAAAACAAAACAGCAACCTCCATTTACTCAGAACAGAAACATTCTAATTGGTTTGATTCACTATGGCTCTAAAGCAGTCATCTGATGATTTCACCATTCAGAAGATGATCTGGTAAGATCCAGCAAAGTAATCTCACCGGATCTCAATATAACCAGAAGCAGCAGACCCAGGACTTTGAGCTTATCCTTTGGTACCAAAAAGAATGTTGCTTTGTGCAGTTCCCTCTGCCCTTCACTGTTGGAGTGGGTAGAAGACAAAGGCTCAGAGTTGTTAGAAAGCAAAAATTATTAAAAATGACCATTTAAGTGGCACTGATTAGCACAGATGAATGCTTACTTTGATGCTGTTAACCTTTATCTACACTCACACGATCACTTGACACAAAATTCAAACTACCACTCATATCCATTGCCATCTATGGATCTCTACTACAGTATTTAACAAGAACATTTTCTAAAGATTAGGACTAAATACATTTTCTCCAAAATTTGTTGAGCATATCCTCTGTGCAGGAGAGTTTTTCATCACAGCAGATATAAGGTTGCCAGGTAAATGATTATCACAGAATAGTGGTGTTTGTGTTTCCTGGGAGAATTGATGCTTACTGTTAAGGGTGGTGTGAACGATAGTCATTCAATAGGTGGAGGTCTTTGTTTTTTCAAATAATTAGGCTCATTTAATAGTATGTTGGCCTGTGCTACATCAGAATCACATTTACTTTTTAGAGGAATTTAATTTATTCTTTGTTAATTTCATTAAAAAATTAAAATGTGTTTTGATCATATCCACACCTTCCCCCTCCCAAGTTCATTATTATTTCCCGTTCTTCTTGTTCTTGTTCTTGTTCTTCTTGTTCTTGTTCTTCTTCTCCTCCTCCTCATCCTCTTCCTCCTTCTTCTTCTTCTTGTTCTTGTTCTTCTTGTTCTTGTTCTTCTTCTCCTCTTCCTCATCCTCTTCCTCCTTCTTGTTGTTGTTGTTGTTGTTGTTGTTCTTCTTCTTCTTCCTCTTCCTCTTCCTCTTCTTCCTCTTCCTCTTCCTCTTCTTCTTCTTCCTCTTCTTCTCTTCTTCCTTCTTCCTCTTCCTCTTCCTCCCTTTTCTTCTTTTCCTCCTCTCCTCTTGTTGTCCTTCTGCTTGTATGCTCAGTCTTAGCTCAGGTGGAATACGGAAGTCAGGTTTCAAATGCTATGTAGAGAAGCACTAGAAATGCACGAATAAACAACTAAATCCTGACTGAGATAAGGAACATGAAATGCATTAAACCACATATGGTGATTTGGATGAGAGAAGATTCCCAGAGGCTTGGGTCTTTGAACACTTGATTCCCAGTTGATGGCTGCCTTTTTGGAGGTTGTAGAACCTATGGGAGGTAGAATCTTGATGGAGGAAGTACTGTTTGTAGGCTCTCACTGTTTATGCTGTCACTCCACTTCATGTTCACTCTCAGCTTCACACTCCATTTAGTCCTGTGAGCTCTCAAGATCCTCCTCATTCCTTCATGCCTGTCACATTTCCCATCCCTGCCATCCATGATGGACTCTTACTATCCTTTCAGAAACATTAGCTAAAATAAATTCTTTCTTCTGTACATTGCCTTGGCTGTGGTGTTTTATCACAACAGAAAAGTAATGAACACACGGGGAAAAAGAAGATAATATTTAGAAGCAACCAATAGCGAAATGTCAATGTATCTGGATCCAGACTATGAGGAGAAAATATTTGCAGGAGAAATTGAAACTTGATTGTGATGAGACAGGCTTGGACTGTTCTGTGAGTATCAGGAAATAGGTGCAGGAGTGCTGTAAGCAGGTTGAAAAGTGAGACATATTTTATTGGTGGCAATTTGGATAATACATGGTTGAGGATGAAAGCAAAAAGACCCATTTGCAGATTAATGAAGATATATGGGCCAGGACAGAAATCCCCAGGACAGGGACAGTAGAGAAAGGAGAATGTACAACATCCTCCCCACACTCAAGAGAAAGATGGATTTAACTTGTAGGAATGATTACCAGAAGTGTAAATGGATAAAATCTTCAAAAGCCATACCACACCCTCTGTGTCTTCTGGAGAAGAGATGAGACAGGGGTGCCTTCTTACTCATTCACCCATTATTTGTTTATTTATTTATTCTTTTTAAATTTCAGAGAAACTTGTACTCACTATCCACACTGAATCAGTTTGAAGCTATGAAAAGCATAGCCTCCTGCTGTCTCTTCTCTTTAGGAAATTAATATTATAAACATCTTGAAGGCATCTTTGCATTTATTTTCAATATTCACACAAAGTATGTATATAGACCCAAAGTGTGTATATACACAAAGTATGGCTCAGTTGCAGACTGCCTGTCTCATATGTATGTATGTGTACAGTTTTAAGTATATAATTTATAAATTACACACATAGCCAATGTTTTTACCTTCTGAGTTCCCAGGTATTAGACTCATTAGCAAAGGTGGTGACCAGGGCATTTTGTCCAATATTTTATATGTGTGTGCCTGTGCCTGTGCATGTGTGTAAGTTTGGGGGGATGCTTTATTAGAAACACATTTATTAGAAACATCAAATTCACTTGCCAACATTTTATTCATTTGATTAAATTATTAAATATCTCACTTTTATAAACAAACCTGGATATCCCTCAGGGCAGCAGAGAGAAAGCTCTCCTTGTCAAATGGTGAGTTATATTCCCTGAAATCATGCATTGTTGTATAGTTTGTGAGATATTTCTTTGTATCTCACACTCACTTTATTTTTGTCCCTGGAACCAATTTGCAGATGAAAAACAGATACTATTCCAAGTCAGAAAAGAACTCAAAGTCATGAAATAATCTCTTAGATTCTCTGGAGCCAGATGTTAACACTTTGGTAACAAGCTAGACCTATGCCACAGGTAGGTGCTGTTAGAAAGGACCAGTGTGGATTCTTAAGAGAGAATGAACATCAGAGCAACCACTTTTGGAACTGATGGTCAAAGCCTGGCTTCATTATGTTGGCCTTCTAGCAAACAAAGCTTCCTTTGCCACAGACCAGGGCAGGGTTAAAGGAATGGTACACGTACCCTAACCTCTCAGGGAGGAAGTGCCCTTCCATTAAATTCATTTCTCTTCCTGCTGTGGGACAGAAGGTACCCACACCCTTTCCTAATGGTGACCTCAATGACCCTATAAGCATCGTTGGAGACCTAGTCTTCCTTACTCTGTCACACACACACCTTCCAGGCCCCGGGAAATAAACGGGCCAAGAAAAAGGGGGGGGGGCTAATTCCCATGAAATGCTAAGTAGGAAGAGACACTGGTGACCTTTATCTCTAGTTATTTCCAGACCTGTCTAATCTTTAAAGCCATCCAGAGTGCTTAATCCAATACAGATCACTGATTCCAAACATAACTTTCTTGGGGACTGTTCCAGAGTATAGCCAGTATTTTGAAAATATATTATTTTAAGGGCTGGGTGAGTAGCTCAGTTGCAGGCTGCTTGCCTAGTATGTGTGTATGTATGCAGTTTAAAGTATATAATTTATAAATTACACACATATCTAATGTTTTTACCTTCTGAGTTCCCAGCTACTAGACTCATTAGGAAAGGTGATGACCAGGGCACTTTGTTCCAATACTACATCCTCAGTAAGAAAGCTGAAGTCCAGAAACTCTTTCCAGCTTGCCTGAAGTCATCTGACAAGGACTTTGTGCTTTAGCTGGGACGACTCCAAGTTTCCCAGGTCCCAGGTTAAAAATCTTCCTCTAAATGTAAAAACACACCCCATTTAGGAAAGAAGACTTATTTTTCTTTGTCAACATGCCACTGGGAAAGGATTTAAGAAAAAACACACAGCAGACAATTGCTCAGTCTTTCCTGGTGTGGAACAGAAGCGGCATTTTTTGGTCTGTGAGATGGGGGCAGAAAGAGTAGGTAACCAGAGCTGTAGGATACACTGGGACCAGAGGTTCTCTGGGCTTGTTGTACTTTAAAAGCTGGTGAATGGAGAAAGCTAGGAGGTGGAGGCTGTTCTCAGTCATCTCAGCATGTGAAAGATATTTAGAGGTTGAATGATTTTCAGCCTTTCCAGACTTGGGAATTAAAGGTAAATATGGCGCAGAAAATGCTTTGCACTAGCTTTAAAGGCTTTTGTGAAATACTTCCCAAGGGGGAACTGTGGGTCACTAAAAGGTTGTGTCTCACTAATGCCCCTGATTGGTTGTGGGTGTGCAGGGCCCTCTGAAGTGGCAATCAGTAGGAGTAACCACTGCCCTTTTGCTGCAATTATCAATGGTCTGGCAATTTCCCTCTATTTTAATCAATTTGCTTTCTGAATGGCCTTTTCTTTTTTTAAACAAAAGAGCTAAGTGTTCTCAGGCGCCTTCCTCCTTGGAAGCTCCTGTTTTCTTTAGAAAACCCTTTGGAGACCTTCCCCACATTTTAGCTATGCAGAAACCCAGCATCTCCTTTCATTAAAGAGAGATTCATTCTAGCTGACATTCCAACCCAGTGCAATATGATTAGTGTTCTGATCATAAAAGAGGCACTGGGTGGGAGGTCAGAAACAAGGTGGAGATGGAAAAAATATGGTAAAATAGCAAGGGCTCGTGGTACATGTGACAAGCCTCAATTGTATTTGGATGACATGTTCACAGGAAACTTACTTACACTATATTTTTATTTATTGTCTGATATTCTAATTTAGCTGGGGCCCTATTAGCTAAATCTGTCAATACCAGTATTATAGATGACGGTGACATGAGCAGTGCCAAGATCTCGTAAAGTAAGTTGATGGGGGAAAGTCAGCAGTAATTTCAGTGGTATCACTTTCGTTCATTAGCCGTATAAAGTCAACAGTTTAATAGAGATCTGTTGAATCAAGGCATGCGACCAGAATTATGATGGGAATATTGAGATCAAGAAGGTCGATTAAAAGGAATGTTTGTAGGCATGTAGATCATTGTATCAGGATGTGATCAGTAGGATCCAATTGATCCCAGGTGTTTGTGTTCTCCCCACCATCTCACTGGGAAGATGTAAGCCACAACTGAGAACTTAAGAGATGACACTTTAGAACTATGCTACAATCTCCTTAGCCAGGGTCAGTCCTATTGTATCGTTTTTCAGATCAAGGTCTCATTGAAAAGGATCAGGAAATAGGCCAGAAGAATGGAAATCAAACTCCCATATTTTATGCAAAACAAACAAACAAATGGGCATCAACTTTATATCCTCCTTGTTGTGGAAACTAGACCAAAGCAAGTAACATCCCATTAGATATTAAAAACCCAGAAGGGACAGTGAAATAAATCCATGTGTTCTCTGGGTGGGAAGATGTCAAAAACCGTAAGACAGTTTTTAAAAATGGAATCTGGTATGTTTGTCATTTCAGCTTCTGTAATGGAGTATGCATGAGCCTCTGGAGTGTGTTAGGACCCCTGGCATGCATCTGGGACCAGTCTCTGGCTGCTATTTGCCCCCACTTAAGTGAAATTTGAGGTATGTCAACAAAACCAGCACAAATTTCCTCCTGCACAATTTTAGATCAGTTCTCACCACAGATATTAGTATCTCTGTTTTACAGAACATTTTTTTAAGTCAGGAATTTACATTATTTTGCTTTTCCATTTTGACTACCCTTCTTTCTCTTCTTTTCTTTAAGGCAAAATCTCTCCTTTTAGCCCTGGCTACCCTAGAATCCACAATGTAGCATAAAGATATGTCTAACTTTGCTTTTGGAGTTCTGGGATTACAAGCATGCACTACCACACCTAGAGTCCTTTCGGGGTACTCTTCTGGAAACTTACCTTCCTACCGTCTCTGTCTTTATATTTCAGGATAGGGTCAGAACCACTATTAAGTAAAATAAGGGTCACTTGCACATAAGCACTGCAATACTTTGACAGTTGATTTGCTGAGACTGTTCCTAAGTGTCTAACAGGCATGTAGTAGCTGCAGGACAGATACAAAACATAGAAAGACAATTCTCATCTAGAGCAAGATAGAGCAGAGCCATAAAAGATTTCATCATGTCACTGAAAAGGATGGATGACATGAGATTTACTGTTTTTATCTTGTCTCTTCCATTTAGTATTTTCAATCCCAGTAATAGGATCTACAGAGAACCCTTTACAATTTTTCTAATATGTTTCATGTTCTTTGTACCACAGAAAAAATGCAACAGGGGGAGGAGAGGCCCTTGGGCCTGAGTGTATTAGATCCCCCAGTATAGGAGAATGCCAAGGAGGGAAAATGAGAGTGGGTAAGTAGGTGGGTGGGGGAATACCCCGATAGAGGTAGGGGAGGGGGGAGGGAATAGGGAGGTTCCAAAGGGGAGATCTGGAAAGGGGAAAACATTTGAAATGTAAATAAAGTAGAAAAAATAAAATAAAAATTTTAAAAATGCAACACACATACAAATATATATATATATATATATATATATATATATATATATATATATATA
>JADRCH010000007.1:68873-85142 GCA_019843965.1 Rhynchomys soricoides | reverse complement strand
TCTATCTATCTATCTATCTATCTATCTATCTATCTATCTATCTATCTCGGTCATCTATGTATCTGTCTATCATCACTATGTATCCTATTATGTATGTGTGTGAATCTATGTATCTATTTATTTATCTATTATTTATCTACCTATCTATCATCTATCTTTTTGTGTGTCTGCCATGGCTCTCATCTCTCTAAACCAAGATTCTGAATGAGAGAAAATATATGTTCCCCTTTTTTAATCACCATCACTTTCTCTTGTTACCACTTTGAACCCGCTCTTTACATCTTCCTCTACCCACATAGCCTTCTTTCTACTTTTATATCATACACGGGGAATTATGTATGTAATAGATAATATAGATTTATATTTTGACAAAATGTAATAGGCTTTGGAGTCTGACTTTTCTCTTAATATGATACTACATTGTTTCATGAATTTTTTTTTTTTTTGCAAAGAAACCCTGTCATCACTTTTTAGAGCTAACTATAACTCCTTTGCGTATATGTCCCTTATTTTCTTTATTCATTTATCTACTTATATAGGTCTAATCTGGTTACACATCATGGCTATGAATAATACTGCAATTAACACAAGAATGCAGAAAACTCTCTGTGGCATGCTGATGTAGATTCCTTTGGCTACATATTTAGGAACATTACAGCTTGATTGGATAGTAATTCCAGTTTTAGCTTTCTTGAGGGACCCCTCTATTCTTATCTCCATGATGGATTCCTAAATTGACATTCTCATTAACAATATGTGATGATTTCTTCTCTTCCCCTCCAACATCCTTGCCAGCATTATTGTCAGTTGTTTTTTTCTGGTGATAGCTACTCTGGGTTGAGATGGCATCTCAAGGTGGCTTTAATTTCTATTTTCATAAAAATAAATTTGGATAAAGATACTGAATATTTTTTATACATTTAGGCCATTTGTCCTTCTTGTTAAAACTATTTGTTCAATTAATTTGCTCATTTGTTGACTGGATTAGCTGACTTCCTTTGGGCTTGAATTTGACTTCTTTGTATATTATAGATATTAATCCCTGGTCATATAAAAATTAGAAAAGCATTTCTTTCTCTTTGCCAAATGTGTCTTCAATCAGCTATTTTATTTGCTGTGCAGAGATTTTTCAAACAATTTCTAGTGTCTTATCAGATTAATAGAGCAAGAAATCAATAGCAAAAAATTACATAAGTGATATGAATACATGGATATTGAGCAAGACATTCTTAAATGGTCATTAAGTCATTAATGACAGGAGGAAATTAATTAAACTGGTGCAGTTTATAAGTCCACATTAATCACTTAGGACTCTCAAGCCACCTGAATGTAGCTTTTTCTATTTTGGGTTGTAGTTTATATGGTTACATACTGTGATCCCAGATCACTTGGAGGAATAGTGATGATATTAAGGGACTATAACAACATTCAAGCACTGAATTGCATATTAAGTAATAACTTTTCCAACCTTAAACATGTATGGTATTAAGTTTGACCATGAACTGAATATTTTATGATGGAAACAAGGGACTAAAGACATTGTTAGTCATATGGTTAGGGCCCCACATAAAGGAAAAGGTCCGATTTCCCAGGCAGCTGTACTTATGAGGATTTTTTCTTTGGACGCTCAAAATAAGAAAAAAGAAAGAAATCTAAATTAATTAAATCCTGGCTGCCAGGCAGTGGTGGTGCATGCCTTTAATCCCAGCACTTGGGAGGCAGAGGCAGGTAGATTTCTGAGTTTGAGGCCAGCCTGGTCTACAGAGTGAGGTCTAGGACAGCCAAGGCTATACAGGGAAACCCTGTCTCGAAAAACCAAAACCAAAAAAAAAAAAAAAAAAAAAAAAAAAAAAACCCAACCCTCCTAGCTGGCAGGAAATATATTTTGCATTTTATTGTCACTTAAGTATATAGTTATACAAATCCACATATAGCCACAGATCTGCAATAGTATTTACTTACATCATCTTTCAAATGAAAAACTAAAGTGAACCTAAGAATATCATCCAAGTTATACTTGCTAAATGCCTGACACAAAGCTTGAGCTCATCCTTTGCTGTGCCATAAACTGCAAGGTAAGGCTGGCTTTGATCAAGCAACTAAAATAGATCAGTTCCTTCCCTCCAAAAGCTGCTTGATCCCATCCCTTCTCTGAACTTGAAGAAGCAAGAAACTTACCCTCCAAAGAGAACTGGCAACCCATGGGAGTTGGGGATTCTTCCTCAGCATTCCATAGACTCTCTTCTAATCTGATCACATCCTGTCACTCCAACTTCTCTTCGATGATATCTTAGTGGACTATTAACTGCTAGTCCAATGCATGCATATATATATATATAATTTATCATTGGCCACCTTGTGTGAGTGATACAAAGATCTTTAATAAGATAGACTTGGGATGGCACACCACTTCCAAGCGAAGGCACTGCAAAAGTGGAGCTGTGTTTCCTGACCATTTCTTCAAACAAGCAAATAAGCCAACAAACAAGCCACAATAAAAATAAATAGAAAAACAGCTGAAGAGCTTCACCTCAATCCTCAAAGAAAACTCTTAAAGTTCCTCTGGCTGCCGGGTGTGAGTGGTTTTCCTTTGGCCCTGCCTTATTGCTTTCTTTAAAGTGTGCCTGGAAGCCTTGCAAATGGGAAAGTATAAACAATGTCGGGGGCAGTGCTGTATTAGAAGGGAACTGCATCTTGTCTTGCTCATAAATAAATACATAAACTCCTAAGAAGCCATGCCCATTGTGTTGGGTGACCTTCCCTCGATGTACCCAGTTATTAAGATAGAGAGCCAGTGTAGTTTTTAAGCTACTTTGATCTGACTTTCTGACTCTTGCATTTGAAATGGAAAGTACTGGAATGCATTCACAGGCAATTTCTACATGTAAACTCCTTGTCCAGGTAGTATGCCTACATGAGGAGGTAAACAACTTATTTGATGTAAAGGAGATACAAAATAAAAGTCGAGATGCCAGACTTTCAACCTGCTTTAGTTACCTATGGATTTGAGCAGAATCATGTCTGACTTTCTGGTAGGCAAAGGCATGATTTTTGAATTTTTGTTTTATTTAGGATAGTCATTTTCTCTATATCCCCCTAAAACAGGCTCATAAGAGCTGGTAAAGAGGGGTTCCTATCTTCTCCTTGCTGTTGACTTGCTCTTTATTTTCTCTCTGACATTTAACTTTGATTCATTGGAGCTAAGCCAATGTACTTTAAATAGAAGGTTAGTAAAAATATCTGAATATATATGATGACTTGATATGGTGAGCATATAGGAAAAATTCAAGGATAACAAGGCATACTTTGTAAATTTAATCTTCCTCCACTTAAAGGAAATATTCTGGAACATTGTAGGGGTGGTTTTGGTTGTGCCAATGAATACAAGTCTTGTGGTGATTAGAATGAAAATGGTCCCCATAGGCTCATAGATTTGAATGCTGGGTCACTGTGGAGTAGCAGTATGTAAAAGGATTAGGGGGTGTGGCCTTATTGGAGGAAACATGTCACTGGGGGTGGGCCTTGAGGTTTCAAAAGCTCATATAAAGCCCAGCATCTCTCTATTTCTGCTACCTGCAGATCTGGATGTAGAACTCCTAGCGAGTTCTCCAGCCCCATGTTTTCTGCCTGTATGCTACCATGCACCCTGCCATGATAATAACGGTCTAAACCTCTGAAAATTTAAGTAAGCCCTTATTAAATGATTTCTTTTATAAGAGTTTCCATGGTCAGCCAGGCAAAGTGACACATGTCTTTAATCCCAGAACTCTAGAGGCAGAGGCAGGCTGATTCCGTAAATTTGGGCCCAGCCTAGTCTGCATAGTGAGTTTCAGAACATACAAAGCTACATAGTGAGAGCCTGTTTTGGAAACAAACAAACAAATAAAAAAATGAAACAAACGAATGAACAAAAAAATTTGAGGTGGCCATGGCTTCTCTTTATAACAATAGAATATTGACGAAGACAAGACTCAACTGTCACTTGACAGTTAGGAACCACAGACATATAGCTATAACCATCTAAGAATTAGTCTGAGTCTCACTTGAACTTTTGTTCATCTATTGGACATTATTTATTGAAGATCTATTGGTAATTTGTGACTCTATAACTTGTCTTTTTTGTATAAAGATAGAAATTTTGTGTTTGCAGTTTTAATGGGCACAGAACTTTACAGAAGTACATACAATATGACCATAAACCAAGAGAAGTCATAAATAGAGTAAGAGCATAGAATCTAGACCCAGACCATGGGAGTCTGAGTCTGAGCTCTACCATTTTCCAGACAGATAATCTTCAGAATGTCCCTTAAACTCTCTTGAAGCTAACATTCTTATTGGTGAAGGTGATAATAAATGTGTTATTTGTTTGTTCTAATTTAATATATTTTGTACTTAATTACATAGCTGTTAGAGACATACTATTGTTTTATTCAGAATTTTTTTGAAAATGTACTAAAATTTAATCATCCATAAAAGCTGTAATTTAATCTGAATGTAAAACACAAGAAGCAATATTAGAGTTGGTTTAGTATATTATATATTTTAGCTTTGAAAGCCATAGAAATCAGTTATCCCAGTTTTTCCCTATAAAAGACCCATTTTCCCAAAGCATTATGCACAAACAATTTTAATTAGAATAAAATGACAGATGATATTTTCATAATTTTAAAATATAAAATGAAGTCAATAACTCAAAAAAGTTATCTGCTGCAATGCATTTGAGGGGAGATTTCATAATCTATATCATTAGAGATATAAAGTATGATGGTTCAACTTTTTAGTGCTTGACAGGGAGGAGTCATGCTAAAAATGTCAAGATGAAATCATTTGATTATAGTAGTAACATCTAACATTTGAAATGTATCCATTCTCTTCTGTACAATTGTATTAGAGTCCAGTATCTTATTTCACATCTGTTATAACTGCTATTGCAAAGGAGAAATACTATGTCTTATTTCCAGGAGGCCCTGCTACTGCTGCCTCCATGCAAAGCCCCAGCCTGAGCTTCAGCCAAGAGGAGGGAGGAGGAGGAGGAAGAGATGGAGGAGGCGCTGGGCCGCGGGGGTGTCAATGTTTAAACAGCACATCATGCCTGTGTACAAGCTAGTGGTCCCTGGTTCTGGAGGCATGGGGAAGTCTGCTCTGACAGTTTTCAGTTTGTTCAGGGAATTTTTGTTGAAAAATATGACCCAACAATAGAAGGTTCCTACAGAAAGCAAGTCGAAGTAGATTACTCAGAATTTTTTAAAAGTTTTGCACAATTTTAGGAAACAGTGATTGCTAATGTATTTTCTGTACTACCTACTCCACTAGTACTTATATTTTTGGTGATTTAGCAGTTATTGGTATGTCTCTACTTGATGAGGTATTTCTGTAAGGAGAGACGTGCTATTTTGTTTTAAAATCACTTTTCTTTTCCTACCTTATGATAAGTTTATATTACCACACAACTATTTTAGAGATTTTTTTTTGTTATACTTTAATGATATGATGTGTGTGGTAATATGCACATGAGTTCTGATGCTTGTAGAAGCCAGTTACATTAGAGCCCCTGAAAGCTGGAGTTCTAAGTAGCTATGAGCTTACCAGAGTGACTACTGGGACCTGAATTTAAGTTCTCTGAAATGGCAATAAGTAGGGTTTCTTGTTGTTTCTTTGTTTGGTTTGGTTTTTTCTTCTTCTTCTTCTTTTTTTCTTTTTAAATTTTTGATACTTTATTTACATTTCAAATGTTTCCCCCTTTCCAGATCTCCCCTTTGGAACCTCTCTATTCCCTCCCCCCTCCCCCTGCCTCTATGGGGGTATTCCCTGGTTTGGTTTTTCAAGACAGGGTTTCTTTGTTTTTCCTTGGCTAGCCTGAAACTTGCTCTGTAGACCAGACTGGCTTTGAACTCAGAGCTCTGCCTACTTCTGCCTACTGAGTGCTGGGATTAAAGCATGTTCTACCACTGCTGGCCAGCAGTAAATGTTCTTAACTGTTGAGCCATCTGTCTAACTCCAAGGGATGAAATGGAAGAATATGTTTAACACTTATTTCTTCTAGCCAAGAGGTATTGTGTAGTACCTATACTAAAGTTTGGGATTTATGTCATTCAGTATGCTGGCTTAGTGCTTTGTATATGACTAGTTACTTTCTTTGACTCCTTAAGGACTTTTAAGAAGCTATGTTGGAAAAGTCCTCATGTGACTTTAGAGCATTTGCACAGGATCTGTTTTATTCATAAAAGTACTAAATATCTTATCAGTTTCCAAAAACTAAGTCAAAGCTTTCTAGAAAGATGATACCTATCAGTTGATAACTTTCAAT
The DNA here is from genome assembly GCA_019843965.1 of Rhynchomys soricoides. Taxonomy (NCBI): domain Eukaryota; kingdom Metazoa; phylum Chordata; class Mammalia; order Rodentia; family Muridae; genus Rhynchomys; species Rhynchomys soricoides. The sequence goes on along the minus strand of JADRCH010000007.1, from coordinate 78,835 downwards.
GCTGGGAGAAGCATGCACTGCTTCCTTTGGTATCCCCTCTCCTTCATTTTCTTGTTCTTGCTGGTCCTGTTATTCTTTTCTTTTCATGTTAAATGGATTCCACTATCCTCTCTTTAGTCTCCCATTACTCCATCCTGAAGGTCTCTTCCCTCTCATGGTTGACTTTCTAATGTAATGATCTACATGTACAGATACATACATACATACAAATACAAACACACAGAGACACACACATGCACACACAGAAATACATACATGCACACATACACAGATACATGCACATGAACACACGTATATGCACACACACACACACACACATTTCACCTATGAAACTGAAGTGTAAACTTAAGGGATCTTTAGAAAATCAGTTGAATTGGATGGGGCTTTGCTGGGGCAAACACGGGAAGGAGCATTTGCTGAAATGGACACAAGTGAAAGGATGTTTCACTAAGGAAGACTCGTGAAGGAATGTTTCACCGAGGGAGGCACAGGTGGAAGGATGTTTTGCTAAAGCAAGTACAGAAAGGACATGAGATAAAGAATTTTTTGCTAATGACACACAAGTATTGGTCTGCCTTACAGTGTGACGTTGAGCTCCATTTGTTGGGACTCCATAAAAAGAAACACACCAAAAAGCCTTCTGGTGATATGCTGGTAGCTTCTTGCCTCTTCTACAGACCTGGGCGGATTGGCAGAGTGGTATCAGCTGATACAAACTCATGTGAAGTTTTGGTAAAACAGGCTCACATGCTGAGGCAAGACACATGGTAAGGCAAGACCCATGGAGGACACATGATGGTTGAAGGGAGTATAGAAAGGACTCAAATGACTGTGAGAGGGGCTTACTGGCATAGCTAGCTTTGCAATGCTTCTTGGTCTCTCATCTTAACTGAAAGGGACACAGCTGATAACTGCTCTTGGCATCCCTGGTGGTCATGTTGGTTTGGCTGAGGCCTGGTTGTCTCTGCTAGGTCATGCCACTGCTGCTGATTCCTGTTTGCTATCCTGATTCTACTGAACTGGACTGCTGGGATATTTGTGAAGTATTTGCAAGTAGATCGAGCTGCTACTGTTGAATCCTGTGAATCCAACTGCTGATTTCCTGACAATGCAGATGGGATTTGCTCCAAAGAACAATTTCTAATCAGGTCTACTTCCCCATATCCGAAAACTTCTTTTCCACTCCCTCTGGTGGGTGGTAGGCTAGAAGGGAGGTTAAAGAATTTAAAAACCATCATTAAAAGTATGTTTTGAAAAATTAAAGGTTACATAAAACATATAACATTTATCTTTCTTTGCAATAACTTTTAGCTCTGCCCACTTCCTCTGTAGATATAATAGTCTCATTTTTTCTCTACTGACTAAAATTCTATGTGCATGAGCCATATTTTCTGGATACATTCATCTAGCCATGGACATCTAGATTGGTTTCATTTCTTACCAACTGAGAACAGATTCTGCGATTTTGTTTTCCCTCTTCTCTGTATCAGTGCATGTTTTCTTCAGACTCAGCTTTAGATCAATTTTTCAAATGAGAGAAATGCCACAGGCATGGCTCGCTAGGATGTAAAGGGTCCATTAGCTTCACTGGCATGCTTTAAGCCAATCACTTCCAACTGTATACCTCACCTCAGATGTGGGGATTGTGTAAGAGGGTGTGCACAGCCTTTGGCAATCTTTCCTGGAATCTCTATCGATTCAGAGGGAGAGAGCATACCTGGAGGGGGAGGAAATCTCAGAGATTTATTTGTTTTGTGACTACAAGTTAAAGAAAACTATCACCAACACTATGGTAAAGCCTAGAAGTTTCTGTTGGTCTCAGCAGAACATGAGGAAGAATAACAACATTTCTTTCTGTGCTAGTCAGCTGCTGATAACACAGACTTGAGATGATTAAATTCTCAGGTTCCTTAAGTGCTCAGCACTCAAAGGCATCCAAATTCTAGTTTGTTGCTACGCTTCCATCATTTTGAGCCACATTTTTGTCATTTTTTCCTGAGAAGATTTAAAATTTGGGAATTTACAATTTCAGGTCCTTTGAAGTGCTGAAAACTTATTATTTGGGTTAATAATTTTACATAATAACTTCCACCATGGGCTGAGTACCCTGAGGAATTTAAAACCAGAAGAAATAGTCACTATGATTGCTATCTTTTAACTCTGTGAATAAAATAAACTGGGGGAAGCAGAAGGTAACACACAGAAAAAAGTGCCCAAGTTTAATATGTAACAGACACACACACATATACACATTAATGCACATATACACACATGTACACATTTGTGCACACGTACATACACATGCAATCACACATTTGTATACACATACACACATATGCACAAGCACGTATATGGAAACAGTAAGATGTATAGTGTCTAAATTGATTGCAAACTGGAGAGATTAAGTTTGAACTATTTCCTCTTTCCGAAACAATATTTTCATTCATAAATGACAATTTCATGCTAACATAGTAGTATTATTCATAAAATGAGAAGATAACATGATGCTGTTTGTGTTTTGTGTTCCCCAGAGCACTGTTCAATGGGATTCTATCTTCAAAAGACGTTAAAGAATGTTATATGAAACAGCATTTTATGATTAAACAAGCATAGCAAATATCAGCCATACAAAGCCAAGTTATATCATGTACTACATTTCAGAATATTTACTCTGCCATCAAAATAAATTGTACTGAAAGATTTTTATTTGCAAATTATCTTCTTACTCAACTATTGAACTTTTAAATGAAAACTACCATGATCACCTGATGATATTATTATGTTTTTGATCATAAGTTATTTTACTAAGACGCAACACTGTGAAATTAAAGAATTGTGAAAGAAATGAAATATAAACAGAAAATGAACTGTGAGTTTAATTCAACTTTGGACCCCAAGGATGCTCCCTATTACTTTGCCATCTTGGTAAGAGTGACCAACGATGTTGATTGTCAACTCCTGTGTCTTCCTAACAAGGTAATGAGATTTATGTTGTGTGTTACTGTTAGACTATTTAGAAACAAGCAAAAAATGTGTAGGAACTTAGCACCAGTTCCTAAGGCTGAGTAGATTCTAGAAATATAGCAAGTCTCTCTACTTCCTTGATATTGTGTTGTGGATAGCCCTGGTGTTGCTTGTATTTTGATGCTAATTCTGCTTTCCCAGGAGGGGCTGAGGATAAGGAGTGAATCATGTACATAGGTGACTTCTTGTGAACCTTCTCCCCACCTTAACTTGTAAAATAAGGCTAGAGCCAGTGATTGGGCAATAGAAGGGAAGGTGGAGAGGAAAAGTTTGGGGAAGAAGGAGGAAAGGAGGGGAGGGAGGACAACAGAAGAGGAAGTAGAAGGGTAATGGAGCAGAAGCATGTGGCCTGGAGAAATCATAAGTTATAAGGGATCTCATAGATGGGGAATACAGTAGTGAGTAGTGGTAGTCTGCCTAATCTAGGCATGCAGCTTGTATTCATATTAGTTGAGTTGTGTTTTCTTTGTCCAGGTTTATTTTGGTTGGAGATTTACCAAAACAATTTTTTGAGGGTCAGTTATCATAGGAATATTTCAAATAGAATTCAAGATTTGTGAGCAGTCTGATTCTCAGTGTCATGTGTGAAAGAATACAAAAAGAGAGAGGTCTCCTTTAATCCCAAATACATCATTGGTTGTAAAGTTAAAAGAAAAGAGAAAAGCACTATTGTGTGATGCTTACAAGCTGAATTCTTCCATAATAATTACAAATCTCATCAAAACCTTCATATTCTTGAAATAATAATAAGACTAAAGGTCTGGATCTCAGACTTGGGCCCATGTTGCAGAGGAACATGCTATGGAATCTTACTCTTACTCTCCCTACCATAGAGAGTTGCAGAGCTAGCTGATATTTACAACACAGTAATAATTTATCTCTTTTCTATAATACTTATATGTAACTACTTACAACTAGATCTTGTACTAAAGAAGATAGGCTATTACTAAATACCAACAGGACATTATCTCTTTTCTGATTAAGCCAACATAAAAAAGTAGGAATCATCAAATTGACGGAAATAGGACAGATTATCCTGTTGTAAAGGAGTCTTTCTCCTGTTATTTTGTTGAATTTCTGTTTCACAAATAGGAATTAAAAATGTGTAGCTACAGAATTAGTTCCTTTGCTTCATTCAGACTCTTTTCCCTACCCATTCATTACCAAAGTTTCTTTTCTGTCTAAAGTTAGATATGAAGTGAAAAATCCAATTTCTTTTTCTGTTTTAGGAGAAGAACTGCCCTGTTATGTTTTTGGACCCAAGATGAGAGGTGGTCTCTGAATTGATTATCTGGGCACTGGGTTGGTTTACTTCAAAGGGAGGATGAGGATCAACATGAGTTCACACAGATCCAGACATGTCAAGCATGGGTGGACTTTCTCTCATTTGCTGTCAACAGCTTTGATGATATGCCAAGTGAGCTGTCTGTAGCTGTTCACTACTTTGATGACATCAGACCTGTCCTAACTACTTGGCATCTCCACAGCTCTGCATTCCTGTGGAATCTCAGGTTAATCTTGAGGATCACCTGAAAAATTCTTTTTGTCTGTTTTGGGGACTTTATAAAGAATTATTGACTAAATATTTCTCTTTTAGATGGGGACAATCACTGTTTTTCCATCATTTTCTTTTTTCTTTTCTCTCTCTTTTTTTAAACAAAGTCCTAGATCTCCAAGCTAAGGACTTATGCCAGAAATGGATTTTTTACAGAGGTTTTACGAGAACCCTCTACATTTCAGTGGCTAAAGATCTGAGAGGAATTGGCTCTGGGCTGGAATTGTTGGAGAGTTTCAGCTTTTTAACTTACACTCTGCCACTAAGCTTTCTCATTTTGGACAGATCTCTTCTGATTTCTCATCTGGATGTACCGCACTAGGCAGGAATTAGAAAACAAAGTTGAAAAGTATCTCAAGGAACCATAGTTGTTCAATTACCTTCCTTTCTACAGTGAGAAGATAGGTTTTATGGTGCGAGCTCCTCTTGAGATATAAAGATGTGCATGGGAGAGTTTGTGCTATTAGTATTTAGTTCCCATTCTGGCAGAAACAGCTCCATATTTCTTTCATTCTCCATTGGGGTGAGCATGTGGCTGTGTGTACCCAATCTGTATGTTTTTTGGTTCTCACAAGTCTTCAGACTTAAGGCCTGGTAGAAGGTTGGGTCACAACTATAATAAGGCTATGCAAAAACAAAACAAAACGAAATGAAACAAAAAAAAAAAAAAACCCGTGAAATGCAAGTGTATTTATTTGCATTGAAAATGTAAAATGAAGCATAGAATTTCTGCTGGGATGGTTTAATATAATGGTAGATTAAACAAAAGCAGTGATCCAACCATGAGTGCCCAAAAGTCAGGGAAAAAGAATGCTATGAAGGAAGAGTCCTTAAAAAGTTAGGTCCCTACATCCAAGTCACATTTCTCTACTTTCAATCAAAGCTCCACAACTAGCACAGATTCCTTGTGTTTCTGCCATTTCACTAAGGTTATTAGAAATTCCAAATATTAAGTCAACAATGAGACTGCTCTGATAAATTATTTCATTTATAGGTAGGTGGACAAATAGTTTATTAAATGTATTATGATCCGACCTCACAGTTAAATAAATCAGCAAATTTATTTTACCTTTTGCTTAACCCTCTGACACAATCGATCAGTCCTCTGATTAACAACAGATTTTATACCCAGGCCTTCTGGCTCTTTTTGAAGAGAAATGATGGTACAGAGAATCAGAACATTACATACAATGGAGCAACCTATGTACTCTTGGATTTTGCTGAAAGATATGCCAGTTGAAGATTAGGTATCAGTATGAGGGATTACTGATTTTGTTAGGTATAGTGTTTCTTTACTTAATAATGACACCTTCCTTGTCTTCCTTTGCTTCTTCCTTCCTACTCTCCTTTTGTTCCTTCCCACTCTTCTCCCATATTTATTTTCTTTATTCTTTGATTCCGTTTGAGATACACACAAAAAGACAGAGGAGTCCACATTGCAATGTCCATAATTCACTTTAAAATAATTTAACAAAATCCATAAAACAAGACAAAACAAATGCAACAAAATGCTGTATCCACTTTCCAACTGAATTATGAATAATTGAATGTTCATTAAAAAATTCTCTGTCTTCTTATATGTTTGAAGAACTTTACAGTATAATTTTTATTATACTTGCTGGGTTAATTCTATGTCATCCTCACTCCAGCATAGGCATCAAAAGAGCAAAGAACATATCTGTCTGCTTTGCTTCCTGTTGTATCCCCAGTGGCTATAGTATGGTACCTGCTCAATAAATACATAATTAAAAGCGAGAAGGCTAGGCTTTGCCAGTTGCAAAGGAGGGGGCTTTATGCCAAGAGCACACAAAGATGTGGATGTTGCCAGTTCCTCTTGCTTTGCTGGCTTGATCATTCCAGTCACTTCCCAACTCTGTGCTATGCCTCCATATTGCTTTAACCTGCAGGCAGCCTCCTCTCCCTAGGGCTGATTTTAGAGAACTCAGTTTCCTTCTAAGCTGGTCAGATGTGTTTGAGAATCAATGGATTCTGAGATGAGTTTTGATCAATGCCAAGCAAATGCTATCCGATGAATATTTTGTATTTTGCACTGCTGATGGAACTCTGAGATGTGTTCCACATAAGTCCCCAGAGGTTCCAAGTGTACCTGAGGCACAGTATATGCATCAGCAACCTGATGATGAACATCTGCCCTTAAACAGGCTACTTTACTTACTCTACGATTGTACACCCATACCAAAGCTTCCTGGAATACTTCTGAAGTCAATGTAGTGTCTTGAAATCCTTGTCTGAAATTAAGCTTTCCTTGGCAACTTACAACAGTTTGGTGAAGAAAACTGGGTCTGAATAAAATAATTAAAAATAGATTTGAAGAGGATATTACTCAGAGAATCTTATCGGTCCACCACAAAGAATATGCTTCATTATTGCTATGGAGTGCTTATCAAACATATATCCCCCCCCCGGGAATATTTTATGGGCTATGACTACAAGTTTATTTTGTTGCCTTCATTTGACAATGGCAGGACTCTGTAGTCATCACAAACTTTGCCACTTTGATGATGCAGTTATTCAGCATTTAATTTCCAACCCTCTTTCTCTTTCCTCCCTAAAAAAAATATATCTATATCTATCTATATCTATCCATATCCATCTCTATCTCTATCTCTTTACCTCTATCTATCTATCTATCTATCTATCTATCTATCTATCTATCTATGGATATCTATCTATCTGTCTGTCTATCTATCATCTATCTATCTATCTATCTATCTATCTATCTATCTATCTATCCTGGTACTTAAAACACAAGCCAAAAAGTATTTTTCCTCTCTGCATGGTGGCTTTGTAATACAGTAAAGACATATGCTCTTTCATGAGAGCCAAGCCTACATTCCATCCTGGCTTCTTCAAATACCCTTGGATGAAAATAGACATTCCTTTCTCCTGCAATCTTCATGTATTCTTATTTATTAGATATGCTACATGAAATCCATTAATGGAGAAGTCATGCCTGTGAAATGTCCAAGTTATAACCAACCTAAAATAACCCTCATGAAACAAAGGAAAAAATAATGTTGGCTTAGCTCCCCATTTAGCTACAGGATATGATAATCTGCTCAGTTGAACTATCCAAGAACCAAGAAACAAACATGTTTAGAACTAGTAGGAAGGAGCACAGAGACCCAAATTTAACCCATGACTTAGTTTCACTACATGGTTTTAGATCTATGGCCTGTGTTTTGTTATTGCTTCCAACATACCACAGCCAACACAATCCAGGGGAACAAAGCTCTTACTCACACAAGCAAATGAGAAACACATTCCAAAATAAGAGAATGTTAGATGGCCATATGAATGAATAAGTAAGCCGCCATTCCATTTCATTCTTTCAGAGCCTCTTTATGAATCACTAGTATAAATCTATTCACCTGGGTATGAAAATTCACTCACCACTACCTTTGCTTTATAAATCACCCCAAATCCTCCTGGCTGAACATTCCAGTGTCCTAACTGATCTCCCTGTATGCCATCTCCTCCACTGCTCACTGACTTCAGTCTCAGTCATAATGTTGGTATGTGTTCATTTAAATACAGGTTTCCTGATTTTGTCTTCTGTGTGAACCTCTGGTTTTGTCTAGCCAGTTCTTGGGTGAATTCTACTTTACTTTTGGTGGAATAAATCCAGTTTTACTTCTCCATTCCATATCTGATTTCACAGTTCATCTTCTCAGTCCTTGAGTATTCCATCCAATTTCCTGTCATCAAGTCTTTGCTCAAGCTGTCTCTGCTAAATTGTGTTTTTGTACTTCAGAAACTATTCAGGTTTTAATTATCAAACAACCATGAACAGCCATCACATGTTACATGTTATCATGTGATTTCTCTATAGTAAAATTTATAATCTTCTCCTAGAATGTGTTTTTGTCATGTGTTAGTGAGCACTTAGAATGAAATGCCTGATTTATTTAATGAAATATCACAGATTAGACCTTATTAATTGTGCCCAGATCAAAGTGAGACCACAATAAATTAAATATCCAGATATAGTAATGGGATAAGGTGGTTTTTGGCTCTTACAAATATAAAAAAAGAGAAAATAATAATAAAACTTAATAAGCAGTGTGGATCTCTCTTCTGAAAACCAATAGCTACAGAAATGCAAACCTCCCCCTTCTAATGTGGTACCAAGTTCCAAATCTCACTTCACATGAGTAAAATATGTCAGATTTAATGAGATGTCACTTCCATCGCTATTTATCCAAGTTTAAAAATGGATCCTAGAAAATCTTTGGTGGGACCCTCTTTTGTCTTATCATTGCTGATTGACTGCTATATTGTGGTATAGTTTTGATGAACCTAACAACCATACCAAGGAACTAAGGGAAGCTTCCAAAAGAACATTTTCAAGTAACTAAATAAGGCTTCAGTCCAATAGCTGGTGAGAAGATCATTCCAGCTAACACCTATTTTGGGGGACTTAGGCAGAAAATCCTTCCCAGCTGAGCCTTAAGATAATCATAGAGCTGTTAGAACCTCTAAGTCAGAGAAGTCAGTTAATCTGTGCTCAGAATCTTGGCTCACTGCATTGAGATAATAGCTGCTGTTGTTTGATGCTACTGTAGGTTGAAATAATAGCAATCATGACAAAATGATATCAGAAATATGTATGTTTTGTTGACTGTTATCGCCACAGCCAAACAACCAGGACATGATTTCTTACTGTCAATGCTCAAGGGATCTCTGGATATTTCATCTCTGTCTTTCTTGAAGCTTTCTATTTCAGGGTTTTGAGTAAAGATTTGTGATTTCCAAAAAGTATCGTGTAGACATTTGTCTTTTTAGAGTTAGTGCATAATTCTGTAAAATTGGAAATTTGATAGATTAAAACTTAAAATAAATTTTAGGGGAAAATATATCAACCAGAATCTTATGGGGTAGAAACTTCTTTTCTAAAATAAAAATCAAGGTTTGCTCAGGGGTTCATACCCCAAAAATGTTGAAGCTGGATGTTGTAGCCACTGCGAAAGCCAAGCTTTTCTCCCACATAGTGACACAGGGGTGTCCACCATTTAACCTTGTGATACAACAGACACCTACAAACATTATATGGCAGGAGCCACACAACACCTCCTCTCCCTCCACCACATCACATATCACAGAAAAAAAAAAAAAAACCAGTCTCCTGTGGGTGAGAGATATCTTAGCAGGTAAGGTGCATTCTGTCCAACAATGCATTAATGAGCTCTGAAACCCACATGAAGGGTAAAGGAGATAGTTGAGGTTACATGGTCTCTCTCTCTCTCTCTCTCTCTCTCTCTCTCTCACACACACACACACACACACACACACACTACTACTGCTGCTGCTGCTGCTACTACTACTACTACTACTACTACTACTACTACTACTACTACTACTA
>JADRCH010000007.1:57291-68863 GCA_019843965.1 Rhynchomys soricoides | reverse complement strand
TACTACTACTACTACTACTACTACTACTACTACTACTACTACTACTAAAAATAATAATAATAATGATAATTATAATAACTAATAATGAAATTTTAAATAAGTCCCAGCATTGGGCTGTGCTACATTCATAGCTATCCTGGCCTAATGCTGACCACAGCCTGCAGCTTGGGCATGTCTGCAAGTTCTTGGCCATAGCTGCCCATTGATGTGAAGAATATCAAATAAACATGCAGAGATTCTAATTTAATTCATTTTGTGTAGTAGCCTGGACTCTGGGATTTTTCAAAGCTAATATAATTCTGATGTCTGGCTAAAGCTGAAATGTAATAAACCCATCATAGACCTTCCTAAACTGTGTTTGTTCACATTGGAATGTATCCATCTTACCACTGTACCGGACTCCTGAGTTAGAACCAAGCTTGAATCCTTGTTCTAAGGACCAATATCACGAAGACTGTATTGAGCACTGATTATAAGGAGGAAAATTTTAGATGAGGACAAAGTGAAGGATGAGACAAGAAATTGTGACCTTGAACTGTGTACTTACAGAATGGAGGAGATTTTATTATAGACCGGGAACGTGGTCAACAGTTTGCTCACATCTCCTGTACCTGTGATGTTTGCTCATATTTCACTTTTCCTTGGGTGATGGCCATTTTCCTCTATTAATAATATTGTAGGAAGGACCTTAAAATTCAGTCATCATATACACAAGAAAACTTCATCCTTAAGAGAAGAACCATTTTACTAAAGGGCACCTCATAAATTAGCAGCAAAGCTATTCCTCTCTCTGCAGTTTAGGTATGCAGCTTAGACCCTTAGGTTATTTTTGCACCAACAACAGTAGAATAACTTTGTTTTGACTGAATTCCAGGTAGATAGATATGATATGTATTTTCCAGAAGTATATAACTGAAGAATTTCCTGCTCTTTCAAGACTGCATTCTGTCTTCTCTGTCTAGTGCCAGGTTTCAGGAGTGTTATATTGCTGTCTCTAATACTGGAAATATTTACATTATAGATACTGAAGTCACAGCCATCTCCTTCACTGCATCTCAGTCTTTGCTCAAATATCTTCCCAGCACTCGCTTTTTCCTTTGCTGTGTGGCTTTTTTTTGTACCTTTAATAAACTATAAAAACCTGTTTTTCACTAATATGTTTCTCTTCTAACCCTCATTACACTAGATTGCTAACAGCATAAAGAAAGGATCTTTGTCTGTGTAGGTACCCGTGTGACCACTGGCTGGAAGTAAGCCCTCAATAAACCTTAGCTAGTTAAATGCAGAATGAACCACTGAATCTTCAAAGATACACCACCCTGAGAATACATGAATTCAATATATGAAGAAACAAACTCAAGTGTAGATGATCAGTTAAGAGAACATGGTATTTAGACATCACTGGGAAGTTGGATTAATGACTTCAAAATAATCACTTCCAAACAGAGATCCTGCAATAGCACTTCCCTTTTTTCTAAACAAAAGACTCAAGTTATAATTGATATGGATTCTTTAAATAAATGTTTAATTCATTCAATATTTTCATTCACTCAATAAAGGTTTAGTGAGAGTCGGCTTTATGCATGTTGGATACAGTTGTTGCATGTACAATGCCAGCCTGAAGTGCTGACTCTTGTGAAATTTTTGATTTCTTTTGATTTCTTCACTTTTGATTGCTCTTCTTCTAAGCACCCTACTATTTTCACGTGTTTGTTGATCACTCGAAAAGTCAATTTGCTTCAATTGGTGGCTACTGGGAAAAATGAAAGTGTTTATGGCATAATTTAATATGTGGCTGAGATTTTCATGGGTATTCCATTCAATCCATAAATCAAGTTAGAATAGATTATCATCATAGCAATAACTGTAGATCTCAACTGATAACTTTGACATGTCTTATCTAGCTGTTTTTCTCAGCAGCCTTTCATGGTGGTTATGCAATTTTTGCTTTTTTTTGTGAAACTTACTTCAAGTTATTTGCTTTTGATACTATTATAAGTTAAACTCTTACGTTTCTTGAATTATTTACTATTTTTACTTTCCTTTTCTCTTTTTACAATACTTATATCAGTCCTTTGAGCAATTTCCTACAAAATGCTTTGATCATCTTCACTCTTAATCCCCAAACTCTGCAGATCCTGCCTGTTTCTGTACCCAAACTTATGTCCAAATCATTTTATACCAATTTGTGCTGCCCATGTATTTTAGGAAGTATGACCTTCCACTGAATCATGATCCACGTACCAGGGCCTGTACTCTTAGAAAAGACTGATTCCCTCTCTCTCAGCAGCAAACAATTGCCAATTGCTCCTCTGCTAGGAGTGAGAATATGTGCCCAACTTCCTGTTCCATGCTGGGATTTACTTTGGCTTGGGTTTGCACAGGCTCTGTGCATGCTGTCATAGCTACTGTGAGTCCATATGTGCAGCTGTCTCGCAGTGTCCAGAAGATATTGTTTCCTCAGAGTCACTCACTTCTTCTGGCTCTTTCCACACCCTCCTCTGCAATGATCCTGAAAGCTTAGTATGAGATAGATGACCTATTTAGGGATGGTGTTCCAGACTCTTATTCTCTGCAACATGGTCATTTGTGGGTCTGTGTTAATCAGCATCTATTACTCAAAGAGGCTTCTCAGATGAAGGCTGAAAGACACATGAATCTATGGATACAGTCACAGATAATTAAGCACCAGGGTAGTATCATCTATTTAATAAAACAGCAATATGTTCATCCCTAGAGCATTGGTTCTCATCCTGTGGGTAGTAACCCCTTTGAGAGTTCAAGGGCCCTTTCAATGGGATTCTATATCACATAACTGGCATGCTGAATATCTACATTATTATTCATAACAGCAAAATTATGAAGTAGCAATCAAAATAATTTTATGATTGTGGTCACCACAACCTATGTAACTGCATTAAAGAATTTCAGCATTAGAAAGGTGGACAAACACTGTCCTAGAGCCTATGTCCTGTCTAATCATAGATTCTTTGTCCCACAATGGTGTAAAGTATAGATTTTATCTTTTAGAGCAGAATTTAGATCCAGTCAGGAAGTGGTTGTTATTCACATGATGTTTGCATTTATATTGCACAAGTAGGCATATCTTGACAGGCTAGTCATTATAGCTCATCAGATTCACATAAGTAAGTAAGACTAATGTTTACTTTTCTCCCCTGGTAACATGCATAGCACCCTCTTGCATGATGAGAGCTAGCCAATGGGAATGAAGCTTCCACTTGAGTATTAGATTGATTCTTCCATATTCTAGGACTCTAGTATGTGGTGTCTCCAAGAATAGGGTATTGTTGTCAAGTTCTAGAGGGTAACCAAAACTATTGGCAATAGTGGGGTCTATAGTACCTCACTGACAATCAACACCAAAAGAGGTAACTTTTTCCTCTCGCTGAGCTTTTATTAATAATGAAAAGGATGAAATAACATTAAAGACTAAAGAGACAGAGAAACAGAGAGAAAATGTGCATTAAAATGAAATTACCCGGCCACACAGCTCCATACCTAAATAGCGCAGGGAAAGAGCTACCCTCCCAGGAGTGTGGACAAGCCTGTGATCAGCCGATAAGGCCAGTACCTCTGTTCAGAGGGACCTGCCAGGAACCTCCAGGACAAAGGAACCTACAAGCATCCTGGGACAGCAGCCTTCCAGTCTTCTTCTGTGGCCAGGGACCCCAGTCTGTGCCACAGAGCTTCATAACCAAATAGCTCAGGGAGAAGGCTAGTATCCAGGGAGTGAGGACAAGCCAGTGAGTGGAGGTAAGATGAGCGCCACTGCTCAGCGGAACCAGCCCAGAATCTGCAGAACACTGTGACAGAGGAACAGTCTGGGACAGGAGCCTTCCAGTTTATGCTTGAGGTCTGTGCCATGCAGCTCCATACCCAAATAGCACAGGGAAAGAGATACCCTCCCAGGTGTGTGGTCAAATCTATGATCAGGGGTAAGGTCAGCACCTCTACTCAGAAAGACCTGTCCAGAACCATCAGAACACAGGGACTGAGGAGTGGCCATCTGGTTTCCTTCTGAGGCTAGGGAGTTGCTCCCTTGATACAGGACTCCATACTCAGTGCCAGGAAAGAGCTGGTCTTCCAGGAGTGCTGACACACCTTTGAGCATAGGAAGACCACCACTTCTGTTCAAATTCCTCAATCAAGAGGGACTCTCGAAGAGCCATCAGGACCCAGGAACCAAGGAACAGCTGGGGACAGGCTCCTTCCGGTTTCTGTCTGCACCCCAGAGCTGACCCTGTACCACAGCTCTACAAACCCTAATTCCTTTCAGAGAGAGCTTAATGAAAAGGCTTGCAAGAGAGATAAGCCACAGTCAGAAAGAGCAAGACCAGCTAACACCAGAGATAACCAGATGGTGAAAAGCAAGGGCAAGAATATAAGGAACAGGGGTTGGAGAGATGGCTCAGCAGTTAAGAGCACTGATTTCTCTTTTGAAGGTCCTGAGTTCAAATCCCAGCAACCACATGGTGGCTCACAACCATCCGTAATGAGATCTGATGCTCTCTTCTGGTGTGTCTGAAGACAACTACAGTGTGCTTACATATAATAATAAATAAATCTTTTTTTTTTAAAACAACAACAACAAAAAGAATATAAGGAATAGAAACCAAGGCAACTTGGCATCATCAGGACCTAGTTCTCCCCACCACAACGAGCCCTGGATACCCCAACACACCAGAAAAGGAAGACTCAGATTTAAAATCACTTTTCATGATGATGATAGAAGACTTTTAAAAGGAAATAACTAACTCCCTTAAAGAAATACAAGAGAACACAGATTAACAGCTAGAAGCCCTTAAAGAGGAAATACAGGAAAACACAATCAAACAGGCAAAGGAAATGAACAAAACCATCTAGGATCTAAAAATGGAAATAGAAACAATAAAGAAATCACAAAGGGACACAACCCTGGGGACAGAAACCCTAGGAAAGAGATTAGGAGTCATAGATGCAAGCATCACCAACAGAATACAAAAGATAGAAGAGAGAATATCAGGTGCAGAAGATACCATAGAAAACATTGACACAACAATCAAAGAAAATGCAAAATGCAAAAAGATCCTAACATCCAGAAAATCCAGGACACAATGAGAGTACCAAACCTAAGGATAATAGGTATAGAAGAGAGTGAAGATTCCCAACTTAAAAAGCCAGTAGATATCTTCAACAAAATCATAGAAGAAAACTTCCCTAATCTAAACAAAGAGATGAACATAAACATTCAAGAAGCCTACAGAACTCCAAATTGATTGGACCAGAAAAGAAATTTCCCTCATCACAAAATAGTCAAAACAGCAAATACAAAAAACAAAGAAAGAATATTAAAAGCAGTAAGGGGAAAAGGTCAAATAACATATGAAGGCAGACCTATCAATATTACACCAGACTTCTCATGAGAGACTATAAAAGCTAGAAGATTCTGGATAGATATCATACAGACTCTATGAGAACACAAGTGCCAGACCAGGCTGCTATACCCAGCAAAACTTTCAATTACCATAGATGGTGAAGCCAAGATATTCCATGGCAAAATCAAATGTACTCAATATTTTATCACAAACCCAGCCATACCAAGGAAAATAGATGGAAAACACCCAACAAAAGGAGGAAAACTACACCCTAGAAAAAGCAAGAAAGTAACCTTTCAACAAACCCAAAATAAGATAGCCACACAAACATAAAAATAACATTGAAAATAACAGGAAGCAACAATCACTAATCCTTAATATCACTTAACATCAATGGACTCAATTCCCCAATAGAAAGACATAGACTATCAGACTGGATATATATATATAAACAGGACGCAGTATTTTGCTACGTGAAATGCACCTTGGGGTTAAAGACAAACACTATCTCAGAGTAAAGGGCTGGAAAACAATTTTCCAGGCAAATGGTCCCAAGAAACAGGCAGGAGTAGCCATTATAATATCAGGTAAAATCAACTTTCAACCAGAATTCAACAGAAAAGATAAGGAAGGACACTTCATACTCATCAAAGAAAAAATCTACCAAGAAGAACTCTCAATTCTGAACATCTGTGCTCCAAATGCAACGACACCCACATTCATAAAGAAACTTTGCTAAAGCTCAAAGCACACATTGCACCTCACACAATAATAGTGGGAGACTTCAACATCCCACTCTCATCAATGGAAAGATCTTGGAAACAGAAACTAAACAGAGACACAGTGAATCTAACAGAAGTTATGGACCAAATGGATTTAACAACAGAAAACCCACATACACATTGAAGCTGAACAACACTCTATTCAATGATAACTTGGTCAAGGAAGAAATAAAGAAAGAAATCAAGACTTCCTAGTATTTAATGAAAATGAATGTACAACATTCAAACCTACGGGACACAATGAAAGCAGTGTTAGGAGGAAAACTCATAGCTCTGAATGCCTCCAAAAAGAAACTGGAGAGAGCATACACTAACAGTTTAACAGTACATCTGAAAGTTCTGAACAAAAAGAAGCTAATACTCCCAAGAGGAGTAGAAGGCAGGAAATAATCAAATTAAGGGCTGAAATCAACCAAGTAGAAACTAAAAGAACTACACAAAACATCAAGAAAACCAGGAGCTGGTTCTTTGAGAAAATCAACAAGATAGATAAACCCAAAGCCAGACTAACCAGGGGGCACAGAGACAGTACGCAAATTAACAAAATTAGAAATGAAAGGGGAGATATAACAACAAACTCTGAGGAAATTCAACGAATCATCGGATCCTACTACTAAAGCCTATATGCAACAAAATTGGAAAATCTGGAGGAAATGGACAAGTTCTAGACAGATATCAATTACCAAAGTTAAATCAGGATCAGATAAACCATATAAACAGTCCCATAACCCCTAAAGAAATAGAAGCAATCATTAAAAGTCTCCCAACCAAAAAGAGCTCAGGACCAGCAGGTTTAGTGCAGAATTCTATCACACCTTCAAAGAAGACCTAATCCCAACACACTTCAATCTACTCCAGAAAATAGAAACAGAAGGAACACTACCCAATTCATTCTATGAGGCCACAGTTACACTGATACCAAAACCCCACAAAGACACAACAATAAAAGAAGAATTCAGACCAATTTCCCTTATGAATATCAATGCAAAAATACTCAATAAAATTCTCGCAAACTAAATCCAAGAACACATCAAAATGACCATTCACCATGAGCAAGTAGGCTTCATCCCAGAGATGCAGAGACTATTCAATACCCGGAAACCCATCAGTGTAATCCACTACATAAACAAACTCAAAGAAGAAAACCACATGGTCATTTCTTTAGATGTTGAGAAAGCATTTGATCAAATTCACCATCCCTTCATAAAAGTCTTGGAAAGATCAGGAATTCAAGGAGCATACCTAAACTTAGTAAAAGCAATATACAGTAAACCAGTGGCCAACATCAAACTAAATGGAGAGAAACTCAAAGCAATCCCACTAAAATCAGGGAGTAGGCAAGGCTGCCCTCTCTCTCTCTCTCTCTCTCTCTCTCTCTCTCTCTCTCTCTCTCTCTCTCTATTCAATAAATTACTTGAAGTTCTAGCTAGAGCAATTAGACAACAAAAGGAGGTCAAAGAGAAACAAATTGGAAAGGAAGAAATCAAAATATCACTATCTGCAGATGATATGATGGTATCCTTAAGTGACCCGAAAAAATCCACCAGAGATCTGCTACAGCGGATCAGCAAAGTGGCCGGATGCAAAATTAACTCAAGCAACTCAGTAGTCTTCCTATACTCGAAGGATAAACAGGCTGAGAAAGAAATTAGGGAAATGACACACTTCACAATTGTCAAAAAAAATATAAAATATCTTGGTGTGGCTCTAACTAAACAAGTGAAAGATTTGAATGACAAGACTTCAAGTCTCTGAAGAAAGAAATCGAAGAAGACCTCAGAAGATTGAAAGATCTCCCATGCTCATGGAGTGGCAGGATTAATATAGTTAAAATGGCCATCTTGCTGAAAGCAATCTACATATTCAATGGAATCCCCATCAAAATTCCAACTCAATTCTTCATAGACTTAGAAAGAGAAATTCTCAAATTCATATAATAACAAAAAACCCAGGATAGCAAAAACTATTCTCAACAATGAAAGGACTTCTGGGGGAATCAGCCTACCTGACCTTAAGCTGTACTACAGAGCAGTAGTGATAAAAACTGCATGGTATTGGTACAGTGACAGGCAGATAGATCAATAGAATAGAATTGAAGACCCAGAAATAAACCCACACACTTATGGTCACTTGATCTTTGACAAATGTGCTAAAACCATCCAGTGGAAAAAAGACAGCATCTTCAACAAATGGTGCTGGTGCAACTGGCAGTCTACATGTAGAAGAATGTGAATTGATCCATTCCTATCTCCCCGTATAAAGCTCAAGTCCAAGTGGATCAAGGACCTCCACATAAAACCAGATACACTGGATCTAATCGAAGAGAAAGTAGGGAAAAGTCTCGAACACATGGGCACAGGGGAAAAGTTCTTGAACAGAACACCAATGGCTTGTGCTCTAAGATCAAGAATGGACAGATGGGACCTCATAAAATTACAAAGCTCCTGTAAGACAAAGGACACTGTAATTAGACAAAATGGCAACCTAAATATTTGGAAAAGATCTTTACCAATCCTGTGTTCAATAGAGGGCTAATATCCAATATATACAAAGAACTCAAGAAGCTAGACTCCAAAGATCCAAATATCCCTATCAAAAAATGGGGAACAGAGCTAAACAGAGAATTCTCAACTGAGGAAACTCAAATGGCTGCAAAGCACCTAAAGAAATGTTCAACATCCTTAGTCATCAGGGAAATTCAAATCAAAACTATCCTGAGATTCCACCTCACCCCAGTCAGAATGGCTAAGATCAAAAACTCTGGTGGCAGCAGATGTTGTCGAGAATGTGGAGAAAGAGGAACACTCCTCCATTGCTGTTGGGAATGCAAGCTCATACAACCTCTCTGGAAATCTGTTTGGTGGACCCTCAGAAAAATGAATATAATACTACCCGAGGACCCAGCAATACCACTCCTGGGCATATACCCAGAAGAAGCTCCAACATGTAATAAAGACACATGTTCCACTATGTTCATAGCAGCCATATTTATAGTAGGCAGAAACTGGAAACCACCCTGATGTCCCTCCACAGAAGAATGGATACAGAAAATGTGGCACATTTATACAATGGAATACTACTCAGCTATTAAAAACAATGACTTCATGAAATTCACAGGGAAATCGATGGATCTTGAAAATATCATCCTGGGTGAGGTAAAGCAGTCACAAAAGAATGAACACGGTATGTACTCACTGATAAGTGGTTATTAGCCCAAAATTTTGGAATACCCAAGAGTCACTTCATAGCAACCATTGGGGTCCCACTCAGTGAGGTCCCAGAGGGAGGACTTGGGACTGACGGAGCTGAGAGAGTTTGCAACCCCATGAGGAGGGAAGAACAGTGTCAATTGGTCAGGCCCTGCAGTGATCCCAGAGACTAGATCACCAACCAAAGAATGCATATGGAGGGTGGAACCTCCCTATTCCCTCTTGCCCTGCCTCTATGGGGGTATTCTCCCACCCACCTACCTACCTACTCTCGTCTTCCCTCCTTGGCATTCTCCTATACTGGGGCATCTAACACCCTCAGCTTCAAGGACCTCTCCTCCCTCTGAAGGTTAACAAGACCCTCCTCTGCTCCATATGTGGCCAGCACCATCGGTCCCTACATGTGTATTCTTTGGTTGGTGATCCAGTCTTTAGGAGCATTGGGAGGTCAGGCCGGAGGACACTGTTGCTTCCTCCATGGGGCTGCCAACTCCCTCAGCTCCTTCAGTCTCTTCTCCAACTCCTCCGTCTGGGACCTCACACTCAGCCCTATGGTTGCAGTGAAGTAACTCTTATGTATTCTGAATTTTTGGGCTAATAACCACTTATCAGTGAGTACATATCTTGTTAAATCATTTGTGACTGAGTTACCTCGCTCAGGATGATATTTTCACGTTCCATCCATTTGCCTTAGAATTTCATGAAGTCATCGTTTTTGTTTGTTTGTTTGGTTGGTTATTTTTTTATTTTTTTAATTATTTTTTGATACTTTATTTACATTTCAAATGTTTACACCTTTCCAGATCTCTCCTTTGGAACCTCCCTATTCCTGTCCCTCTACCCCTGCCTCTATGTGAGTATCTCCCCCTTCTCATCTTCCCTCCTTGCCATTCTCCTATACTGGGGCATCTAACACCCTCAGGCCCAAGGGCCTCACCTCCCCCTGATGGCTAACAAGATCCTCCTCTGCCACATATGTGGCCAACACCATGGGTTCCTCCATGTGTATTCTTTGGTTGGTGATCCAGTCTCTGGGAGCATTGAGGGATCAGGCCAGTGGACACTGTAGCTCCCTCCATGGGATTGCCAACTCCCTCAGCTCCTTCAGTCTCTTCTCCAACTTCTCCATCTGTGACCTCACGCTCAGCCCAATGGTTGCTGTGAATTGACTCTTGGGTATTCTGAACTTTTGGGCTAATAACCATATCATGTTCATTCTTTTGTGACTGCATTACCTTGCTCAGGATGATATTTTCAAGTTCCATCCATTTGCCTGTGAATTTCATGAAGTCATTGTTTTTAATAGCTCAGTAGTATTCCATTGTGTAAATGTACCACATTTTCTGTATCCATTCCTCTGTTGAGGGACATCTGGGTTGTTTCCAATTTCTGCCTATTATAAATATGGCTGCTATAAACATAGTGGAACATGTGTCCTTATTATATGTTGGAACATCTTCTGTGTATATGTCCAGGAGTCATATAGCTGGGTCCTCAGGTAGTATTATGTCCAATTTTCTGAGGGTCTGCCGACTGATTTCCAGAGAGGTTGTATCAGTTTGCAATCCCACCAGCAATGAAGGAGTGTTTCTCTTTCTCCACATCCTCGCCAGCATCTGCTGTCACCTGAGGTTTTGGTCTTAGCCATTCTGTCTGGTGTGAGGTGGAATCTCAGCGATGTTTTGATTTGCATTTCCCTGATGACTAAGGATATTGAACATTTCTTTGGGTGTTTCTCAGCCCTTCAAGTTTCCTCAGTTGAGAATTCTCTGTTTAGCTCTATTCCCCATTTTTTGATAGGGTTATTTGGATCTCTGGAGTATAACTTCTTGAGCTCTTGTATATATTTGATATTAGCCCTCTATCAGATGTAGGATTGGTAAAGATCTTTTCCCAGTCTGTTGGTTGCTGTTTTGTCCTATTTACAGTGTCCTTTGCCATATTTTTACTGATAAGTTGGGTATTTTACATAATGTACCCAGATCACACTCATTTCCCAGTCTTCCCAGTTTTGTCCTTCAGTCCTCTACTTACGACCTCCCCTTCTCAAAAAGAGGAAGAGGAGGATAAGGAGGAGGAGGAGGAGGAGGAGGAGGAGGAGGAGGAGGAGGAAGTACAAGGAGGAAAAAGAAAGACAGAAAAAAGAAAGGAAGGAAGGGGAGAGAGAGAGAGAGAGAGAGAGAGAGAGAGAGAGAGAGAGAGAGAG
>JADRCH010000007.1:41346-57281 GCA_019843965.1 Rhynchomys soricoides | reverse complement strand
AGAGAGAGAGAGAGAGAGAGAGAGAGAGAGAGAGAGAGAGAGAGAGAAAGAAAGAAAGAAAAAAGAGAAAAAGAGAAAGAAAGAAAAAAACAAACAAAACCAAAACTACAAGTCCAGTTTGCATTGCCTGTATACTCATTGAAGCATATTCAAACTCCCAATAGCCAGCCCCTTAAGGAGAACTTATTCCTTCCCCACCAGCACCCCTACAAGAAGCCATCAATTGTGGAGAGCTACACTTCATCATCCTTCTCACAATTTTTAAGAGTTCTTTTGGATGAATTCCTGCCTAGGCTGTTAGTCTGGTTGGTGGGGGGACTGGAAGACTGAGTGGAAGTATGGGTTGTCACAGAAGCTTTCTATGTCCTTTCTCAACTGTGAATCTGCAGTCATCGATACCACTGCAAAAGTAGCTTTCTTGCTCTTTACAGTCAGAAGGCGCACAGATCAAGGACTTACACATGGTTTCTGGGCTACAGTCATCAACATGGACTCATGGGTCTACAGACAATATGGGCCATGTCCATCACCCTGGTCTCTGGTGGCAGCATGGCCCATAGACAAAAACATGGCTTCAGATGGGAGCACACATAACTGACATTAGCCTAGCCTTTGGTGGCAGTATGGTCCATGAACATCAACAAGGCCCTTGACTGCAGCAGGACCACAGAACCCAACATGGCCCTCAACAGCAGCACTACCACAGACATGGACTTAGTTGGGAATGCTGGTCACTCAACTCAACATGGCCCCTGGTGGCAGTATGGCCCATGGCTTTAGGAGGTGGTATGGAGAGTGGACATCCACATGGCCTTCAGTGATAATTAGGGCCACAGACATTGACACCATCTCAAGCTACAGTAGGACCACAGACCTCAACACAATTTTTATAGATTATTTTGTGTTTTCTCTATCAAATGTTATGTCATTTGAAAATGGTCTTGTTATAACTATTCCTTTTAAATCTTTCATTAGATAATCTTTACTGACTTGAACCTTTAGGAAACACGTAAACACCATCAAAGGAAACTATTTTTTATTGCACTTTATATTCAGAAAGTACTTAGCCTTTTCCCCATGGACTAAATCTACACCTTTCTAGGCATGCTTTAACTACATGTATAGCCCTTGATTCAGCCATTCACTAATAACTGTGATGTTAACTGTGTGATTTTTATCAACAATCTTTAACTGGTTAGTTCTAATCTTGGTTACTGAGTATTTATTATGATAAGATGTTGCTACTATAAAATAATATTTATATGCCTATAAATATAATCATGTATTGTTTAATCTTTATTAATATATATTACATTGGGTAACTTTAATATGCTACAACAAATCTACAGTTTTAAGATCAATCTTATTTTCATCATGATAAATAACAATTCACATAGATTTAGTTTGCCACTGAAATGCTACATATGTTTGCATATAATTTCATAAGAATTATAGTTTTATTGTTTTTTTTCTTATGTGATTTTTTGTCTGGTTTGGTTAGTTCTATAATGTTCTTACTTTATTGAAGACTAATTGAAGAATTGGTATTAGGTCAATTGAGGTGGCCCATCTGGGGAACTGAAAGAAAAAAGAATGACTAAGTGAGTCTGAGAGCTGTGAGAGACACCATCAATGCATGCATCTCTGTTGGTGATACATTTTCCTTGACAGTAATTAACAAGGGTGTACAGCAGCTATAGAAATGCTCACATCTTTTCACCTCCATTCTTCTAAAGCCCTTTTCACTTTCTCCAGACAATCTGCTGACTTTATGTTCTTTGTCTAGCTCCCATAGGGACTGAGCTTGCAACCTCCAAAAGAGAACACTGGAGATAAGAAAGGACGTTTTGTGCTGAGAAAGAGCAGGAAAAAAGAGAATAAGAAGTCAGCTGTGCATTTGTGATGGACGACAGTAAGGATTAGTTTATCTGAGGAATAGCTCTTGGTAGGAAGGAAAAAGAACCTAGGCCTGGAGAGAATAATGATATGTCTGGAGGGGTGATATATAACAATGACAGAGATAATGGTTTTGGAGCTCTCGTTTATGACAGTTTGCAGAACAGCAAAGCATCTTTCTTGATTCCCACAGGTCCATGTAAATAAAGACTATAGTTATTACTCTACAACGACTGAGATTAAAGCTAAGAGTCACTGAGTCTACACATAGTGGATAGTAAAACTAGACCCAAATGCCTGTATCTCATTTCCGATGAAGGGACAAACCAGTTACCACAAACACCACGTGACTGGACCTTCATTTGCCTCATCCTCTGCTCCATTCATAGTACATTGAGTAATGCTCATACTTGAAGGAAAGGATGGTTGAGTTCTTCCAACCATACTCTGCAGATAGCACTTGCTCCGGTGGGGCTCACAGTGCCGAGAACCCATGGGAGGTACAAAGGCTTGAAGGAGTTCAGTTTCACCTTCATCTTTCAGATGTATGAGTCCATCATGCACCCTCATTGAGATGTTACTGATTCAGAAGGTTCCAGGATGGGTTAATCCCAGAGTCCCTTAAAATATGAAAACATATTTGATGTTATGATAGAGAGTTTGGATGGTAAGCAAGGATTGAGGGCTATGGATTGGCAGCTGACAGCTGAAAACCTTATTTTATTTTGAGGCCACCCCCATCAGCTAGGCAAGACATATGTAATCACTATATATTTTGCGAAGAAAATGTATCCTTACCTTCAGATTCTCTCAAGAGGTTTTCCTGACATCTTATATCAAAGTGTAAGTTCCTTGTACTGAGATTTATGAATATTCTGGTTAGTTGGATATAAGGAGACATAAGAAATTACAGAATTTGCGAGTGAACAATGTATTTTATTAAATTAGGAATTAGTGAATATCTTGAGTTTTGTTTGACTCAAGAAGTATGTGGTAAGGAAGATATAGGCCTGGATCATAGGAATGCTTTCATATCAAGAACTGTAAGTGCCTATGCTCACTTATTGGTCCAGGTTACCTGATATGGCTGGCAGAAATTAAAACAGGCCATTTGGAGAGGCCACAGCAAGACTAAGGCTATGACAATTTTATTAAAGCAATCACACTTTTTATACCTTTATCAACAACAGAAAATAGAGGCTATTTCCAGGATCAATATAGTTTCAGTTGCCAGGATATAATGACATTTGAAAACTTAACAGGGTACGTAAGATAAATGTCTTAGACCAATTATCCCATCAAGCTTCTATGCTTCGTTGACTTCCAAGTGAACATACAGGGAAGCACAAAGTAGTCTGAATGCTTCACTGCCTCACTGAGTATGTTGGTCTTTCAAGAACTGAAAGGCCTAGGAGCCATGGACTCTAATCTGAAATTCTACAATGGATGCCTCTCTAGGCAGGTAGGCCAAGCCCATGAACAATAATAGCCCTTCCCATGCATCAGAGGCCTTCTTCATGAAAAAATCTCAACTGCATAATTCCTAAGAAACTTCTGAGTTTACAGTTAATTTACGTGAGCTTCACAATTTCTTTGAGAAACTTCAAGTCCCGTGATTGATTGTATTGTCATTGTTATTCCTCATTCCAATGGAAAAGAACTAGGTCACTTACATTTATGCATACTTTTATAATGATCTCAAAAGGTTCAAACCAAATTAAATATTTGTTCTAATAATATTTTGTATTTTCATAACATTTTGTAATTTAAAAAAACAACATAAATCAATTTGCTTGACTTTTCTTACTGTAACTGTTTAAGGAGGTCAGACAGCTGGTGGCAAGTTAAGGAAATCATTCTCATTTTACACATGAGGAAATGGCCCACAAAGAATTTCAATAATTTATTTAAAATAATGTGACTAATTAATGGTAGTGATGGCAGGGACCAGAATGTAGGTCACTTGATGTATGGGCCAGAAGATTATAGCCAAGTCATGTCTAGTCTATAGATCATGGTTCTGGACACAGGACCCATTTTCGAAATAAGACATATCCCTCTCCCTAGGAGTCTCCATCTAGAACACCTGTTAGAACATATTTTGGGCAGCTCACATGAGGCTCAGAATTGAAGTGAGAATATGTATTGAGGAAAATAAAACAGTCTAACAAGTCTAAGTGAGAGGAGTTATGAAAGGCTCAAGAAGTGAGATCTGGCTTTGCTCTTTAAATAATTATCTTTGAAGAACAAAAGACATGTTTTCTTGGTAGAAGAGCATGCACAAATATTGGATATTAGGGGAAAACATCTTCACAGAGAAACCCTGAATCATATCATTCTTTTGTTCATTTTGTTTTATTTTGGGGATGATGGCAGTGAACATAGTACTTACTGCACACTAGTTAACTACACTGTCACTAAGCTTAATTCCCTGATCTGGAACATGCGTGACAAAGGTGAGGATAGCAACTGAATGGAGTTAGAATGACAGCTGAGGTCAAATGGCTATAATTCTGGCCCCTGACTAGTTCAAGTGCTTGCCTAGTGTCTTCCAAGTCCTTAGTTTCATCTTTAGCATGACGTAAAACAAGACATGGGGGGTGGGAGTGGGTGGGTGCATGCCTGTTATCCTAGCCTTGAAAGTGGAGGCTGGAGGATCAGAAGCTCAAACTCATATTCTGTTACATATTATGTAGCAGCTTGGGCTACATAAGATCCTGTCTCTAAAAGGGTTATGATTTGATCCTATTTGAAGATGCTGTACTCTTATGGCTGTGGAATGTTTCAGGGGAGTATAAAATAGGAAGTAGGGGATGCAGTTTGGAAGTGTCTGCTTAGAATCCAAAAATTTCAAACGTCCATTGTGAAGTAACAACAAGCAGTTGAGTAGAATATCTAATAGAAAATAAAACATATTTCTTGAGGAAAGCAAGCTACCTGAATTTAGATCTTGGTATCTTAAAGTGGGGAAGATGATTATATTTTCCCTTGGGATGAGCTAAAAATGTGTTGTTCATATGACATAGCGATTGGTGCTAATTATAAATAAAGTTGGTGAACTACCACAGTCTGGGCAATGAGCAGAGCCTCTCTACCAATTCTAGTATTAAATATTTCCAACAGTTTTTTGAGGTAAGTGTATTTGTTACAGATGAGGAAACAGTCACAAGGCTGATCAGTTTATTGTTAATGACCTAAGAGCTGGTGCGTGACTGAATTATAACTGCAACAAATCAGCCAAGTTTATCAAGAATCAAAGATAAGACTGATTGATCTTAAGAGAAACAACAGAATATATGAAACTTCACTTCTGTAAGACTGAGTAAGGCAAGGAGGTACTTTTGTCTCATACATGGAGACCAGTGGGATCAGAGACACCTGAAACACACTTGTATCAAAGACTCAAAATCCCCCTTGGAAAGCCTAAGGAAGCATAGCTTCTCTTTCCACCAAAGAGCAAATGCTCTTGTCTGTGACTTCAAAGGAATATACATTAGAATAAACAACTGGATTCTAGGCTCCCTTAGTGAGAACCCTGACCCTAGGATTTTATAGCTACTAAATAGTCATGTTATTGGTTTGTTCACCTGCTTTTTGGATGTACTAATTTAGCATTGCTCCGCATAGCATATATGACTCAGGTGATTTGTGCCTTCAATGAGCTTGAGTCTTGTCGCCAAAATCTCAAGCACATGATTCCAAAGAAAAAGAGACCTGGTTAAGGTGAAGTGTTTAGGCACAGTGACTGGAGGAATGGCAATGTTCCCAGTTATCTTTGAATCTAACCAGGAAGTACAGTCTTCAGGCACAGCTCGCCCAGTGAGGGGGTCAAACTTCTGCTTTCTGTATATCTACTTAAATGCCCTAAACAACATGGAGAGATGTTTGAGCAAAATTTGGAAAGGGAAATCTTTGCAGCCATGGAAAAAAGAAAAGAAACCCAGGATGCATATTTGTCTTATGAGAGATAACATAATCTTCTCAAGCTCTGTTTGTTCAGCTTTAGCATTTTAGCAGAATTTCAGAACTTTTAGGAACAATGACATTCTTGCCTCCATTCACTACTTTTTGGGGGGAGAGTGCTCTTATCCATTCTTTACAACTGTGTTTCACACTAATTTTCTATAAATGCTATGTACTCCTACAATCATTTTAGCATGCCTTCCATGATCCACTTGTTCCTATGTTTGTCTCTGTTGATATGGTTGCCTTCACATTGCCTGGAGTAACAAATGCATCCTCATGATTAACAGGAAATGATACTTAGCTTTAAATGTTCAGATGAAGTCTTGGTAATTCTATGAAAACTTTAATCAGTTTTTCAGTTGGAAGTCTATTTTCCTTCAGTTTGCTAAGCATGTTGCCTTTTCTTCCTCATACAGATAGTGGTTTTTGATGCTTTTTCTTGGAGCTTTTATGCCCAAAAGCTCTCTATCTCTCTAAGATGTCCAAAAGCACTCAGGCAGATGCTATATAAGTGTCTAAGACAATTGTTGTTTGTGCACTGTGGACCACAAAAGTCACAAACTTAGACACCTCTTCTCTAGAGGTTCTTTCTTATCTCAGTATCCTCTAATCAAGGACGTTCTAAGCATCTTTTTTTTTTTCAGTCTAATAATGAGGAAATTTGCAAAGTATAAATTTTCCAGTTGGCTTGTCAAGTAAAAACAAAAAGAAGATGCATTTCTGATGGCTTAGATACTATGAAACCTGATTAGAGATACTGGGAAGAGATGAGAACAGAGCATGTCATTTGAGAGAGTAGGCTATGATACATCAATGACTGAGCTTACATGAGTGAGAAAGGATGAAGGGAAGCAGCCTGGGTTCTGGAGGCTTCAATGAAAATGTGATAGAGGGAGTCTAGAGTTAGTATGAAGATGCTTTCATAGAGGTATCTGTTTGTTCACTGAGTAAGAAGCAAAAGAAAGACTACAAGACTTTCACTTGAGTACATGTGGTAAAGCAGAGATGCCAGAAATGGCCTCATCAGAATTCTTGAGATGACATGTTAGAGGCATCCTGAACTAAGCCAAGGGGAACAGGGCACTGTGCTCAAGTATCAAGCAATCATTTGATAGGGGATGACCTAAGAATAGGTGTATTATCAAAAATATAACTTCCTTTTATTAAATATTACAGTCTTTCTGTGAGCCAGTGGTAGTTCTAGAAGTTGGAGTAACAAGTAGTTTCACTTTTGGGAAGGATCATTAATTGCTGCATCTATGTTTATGTGCCTTAGCCCATGTGAATGAAATAGAATACAATAGTACAGCCACAAAAGATGTTTGGGCTTCTTAATGGCATCTCAGTGGCCTCCAAGAGGATTAGTTTCTATCAATCAATACAGTGGCGACAGAGATGATCCTATAAGCAGTGACTCTAGTCAGTGATGAAAATGGTCCCCTATTGGTAGGCAATGTTTATAGGAATGGTGCCAGACAACACATCAATATGTGCCACCATAATATGACTTGTACATGGTATATTACTCAGTAAATAACTGTTGAATGAATAAATGACCAACTATAAGCCATTAAATTGCTTAGCAAGTTGAATATTCTCTTATATTTATGTTTTTTCACTACCTTTAAAAGCCCTTTGTGTTTTATTCCCTGTTCAATCTTTGATTCTACCAGGAATGTCAACCTCTTTGGTCTCATGCTTCATCTATTTTATTTTTTTCATTCATCTTATTGGAGGGCACATTTTCTGCGCACTGAATCCTCTTTGGCATCAGACAGAACTTTACTTCTTTGTTTCTTTTGCACCTGGGGAAGTTTTATGGATTCTTGCTTCATCATCAACACATCTTTATCCTATCCTAGATTGAAAGTGGCTCATTCATAGCATTACACATTCACCACCCAGAAGGAGATAGGTCCTTGGGAAAAATCAACCAGGACATAGGAAAGACAGGTACCCACCTAGTGGTATCTTTAACCAACTGCCAGGATCTTACTCAAGCCCTGTGTGCTGGAGTCTAAATCTTGGGTGGTCTGGGATTGGCCTTTGTA
The DNA here is from genome assembly GCA_019843965.1 of Rhynchomys soricoides. NCBI lineage: Eukaryota > Metazoa > Chordata > Mammalia > Rodentia > Muridae > Rhynchomys > Rhynchomys soricoides. The sequence continues at coordinate 49,368 of JADRCH010000007.1, read as the reverse complement.
AAATTATATACAGAATGGGAAAGCCATTGATACAAAGAGAGATAAGCTAACATAAAGTTCAAAGCAGAGTGTTGTGAGTAGGCATTTTCCCCTAGCAGTAAGAAGGGATAGATTAGAAATTAATTAACCTTTCTAACCCTTAGTTCCATCACTTCTAATTAGTGAGAATAGTACCTATATCACATATTATTAATATCAAAGAAAATGCTGTTAGGAAATTCTTAACCCATAATACCTAGCATGTAGTCGTTCTTCAGTAAGGTAGCATTTGATGTTTAACAGGAGCTATTATTACAAGTCAAGGGTGGAGAACAGTCAGTATATTAAAAAAATACTTATCTCCTTTAAAGCAACCAAAGTTATAATAAGAAATAGCAGTCAAATATAACGACTAAGTGTGAGGTTCAAGTTGGCAGAACAGGTATTAGTTACATTTTCATGAGACTAGAGATGGGATGCACAGCAAGAGTATTGACTTCCAGGAAAATCTCTTCCACAGTATTTTGGCAAACAATCCAACTTTCCAAATTTTTAAAGAACTATATTTGAACTGAGAATATGAAATGAACAAATTGCTATTAGCTTTATTTTTCTCCATCATTCTCATGGTCACCATGTAACCCTCAGCTTCCTTCATAGTTCCATTGTGACTAGTTTTGATGGATAAACTCATCAGAATTGTTGAGTAAAGACTTAACAACAGACGTGTGCTTTTTGCCTTGTTTCTTTTCCTGTGATGATGAATGCTGGATGGCTATGCTTCTCCTGCCTGTTCCCATGTCCTCTCATCCCCTTCTCAGTTTCATGCCATCTTCTTATGTAATGCACTTAATGGTACCTCCTGAGTCTCATGAATTTTGCCTTATGCACATAGATATAGAACAGAGTTTCTCTGTCTAGTCCAAGCACTCTGGGGAATGAATTCAAGTTATAAAGTTTACACATGAAATGTTTTGACTTACTGAGACCTGCCACTCTCTATTCTTACATATGATAACTTAAAATACATAAACAATTTGAAATGCATGAAATTCTTTTTTAAAAAAAAATCACCTCAGTACAAAGGAAAGTAAATTGTAATTTAAGCTTCACTAAATCAAAGAACTTATTATAGAGATGAAGTTGCCTGTCTTAAAAGCACACTTATTTATTTCATGTAGTGGTAGGCACACTTGTGGAGGTTAGAGGCAAATTTGACAGAGTAGGCTATCTTCTTCTACTGTGAGAGCATTTAATCATATATATATGCAGAAGTTTGACCCATCACTAAGAGGGCTGTGTCTGAAGACTGTACTTCCTGAGTAGACTCAAAGATAACTGGGAACATTCCCATGCACCCAATGTAGGCTAACTAGATACAACTCATGTTGACAGAATTGATGGCAAGAACTTTTGCCCACTGAGCCATCTTACCAGCTTAACATGAGGTAACTAGCATTAAATGGCATTTAAACTTGGGTTAAAATAAACTAGTGAAGTTATTCATGAACATTTACAATTATTCTGAAGGAGAGAATATGTACATTTAAACTTCTGATAAAATTAATCTAGGCCAGAAATTTCTGTCTTACCAGGAACAACTGCAGTAGAAACCCACAGTTATGTTTCCAGACTGCAAGCTTGTATACATGTTAATTGTATTAAACAGTACTACAACCAAGCAGCTAAGAGCTTCAGTTCTGAAAGTGAAACACCACCATTTGGAAAAGCATATAACAGTAATTTACAGCCTCAAAGCCTTAACTTCCTAAAATGAGTAGAGTAAATACCTGTCTTACAGGGCTATTGTGAGGCTCAATCACCAGAGATGTATGGAAAGTGCCATGTATAATTGGTGCAGAGGAAGCTCTAATAAAAGTTTGTTATGAATATAATTAAACACTTCAAAGCAGAACACAGCTCTCAGCAATGCTCGACTGTTTACCAGTCTGGCTCGTGATGCTGAGTGCTTGAGAAGCTGTAAAGTTACATCTGTATTGATGTGGTTTTTTGTACCAAATTATTTTCTAGTTGAAGATTACTTGATAACATGTTTCCTTGGAAGCTAGCTTCCATAAAAAGGCTTTCCCATAAAGCTAAATACCTTACTGTAGTTCAAAAAGTCGGTGTTAGCCCTGCCATTTTCTACCACCTCTATAGACACATCACTCCAAAGATGGAAGCTAAATACCTGGGCCTCCTAAAGAAAAGTAGGAAGCCACTTTCTGTCATTTCTGCTTTTCTACCATGCTATGAACACAAGTTTCAACTACAGTAGGGTTTGTTTTGTTTGCTTTATTAACAATGGATTTGTTTTCTAAAGAACTACTCTCATGTGTAAAGCAACATTTTGTGTGTTGTTCACGATGATTGGCAATTATTGATGAATTATTGACAACACTGAATGTCACACAAAGAAGACTTGAAAGCAAGAAATACTTCCAGGTATTAAGAGAGACAAGGTATCATGATAAAGGGCAACTCACCAAGACAAGTGTAACCATTTAAATTTTACTTCTTTCTAAACTCAAAGCACTGAAACCCACACATCAAAGTCTGAAAATATAAAAAACAAACAAACAAACAAAACAAAACAAACAACAGAAAAAATGTCCACAGTCATATGCAGGTGGCACAATAGCCATGTTTGAGTGACTGAAGCTATGATCTCAACCTGCTAGGGAAGATGCCCCAACTGATGCTATAGTAGTAAGACTGATTGTTTGAGCAACCAGGGGCTCTCTTCATAGTATTTGAAGTTCACTCCATGGGAGAGGATCCATGTTTGGTACAGAAAACATGGTGAAGAATCATAGCTATCCTCACAGCTGTGGTCATGAACTCCAAAGAGGGAAACTATTGTTTTGCTAAATGATCATGCAGTCAAACTTCCTTCTAAACCTTTGTGATTTTGTCTATATAATTGTGCTGCTCTCTACATGCCAAAGAATCTATTAAAGTGGGTAGTAGTTAAGATGGAGACCTAGGACAGCTCAAAGTGCTGAGAATAAGTGATTGTGAACACTCAGGCATATAATGGGCAGTCTGTATCAACAACCCCATCCCCAAGGCTCAGTAAACATCATGGGAATACTCTTTGAGCCAAAGAATGGGCAGGAGCATTATGAACTACTGTGTTGTGGATGTAACTTGACTATTGTACCCATGAATTTATAGTAGCTATGGTAATACCTGTACAAGCAAAAGTTCAAGCATGGAGACAGGCAGAACATCTGGGGAACTACTGGCATTTGATGGCTGGCTGCAGGGGTACAGAAAGTGACTTTTCTTTGGGGATGATACAGTCACTGGGAAGTGATCCATGTTTCAGTGGGTGATCTCACAAGCATGCACACATGGGAAGAACTAACTGGACTTTGTCAGCTGAAAAGATAAATAACCAGAACTTGCAGATAGGAAGGAGATGTATCAGTTCTGGGAAAGGTAAGAGGGCAGAAATGTGTTGATAGGCTCAGGATATATTGTATGTATGTATGAACTTTCTAAAGAAAAATATAAAAAAGTAAAAGTTATACCAGTAAATTAAACTTAATGAGTGATTCTGAGATAAATATTTATATATCACTTAGAATAAAAATAAACTCCATATCAAAAGCTATCATCTAATCTCAGGAAGTGCATCCAAACTCAAACACAAATTGTACACACACATACATGCACACACATGCACACACACACACATACACACAAACCACCACCACCACCACCAACAACAACAACAATAATAAATTGATACATTTTAAATGACACAAAGCTAGTCTTGGTGGCACCTGCCTATTATTTCAGTGCTGGGGAAGTGGAGACAAGAGTATCCCTGGACCTTCTTGACAAGCTAGTGCAGCTAAATTGGTGAGCTCTTAACTAAGTAAAGACTCTGTCTCCAAAAGTGAGGTGAAAAATGATTATGGAAAATCAGGTGTCCATGGATGTGCACACACTAGTGTACGTGTGTCCATACACATGAACACATATAAAGAAATAAGAATGGAAACTTTGTCCTGAAAATTGTTCACCACAGTGTTATCCACAAACAGGATTAACTTTGTGTGAACTCTGAAAAGATACCCAGTTTCCCCAATAAATGACTTCATGTCTGGACTCAGGCCAAAAACATGTGTTAGTTGTGATGTCTTCTGGAGAGATGGAGTTCCGGCACAATGACCCTTTATCTAAAGCCATCCAAATCCTTTTCCTGTCTTTCTCCTTCCTTAGTTATCTCTGCTCCAGATAACCAGGTGATGGCTGCTCAGAATAGAAAGACCAGACAAGGTCGTCATCACTGTACTTAGGGGCACAACTCTTAAACATATTAAAGGGAAGTTGGAATTCTGTCATCCTATTTTCTTCCCGTATCCCTTTGTTTTCTTCTGTTTAAGGATGTAGTTTTAAAACGTCTGAAGTGTTTTTATTGGCTGAAGGAACAGAATAGCATTTCTGATGTCTGCAGACCAGGTCTTCAGATAACCAACTTTTACTCTTTATGTAGTTCCAGGACTTGGGAGGGATGCTGCTTTTAAAAGTTTCCAACAATTTTTTCCTATACTGTTCATTCATATAGATCCTCTTGGATGATTCTCTCTACAACCTAAAGCCATCTCTTTTCAGTGCCATCATGGTCATTATCTTGGTTAAGTGGCTTTATTAGAAACATTGATGGAGAGACATTCAGTAGATCGCCATATAAAATAGTTATTACATAAAGGTGAGACTTAAGTCAGGACTCCAGATCCTAGGTCCCAGGCCATGACTATTCCACCATAGTTCATCTCTAATTTGATAGTTGTTCTGTGTGTGTGTGTGTGTGTGTGTGTGTGTGCACGTGCGTGTGTGTGTGTTGTATATGTATATATAAATGTGTATGTGTGGTGTGGTTTATGTGTGGTGTGTATGTGTGTGTGTGTGTGAGAGGCATCTGTGTGTAGTGTATATCTGTGTGGTATATATGTGTAATGTGTACTTGTGTGTGTGTCCACATAGTTTTATTTGCATATGTGTACAGGAAGGCATCCTTGTGTGTTCACACATGAAAAATAATAGTCCAGGAAGAGTGTCCTCTTTTTTCACTTTCTATCTTATTATCATTCTTATTGAGAAAGAGTCTCTTCTTAAACCTGGAGCTGGCAGTTTGGGCTACACAGGATAGTCAGCAAGCTCCCAGGATCTGCCTGTCTTTGCTCCATTCCTCAGCAAGTACAGGAGTTACAGCTACATGGAGCCCAGCATGTAGTTGCTAGGGATCCTAACTCAGGTCTTCATGCTTGCATAGAAAATATATTACTCATGGATCCATCTCCCTAGCTAATCTTAAGCATAATTTTGAAGAATTAAATCATCAGAGTTTACCTTACTAGCTATAGGCTATTCTGGTATCAGTCTTTTTAGAAAGGTCACAGCCCATTCATGTGCAGCAAAGTTACTTATTTCGTCTCTGTCCTCTGGAGTTTCAAGGCTAGTTTTTGGACAACAACAGTACACTTGCAGTCATAGCATCCAGAACACAAATCAATTCTTGAAATACTATGAGAAGGGAATAGTTTCTGTGAAACTATGGCTGTAATATATAGAGCACATATCAATGTCTTGGTTAATAGAGAAAGTCTAAGGGCAACTTTTTTATATTATCATCATTACAGAATAATATAGTAATTTAGTCCATATAGAGCCAATATATATATAATACAGATCAAAGTCTCTCAACTACAATTCCTCATATTACAGTGGACTATAGAGCAAAAGCTGAAGCTCAGAGAGATGGGGCCAACCGCTTCTAAGTTTATGTGGAGCTTTGCAGTGCTGAGTTCTAGCAGCTAGTCTTGCCTTGCCACTGAGCTACACTAAGGTGCTGAAAAACGCCTTTTATGTTCACTTAACTTACACGAATTCTGCCATTTTCATTTAGCACCGACCTGTCAAAGAAGACAGAAGAGAAAAGAGAATACATAATTTTAGAACACAAATAGAGCACTCTACCTTCACTCTGCAAACATCTTCCAGAGTGAGAAAAGTTGGAAGAGGTAAGTTTGCTTTTGTCTTAGTTATTCTTAAACCCCATAACTCACTAAGTCTCTGCTCAGTTAGATTATGGGTTTATTTTCACGACCATCCTAGCCCAGTTCTATATTACTGCTTTGAAAAAGAAACAAAGATCTCTCTGAAAACTGAAAAAGAATGCCTTTATTGAATATTGCAGAATTGATACTTATGGGTCCAACATAAAACAACAATTTCCCTTATTGACATGTATTCTAGAATGTACCTTTCCCATCACATCCTTAGAGATTCCATAATATTATTAATAGTGCTGTGTACTAATTTTCTAATTTAATCTCCTGCCTCTCACTTCCTTATATATTACCCTACAATGTGTATTTTACTTGGATACCTTTTGTCTTCTTAGTAGAATACTGAAGAAAGAAAAATTTTGTGTCACCAAGTATAAATATCTTGACCTCTACATGTGCGTCATGTGCTTCTATTCATTAAAAAGGGATGTGTGTGTGTGTGTGTGTGCACGCACACAGATACACACACAAAGATATTCCATAATAGGATTAATTCAAGGCTGCTATTATATATTCCAAGCAGCTAGCAAGGAATATTATTGTGTTAATGATTATGCCCTCTTCCTCAGAAGACAATAGTATAAAGGCATACACATGTATACTTTATAATCTGCATGCATGTGTCCTGACTATATATCTCGATTTCTAAGTGGCCTGTAGAAAGAAAATACAAACTCCCACCCATGCTAACTAACAAAAAATAAAATGTCTCAGTCCATGCGTGTCTTTATCTTTCTTTCACAAGATACTTCAGTCAAATTCCGCAACTTGCTTCAATGAATTCAACTTGCTTCATGAATTTGCTTCAATCCATGTTCCTCTGTTGCTTAAGTATAGCTATTTTCTCCACCAAGGTAAATATATTCCCTGCCTTTGATAATTTGGAAATCCATCCTATTCTTTGAGACATTTTACAAATGTCTCATCTCTTACAAACTCAAAAGTAATCATCCATGGTAAATTATAATCAGATATTGCCTAGCTGTTCTCTAGACTTTATCATTTTCTTTCTTGTGGTTTGTTAATACCTACACGTGTATTTAGTCTTCCCTCCAGAAAACATCCTACGTATTATTTATCTTTCCACCCAAGAAGTAAGCATGGTGATTGACAGAATATACAGGAAAGGCATGTGTACTAAAGTGAACGACACAGCATCACCAGAGCTCAAGTAACTGAAGCAAGAAATCATGCAACTTACTAGTTTTCTATATCTAATATAAATCCACTCTTAATTTTCTTTATGGCCAACCTATCCCAGTATTTTAAGTGTCCTGTGGAAATTTTCAGTCTGAGGAAGACTCTGGTTCTTTGTGTTTCTTTACCTATGGCCATGCTAAATCATGGAGGATTCTAAATGTCAACTTCCTATTCCAGTCTACTGTGTAATCAGGGCACTCTCATAGACTAAAATGTTATCTCATAATGGGTGTATTTTAAAAAAAATAGACCTTAATACTGAGAAGATGAATGTGTTTGGAGAAATATGAGGGAAAGGAGGTGGAAATGAGAGTGGATATGATCATATTTAATTATTTACTTGCATTCAATTCTCAATAAAAAGATATAAAGAATAAAACTAAAACATGGGAAACAAAACAATAAAAACGTAAAAAGAGAGAAAAATCACAACAACATACATTTTATGATAATGACCTATTTCTTATCTAAAACTCCACAATTCACTTAATAAAGAAAAGCACATTCTTCCTTTTGTGTTATATTTATTCATAGATGGCATAGCCTGGGGGCTGTATGATTGCCAAGTGTGTGCAGCTGGCATGTCACACAGCAGCACACATGAAGTGTACAGCTCAAAAAAGGAAGGAAATGACAAATTCTGCCTCTTCTGAGGGCAAATCAGATGAAATAGTCCTTTATTATAGTAAGTGAGAATTCAGCTCAAAGTAAACAGAACAGACAGATAATAAATTGTTTAAGCATCAAAAAAAAAAAAAAA
>JADRCH010000007.1:0-41336 GCA_019843965.1 Rhynchomys soricoides | reverse complement strand
GGGGGGGGGAGAAATTATGCATTTTAAAGGAAAGGCACACAGGCGTGTTTGAAGTAGACAGCAGGGCTGACAAAGCAGCAGGACCTTTTGAAGTCCTTTGTGCCCTCACAAAGTACCCAGTTTGATAGGGGCAGTATAAAAGGTACCTTGAAGGTAATTCTCCATACCATGAAGCTATAGGGTCCAAAAAGTAAACATATGTGAATAATTTTCATTTAAAAATAGAACCATAGGATATCAAAGAATATAGAGCCCCTAGGTCACTTTCCTGAAGAAAAATCATCTGGAAAAACATTTTTTTTTCAAGTCAGGCACTAAGACAAAATCCACTACAGCTTTGAGGAGGCAGCCAATCTACTTTCAAGTTTGTAGCAGGGCTCTGTCATCTTTATGATACTGCATGTGAAAGCATGGCGGATGTCAGCATGAAAGTGTTATGAGGACTTATGGCAAGGTTCCAGAATATAACCATCTTAGGTCAGGTAATGTGAACCAGAGAGTGTCCTTCAGATAGACTCCAGGGCTAATATGTAGATCTTTACAGGTAATGTCTAAGTTGGAATGAAGACTCCAGGATATTGATAATACCAAGAATGTGGGTCATCTGCACACTGTTCTTGGAAAGAAGTGAAGAAATTTTTATTCATCCAAGAAAGGATTACATTAAGGATATCACCAAAGTCCAACTTGGTGAACTAATGTCTTTTTATTGGGATCATTTATAAGACTATTGCTGAGGTATTACTTATAAGAACAGAAATGTCTCAAGGGTCGCTACCTCACCAAAGACCACACCAGCATGTTGACAGTTCATGAGATCTGGACATATTCTGAGTGCTCTACAACTTTGAGGATGATTAACATGTTGTAGAGTGTTAGGCAGTTCACAGAATCTGAGCCTCTTATATAGGTAGCTCAGATAATCTATGATTCTTTGTGGTGGCTTGTCTGATTTCTGCTTCTTTTAGGAAGCTCTGTTAAGATTTTTTTTTTCTGGTAAGCTTGGCTGGTCCACACCTCCTTTAGGCAGTTCAGCTTCTCTGAGAAAATATCACTTAGCAGCCCTTACAGCTTACTCATGCTCAGAGAAGGAGGAGCCTAATGTATCTGATTAGTTTAGGAACTTCCTGAAGCCTTTGAGTTGTTTACTTCCTGAGCTTAATGAGACTCCAGACAGGATATCTCATCTCCCCTAAAAACATCTTTTGTTCCAACTCCTTTCTAATATCCTGTATCTAAAGAAGTGTTTCCCCTTGGAATCTCTTATTTTATCTCCCCTCCAGCATCCTGTGTCTCAACTAACCTTTCTCTTTGACAGAAAGTTTTAATCAGAGAGGAAATTGCTACACAGTATCTGCCAAAGAAAGCTACAGACACTGAGTAGGGCCAGAATGTGCTCTACACCACAAGGCTATAAGAGAGGGGATAACTCTTAACACACTCCAGTATAGAAGATACTATTAGCCCCCAGGATTTTGGACATGTTTGCCCTGTTGGATTTGTTTTTGCTTTAGTCTAACTTCCCCTGGTTGTGCTCCTGTTCCTTCTATTGGAATTGAAATGTTTATTGGGGAAATATATATTGGCATATCAGATCGCAATTCATTTTATAGTGGCTCACAGTTAAAAGATTGTGTTAAAGGAGATTTGGGGCTTTCAACATTTGAACAGTTGATTCTCTTAAGACTAGGTGAATGTTTGAAGTTGGATAGAATGCAATTAGCATTGCGAGATGCCCATTAGTGTACATGAGTCTCAGGAAGAATATTGTGATTCTAATGTGAAATATCTCAACAGGAAACAAACGTTACCAGGAAGAAATTGAATCTTCAACTGAACCTTCAATAAGGCTAATACACCATTTAGAATTTGAACCATCATGGAAAGATAAAAATGTTCCATGTCCTGAGCTTAATTATAATATCACAGACCTCTGAAATATCCATTCTTTTCCCACCTCTATGTCTGCACTAATGTCCTATAACTAAGAGATCAATTAAAAACTTTTGAAATGGCTAACTTCAGGAAACCCCAGTTTATAAAACCAAAAGGCTAAGAGAATCTCCCGTGTGTAACTAAGATTTTCTGCCTTACTATATTCTGCCTACTTAAAATTGTTTGGTTGGAACCCTTTTTCACCCTACACTAACTGGAAAGTCTGTACCTCCTCCTCTCTCCAACCCCACCTACTGAGAAAGCCGCTAAACAAAGAAAAAGCACCAAGAACCCAATTCTACATTCCTGGAAACCTCTTCTTTTGATATTGCCAGCCACCCAAATCCCATTCTAAATGCTCAGCTTTGACCATATATGGGTAGAATCTTGGCTTCTAGCTGACATGTCATCACCCTTCATCTAAAGTCTATAAACCCCCCTCGCCTTAGCCTGGGGATGCCACTTCCCTGGTCCCATTCATTGGGAACCTGCCTGGGAGTAGAGCCTAATAAACTTGCATTTATCTGCTTTTAATTTAGTCTGATCTGGCCTATATTTGCAATACCAAGAGAAAAAAACATATTAACAATTTCTACCAATAGATTGCAAAGTGCCTTGATTTATGACTTTTCGTTCTGTTACTATAAAATTTTCACCTCTTAAGTGGAAACACAGAAAGAATATGGGCTAACATAAGTCTTTGTGCCTGGGCTATGTTCACTCAAATTTTGCTCCAACGTGAACTGTCTCTTCGCTGCTTTGAAGTGAACGTTGCATTTCTGCACTGACACTATTGATTGATGCCTTTGAAATTTAGGTCTCCAGCTAGTACTGCTGTTTTGGGAGGCTGTGAAACCTTTTACAGTAGAACCTAGTTTGAAGAAGTAGGTTGCTTGGAGGCAGGCTTTCCAAGTAACGACCTTGCTATGATTCTGTCCCAATCCGTGGATCTGTAGCAGACTCTATCACAAGTTCTGGATGCTATAGATAGAGTCCCAGCAACCAAGCCTTCTCCGTTGCAATGGACTAGAACTTCTTTAATTGTGAGCCAAAGCAAAGCATTCTTCTCACAAGTTACTTCTAACAGGAAATAATATCACAAGCAATAAGGAAAATAATTAATGTACTACCTTGCCTATGTATATTTACCACCAATCTCTTAGCCCAAAAGTAATCAATTCCAGAAATTCCAATAGTGCTAAGAATATAGCTCAGTTAGTACAAGGCTTGTCTAGAATGCATAAAGCCCTAGGCTAAATCCTCAGCGCTACAGAATGCTAGGCATAGTGGCACATCACCATTATCCCAGCTCTTGGAAGGTAGAAGACCTAAGATCAGATGTTCCATGCGATCTTCAGCTATGTGGTAAGTTTGAAGCCAGCCTGGGGTACATAAGGTCTTGTGTCAAAAAATAAAAATAACAACATTAACAAAAGTAGACACATACGAAATCTTATTTAAATGAAAAGCATTTTCAGTGTTTTGTGTCTGATTGATACGTATCCCTAATCCAAGCTCTTTAAGGATCTTATTCCTTAGGACAGGAACTAATATTGCCTTACCAACTTTCAACCGAAAGTCTGTGCTTGCTTCCTGCTAATTTAAGATTCCTTTCATTTTAGTTTAAATTCAAACTTCCTTCATAATTACTAATGCTAAACATTCTTTCATATTCCTATTGATTATTTACCTTTTTCTGTTGAGAAGTTTTCACTGAAATGTTGCCTGTTTTAATCAAGCAAATTTATTTTTCTGCTATCAAGTTGTTCTTTGTGTAGTTTAGATATTAACTCATCAGCAGATGCATGTTTTGCAAATATCTCTTCCATTATTCAACTGTGTTTTTCATTCTATTAATTGTTTCTTCTGGTTCATGTAAGCTTTCAAGTTAATGTAACCTTATTTGTTTATCTTTGGTTTTACTGTCTGCATTTTTAGAGTTGTATGCAAAAAAAAAAAAAACCCTCTTTGCCCAGACCTCTTTTTGTATGAAGAAAAATAAGAAATAACAGTATCAATCTCATTTAGTTGTCAGAATTTGGATTTTTATTGGCATTTTATTAGTGTCTCTCTAGCTTCTTAATTACAGAAAAATGAGATATAAAAGTTTATAAATTTCTCCTGGATTTGGGACATTTCTACTAAAGTTCTTCTTCTTCTTTTTTTTTTTTACTCAAATGTTCTTCAAATGCCAATGGCTGTTCATACCAGCAGAGCCCTTCACCCCCTGGCCGTAGAGAGGTTCTTTGAAAGTAAGGAACCCTGAAGCTTAGACCTCTTCAGCTTAGTACAAATTTGTCCTTATTTAACTATGCTCACAATCCTCAATTTTTAAAAACCAGTAATCAATTCTAAGAACTTTGGACATCTTCTGCATGATGGATCCCAATCTCTATTCTACTAGATTTTATAGACTCTACATGTAAACCCTTATATGTCATTCTAACCATTCTGCCCATTTCATCACTTTAAAAAAACTATATCTTTTCTGTAAAAATTCTTTCAGTCTCCAAAGAAAAAGAAAATGATTTGGCAATTTAAAATCTTTCCCCTCTTTTTTTTTTTAAATTTGAGATAGGGTCTTTTTTATGGAGCTCTGGCTGCCCTGTAACACACTTTGTGGAATAGGCTAGCCTGGAGTTCACAAAGATCTGCCTGCTCCTGCCTCCTGAGCATTGGGAATATTCTGTTCCACCATACATGGCTTTGCCTTAGTTTAAAGCTCTTCTTTTTCAATACCTGACTCCCCCATTTCTCTCCCCTTCCACGCTGAACCCTGCCACATCTACTAAGCCTTTTCTCCATTTTCATTTTACCCGTGTTTTACACTAAAGCTCATTTTTTATTGTTTTAAATGATGTGTGTGTGTGTGTGTGTGTGTTGGTATTTGCACATTATTAAAGAGTTATCAGCTATGCTTGGAACCAGAGTCAGCATGGTTGTGAGCTATCCAGTACGTGCTAAGAACTGAACTAAGATTCTGGGAAAGAACACTATGCACTTTTCACCACTGAACTATTTCTTCAGCCTTGATTTAAAAAAAAAAAAAACCAGTTACTTATAGTTCATTGTCTAGGAGTAGAGGCCCATAAAAACTTCCTCCATTGACATTAACATACTCAGTGATGTTGCCATTTTTCTGAACTTGTTTATTCAGACATACTTAGGAGAGATTCTCACAGCAGACATTCTGGTATTATGGCTTTTACTATTTTTCTACTTCCTTTTCTGCAGTGTTATGTAAAGAATAGATCCAAGGGCTTTGATAGGGCCATATTCATTGGGATTGAGCAGCCCCAGTCTGTTGATTTCTGTGTTGTGTCCAGTGTGGTTTGCTATGATGGTTTTGATTTGCTTTAAAAAGGAAGTTTTTGAAAGAAGATAAGGGGTGGTAGCTACACATGTCTGTGGGTATAATGACAAGATTTAGGGCAAAAAATTATATTCTCCTAGGAATGAGGCCCCTGATTGATTTTCCAATGCACAGTAGTAAGCCCTGAAACAAACATACATATATATATCACAAAAATGGGTTCAGCCAATTGTGTGTGTATGTGTACATGTACATGATGTATGTATATGTTCGTGTGCATATGTATGTGTGTATATATGGTGTGCATACACATATGCATGAATACTTAAATGCATACACATATATCTGAATATGTAACAACAACAATGATAATAATAATAAAAGAAGCTATTGGCTTAAGAGTTGAAGGGGCATAAGAGGTGTTCAAGTGATGGTAGCTGAGAGAGAAGAAAATGGGGGATTGACACAATTCTAATTCAATTAAGAATACAATTTTAATGTAAAAAATATGACATTTTGTGTGTGCATGTGAGTATGTGAGTGTGAATGTTTGTGTGTGTGAACATGCTCACATGTGCATGCAAAACATGCATATGCATGAAATTGTTGTGCTTGTGGAACTCAAGAAACTTTTGGAAGTTGCTTCTTTCCCTCTGTTATATAAGACCCAAGGATAGATCACGTTGTCAGACTTAGAGGCAAACACCTTTATCATCTGAGCTGTCTTCCTGGTCCCCTTACCTAATTTTTAAAGATACTCATGATGTGGCCCAACATCTTTCCAAGATATTTCCAAGATCTTTCCTAGACTTAGCATAAAGCAAGTTTGCTGGTTTGTCATTTATTCCATCTTGAATGCAAAGTGTGTACACTATGTTAGAGGAAAAACATTCTCAACAATTCACAGGTGCCTTGACCTTACAGAAGGGAGAAGGAACGATACCCAGTGATTAGAGAACTAGCTCATAGACACCTCATATCTGTCCATTCATTTGACTTCATCCATGGTCCTTTCTCTGTCTACACTCATTATAGCACTGTCTCCAGGAATTGTTTGGTCTGCTTTGAACTTTGCTGTATCTACTCTGTTTTGGACAAGTGTCTGGATGGAGAAGTTTTCTGAAAATCCTGAATTCTTGGCTAATTTTGCCTCTAAGTTCTCAAACAAATAAGTTTCTTTCTCAACCTTGAGTCATTTCATTTGGAAAACAGCAATTATCATGGAAACTCTTCTGTACCAAGGTCAGGAAGTTAGCAATGTAAGTCCTTCTCTTTGATATCTGGAATGAAATAATTACTCATAAATTAATAATAAATTAAATAAATTATCATGTGATATTTTATTTAATTAGAACATTCACACAAAGGTTCAAGAAAGTAGCAGAGTGAAGAAGAAGAAAAAATCATAGTGCCTCAAATCAAAGAGGGCTGAGAAATGTCGTCATCTAGCTCTGGTTACTTGAATAATGTGATTTAATTTTCTGAGCCTGGATAGATCTGCTGGGTGGGTATATCTATGTAACAAACTTATAATGAAAAATGACTGGGAAGGCAAGGAAGGAGAAGCTGATTGGGATGCATTTTATGAGAGAACAATCTATTTTTCAATTAAAAAGAAAAAAATATTATATGGTACTTACTAGTATATATGACATTACTGTTTATATACATGACTTTAGAAATGAAAAATCAAAAAAGAGCTTTATTTATATAAAGCCAATTTAAAGAGAAAGAATGAGTGGGGTATTAAAAATAAACACATGCTACAAAATACCCTTTTAAGCATATGTGTTGGATTTGGGAAACTTTCCAGCTGCCACAGAGTATATGCGGTGCTCCTTATCCAAGTTAGAAAGGTTGTTAAAGACCTGCAGGAGAAGTGCCATGAGAGCAAGATGCACAGCCATATTCATTGTAAACTCCACAGTGTTTTTATGGCAAAGAAGTAGTGATTAGCATTTCTAATTTTGGAGATAAAAAGAAGTCTGAAGATAATCGTTTGAGTTAATTTCAGCAGACAAGGATTATATTATAAATTTGTTTTATTTCTAGCCAACTTTCTTCACATCTAATTGTTTGAAAGGAGTGGGTGCAGAGCCTGTTTTCCTCTCTGGGAAAGGCACTTGGCTATGCCAAGAAGGTGAGTAAAGCAAGATTCAGTAGATGGAGGTCCAAATGCCTTTGAAATGCAGCCAATGTCAGATTCAAGCCGGAGTAAGAATTTCTCAAAGCTGCAGTGGACAATAAAATTCCAAAATAGAAACTCGCAGTTTGATGCAGAGGTGGGGAAAAGAATATGATTAGCATGTAAACTACTCTCAAAGAACGATGAAGTGCTGACGAGTTTCCAGCAAGTGCTGCATTGATTCCAATTTTACCGATCAGTGTTACTTTGCTTCAGCAAGAGTAAGTGAAGAGTCCGGACTAGACCCCTAGAAGGTGGATTAAGCAAACTTTTCTTTTAGTGGAATAACTGACTATGTTATGACAGACAAAATTACAGAGCCAACAGTTAGGGCATAGCATCCTTTTTATCTTGAAGTGAAAGGCTGAAAGAGAGACTGTTTACTAAGAGGTATTGTTGCATAGGGGCTATTGGCACACACTCTGGAAAGTAACACTCTGGAACACTCCCATGTCACACCCATGTCAGAGATATTCCATCTTAACCAGATATTTAGCTACTGAACCTCTACATCCCCATGTGAAAAGTCAGTCTAGTTATTATAATATCTAACATAGCTACTGAGAACGTCAGGTGAATATGTGATTGAAGGCATTTTGAGTAACATGTCACTGTACTGTTATTATTTTGAAAGTTTTACCTGAGTCTTGACTTTGGTACTCACAACAATTTTCAATAGGCCTATGGCATAGAAGAGACAATTAAATCTGACAACTAAGTTGTGGCATAGAGGAAGTTTTAGAGTAACAGTCCCTTGCCACTTTAGAGGGGGCATGGGAAATCTTAAAAGCAAAAAGGGAACATTAAAATCAGATTTATGTCCCCAATACCACTCTCATTGAACTGCTGCATCTTCATTCCACTTCTCTTAGACATCCTAGGAGGTACTGGCCATCAGACTTCCATTCCTTGTGCCCTTTCATCAACCCAAAATCACTACCATAAGTGTCTTGACTCTCTCTTGTATATGTCCGGCACCCTGCACTCTGCACCCTTAGACTAAGGGACTAGCAGATCATTTCCATGGAGCTAACAAAGACTTGTTTGAACAGACAGATTCTTAATGTTTTTATATGAACATACCATAGTTTATAAAAATCCAAGGAGAATAGACATGCTTTCTATTGTTTCTGTTCCAATACTGCCTGGATATAAAATTCTACTATCAAGAATTCCATGTAACACATGGAGGTGCTCAGCCTTGCCTATGTTTCAATTCTGAGGACAAGCGATCAGGTATTTTCTGCATTCTCTGTCTGACAAAACAGTAATAGACTGCTGCATTTTGATTTTTAAATTTACCATGATTATGATTTCCTTTCTTCTCTGTATTTTTCTCTTTTGTGCTCTCATTACCTCTGTAAGTCAAGATTGAGGTACCTATCTAGACAGAAAAAGTATAGAATAATGAGCCTATGACAAGAGCAAGGCCTGATGTTAATTCTGTATTAAGCTTTATAGGTCTTGGGATCTTTCATTCCTATGACAATGGTAATAGGAATATTGAGTGCTATTTTATTTCCTTTGCAGCTGCAATTATAAAAGGGAAGAAGAACTCAATACATGCCTCCCATCATATCAACATGCACACAAGGCCTATGAGTGCACATAATCCAAAAGGCTCAACCTTTGTGCTTCTGCCAATTTAATTCATTGTAACAGGAGTTTTCGAGCACCTAAGTACTCCCCAGGATTTCTGATACTGGAGATAGAAAAATGAATAGGCAGATAGAATCTTTGTCAGTGTAAGTAGACAGTAGAGACATTTGCTATAGGACACATCACAGGCAAAATTGGGATTCTTCTTTAAAGGAAGATTCAGATAGGGCTTGATAGAATTTAATATGGTACAGTGTTATTCTCTAAAGTTCCCTGTGTGGGAAGCTTAACATATTAGTCAGTGTTTTCTAGAGGAACAGAACTTATAGAATGAATCTATATCTATCTATCTATCTATCTATCTATCTATCATCTATCTATCTATCTACCTACCCATCTATCTATCATCTACTTATGTATTTATGGTATCAATGTATCTGTACATCTATGTATCTATATTTCTGTCTATCATTTATCTATAGCTATTTATCTACCTATCAATCTATCACTTACCCATCTATCTATAACAATTATCTATCTTCTATTTATATAAATAAGGAGATAGAGAGAGGGAAAGTAAACTTACTAGAATGGCTTACAGATTGTAGTCCAGCTAATCCAACAGTGGCTGTTTACTAACAAAAAGTCCAAGAATCTAGTAGATCATCAGTCCATGAGGCCGGATGTCTCAGCTGGTCTTCAGTATACACTAGACTTCTGAAGAAGTAGGCTCCAATGCTAGTAAAGGAATGGATTTGCCAACAAGAACAGGAAAGTAAAGAAAGGAAGCTTCCATTTTCCATGTCCTTTAAATGACGTCAAAATATATGGGCCAGATAAAACGTAGATCTTTCTACCTTGAAATATATAGATAAAAAGTATGTCTTCCCACTTCAAATTATTTGAGAAAAAAACTCTCACATGTATACCCAACTACTTGGGTTTTAGCTAATCCCAGATTTAGTCAAGTTGACAACCAAGACTAACCATTAAACTTGGTCTCCAGTGTAATCATGATGAGAGAACAGCTACTAAGCACTAATTAGGTAATCAGAGCATTGGTGGCCTCATCCTCAGAATAGTTCCATGTAATTTTCATGGGATCATAATGAGTTTTGGACATAAAATATCCCTCAGTGTGCTCTGTGTTCTCAATCATCAAGGGGATTGGCTCTGAGAGATCTGACCTACTCAGTTAAACTATCAATAGCTTCATAACTCAATGACATTATTGAGAGGTGATGCCTGTGGTCTTAGTTAAAGGAGTCTGACTCAGGTGCCCAAGCAACAGAATAAATAGTTTTTGTGGATTCATGGGAAGTGGGGTCCTTCTTTTTTTCACCATGTCCCTAAAAACTCTACCAAGAGATTTTTACCTTTGAGTTTATATAAAATGCTTTTATGCTATCTTTCAAAACATATTCAGGGAGGAGAATGAGCCAGTGTCAAAACATTAGTAACTCAAGAAGAGAAAATTGCAATCCTTGTACTTTCTCATATATGGAATATAATCATATTTAGTGAATAATTTAAAAGGTTTTAATTTGAGTTTCTAAAATTATTGGAAAGCAGACCCATTTGTTATAAGGATTCACTCAGTGAATATTAAGAAAAATATCCAGTATTTTACTTTTTATAGAAATGACCAGATGACCACAGCACACTGAGGGGAAATATCCCTCAATAGAGGAATTCTGGCTTTTTGAGTTACTATTATGCAGAGATTAAAGTTACAAAGTAAATACTACATGACTGTTGGATATTCTCAAAGGCATGTACACAATTCTTCTCTTGGGGCTTTGTGAAGAGATATTTTCATTTTCTTCATAAAAAAAGATATACATTATCTATATTTCCTTATACATGTAGATTATCTGCCTATAGCAAAGGAAGACTGGGAAGAGAAGTAAGTGCCTGGCAGATAGAAACTAGAAAAATCTAATGAACTTCAATACCAATACCACTTAAACTCATAAGGAACTTTCTGTAGTAATTCATTTAGCATTTAAAAGATAGATTTCTCACCAGCAATGTAAGAACACACATAATACCAACCTCACTGGCATTGGGGAAAAGGTGAAAGACTGTCTATGAGGATAGAAAACATACAGAAATATAAACAAATGATTCACAGCAAGAAGTTCATAAATGAGCTAGTAACATAATTACTCTTTATCTTCAGAAATACGAATGACAGTGTAAAACGATTGCTGAAGACACTGCAAACTTAAACTGCCATGTAGGTAATTCAATATTGTCCTCATCAGAAAGATCTCTCTCTCTCTCTCTCTCTCTCTCTCTCTCTCTCTCTCTCCTGCCTAGTTTTCATAGTGCTAGAAGGTGCTATTAAGAGCATTGGGAAAGGGCTGGAGAGATGGCTCAGAGGTTAGGAGTACTAACTACTCTTCTAAAGTTTCTGAGTTCAATTCCCAGCAACCACATGGTGGCTCACAACCATCTGTAATGAGATCAGATGCCCTCTTCTGGTGTGTCTGAAGACAGCTACAGTGTACTCATACAAATAAAATAAATAAATCTGTTTTTAAAAAAGAACATTGGGAAAGGAAATACAACAGTAGTACTCCAACCCAGCATTAGGACCCTGCTTGCTAACTTACTAACCTCTAGGCAAGATAAAACTACAGCTGTAATAGGGGTGAGTCTATTTATGGGGTTACCCAATCAGTCTCTTGATTGGCTTTAACAGGTATCAAATGGAGGAAAGTCATGCCTGGTACTGTAGACAGAATCCATGGCAAGGGGCAACTCATAGTCCTTACAGAAGAACTTACTGACGTTATTTGCTAAATGGCTGTGCTGTTAAACTGCCCTCTAAATATCTGTGCTCATACTCGTATATATACACACACGCCTCTCAAATTTGGTCATAGAAGCTTTTGATTGCAGAGAATAATACTTAATGAAGACTCATGACAGTTCAAAGTACTGAAGATAATTGAATGTGAGTGCTCAGCTCAGTAGTAGAGGGAACGGCGATATCAATGCCTAATCAAAGACTAAGGAAACATCATAGCAGAGGGAGTAGAAAGAACTGGAGGATAGGAAGAATGCTATGACATGTTAGTTCCTTGATAAAATATAACAAAGCCACAGCATGTTGGCCACCTACATAAAATTAAGCCAGTTAAAAATTCAAACATGGCTAGTGGAGAAGTTAGTGAAGTCTGCCTCCTAAGACAGGAGCTATTTACAACTGATGGCTGCTGATGGAGGGAGACTCAGTTTTATTTGGAGAAAGTGGCCAATGGAATTTTGAATATGCCTCCATGAGTAACCCCACATCTATGTGCATGTGGGCAGCATTAATTGGATTCAGTGGGTTATTTAAAAAAATAGAGGATGTGAATTTGGAAGGAAAATGTGTTTCCAGGAACACAGGGGTATTGGAAGGAAAAAGTCATGAATAAATATGGCCAAGATATATATTGTGTGTATAGGTATAAAATTTTCAAAGAATTCTTTATAAAAGCCATAGATAACAAATGTTATTTTTTTCTGTTGAGAACTTTGAAGCACTTCAGATATTGGCTTCTGAGTTTGCCCAGAGAAGATCCCCTGTTATTAGAACTGATTTCTAGTTTTGATTTTTTTTTTCTCTGAAGAACAAAGAATAGAGGAAGAAACTCCAATATTTGTCTTTGATGTTGGATGAAGGCAAACCCTTGGTTTCCAATAATTTCTTCTACATCCACTTTCCCACATTTCACCTGTAGGAGGTATGTAATCCAGCCCTTACAGTAATCCTGAAACTGTCGTGCAAACAATGGCATAGTGTTTCTCTAAGTCCAGTCTAGGAAGGGTAGTTGCAAGCAGCTGTTTCTTCATAGTCCCTCACATAAACTGAAAGTGCCTTAGAAGTATAGTATTTTGAGTTAACCATGTTTTTATTGAATCTAGTAATATAATTTGAGTTTGAATCTTGATATCTTTTAAATTTAATTTTTCCTAGTAATTCATTTTATTACCCTTTACAAAAGGCATCAAAATATGGTAGACTGGATATTAATTTTAAAAACCTGATACTTCAGAAAGCAAGAGAAGGGCCCTGTTGTAAGAACATCATAAATTGTTATTTATTATATAAAATTTCTTCTATCTCATTTCTCAAATCATTTCTTTTCCCTCTGAAAATATTGTTGTATGACCCGTGGTGTTAAATTGGATAATATCTTTGACAAATACAGATTGCAATTTCCACAAAAATAAGTGAATCACATAAATACAGTACCCTTAGTACTGACACTGGGCTGGGAATCCTGGGCAGTACCAGCTCTGAAAAGGAAGTGGAAGAAATGCTACAGTCATCAAGGAAATAAGATATTGGCACCATTAACAGCCATGAAAATCAGAAGATGGTAAATCTCATAAATGTGACATGGATCAATATATAAATGGCTTTGGAAATAAAAACCCTTCAGAAGAATAAAGAAAGGGCACTGGGATGAACCTCACCAAAAGCAGTAGTTAAAAGAAGGGGATATGTATATGCAGGTATGTATGTAACAAAATTGGTGGAAAATAGGCCATAAAATTTTAAGAATGCATGGATATATGGGAGGATTTGAAGGGAGGAAAGGAAATGGAGAAGAAAACTCAAGAAAATAATAGGAAGTAGGAGGCATCTCATGTTCAGGGATTGGTAGAATTAATACCATGCAAATGGCCACATTACTAAGTGAGTAACAAACTCAATACAGTCTCTGTCAAAATTCCATTGGAACTTTTCCATTGGCATTTTTCATAAACCAGAAAAACAATCTTAAAAATTCATATGGGTACATAAAACCACATGGAGTCAAAACACTTGTGGGGGAAAAAAAGCAATGCCAGAAATATCAGAGTACACAACTTCACAGAACTGTAGAGCCATAGTGAAACCAACCAACCTACCAGCCATGACAACAGAGACACCTATGCATATGAAAACAAAAGCCATATACCAGTGGGGGAGAAATAAAGAAGAACCATAAACACAGCCACACTAGTATAGTTATCTGATTCCTTACAAAGAGACACATTAGAGAAAAGACATCCTCTTTAACATATTCTGAGAGAAGAGGATATCCACATATAGAAGAATAAAACTAAATTCTTGTACAAAAAACAATGGGAAAAGATTCAAAATCTTTTATATTTTACATTTATGTGTTTTCAGAATTTCATACATGGGTACAATATTTACATCATTTTTCACCTCACTGTGTCCATGAAACAGATCTCAAATTAAAGACCTTATCATAAGACCCTAGCCTTTACATTTATAAGAAGTAAGTCCTTCAAGATGTAGGCATAAGGAAAAGCTTTTGGAAGAAGACCTTAATAGACCAAAAAATAATAGCAACAATTGACTATCACATTAAATACAAGGGTGAGGGAATCACTGACAGATACAATAAGTAGATAGAAACAATACACAGAGTCTATATAATGTAAGGACATCTCTGCCATCTTGGAGAGGAATTCTTAAAGAAAAGGAGGCTACCAATGTAACAGTGGAAAGGGAGGGAGATGAGGGAAGAATTTAAGGGAGGTTAGCTAGGAAGGACAAAAGGAATTAAAAAGAAGGGGATTGATGCAATTCTACTCCAATGAAAACATAAAAAATTAAACACCAAAAGAACAAATCATTTAATCAACACATACGTAAGTTTCTCAAATAAACAGTTCTCAAAAAGAAGTATATGTGACAATTAGCTACCTATGATATCTGCAACTATTTTTAGCCATCAGGGGAATGGAAATCAAAATGACACTGACATTTTGCCTCATCTGGTCTAAGAAAACAAATAACAGAAAAGGATGGTGAGGACCTGAGCAAGTAAATACCAGGGGCAGTACAGAAGTCAGTGCAGAGATTCTTAAGGAACAACTCAAACAAGGGCTATTGAATGATGTGAAAATGGAGCAGAAGAGAGGCCAGAGAAATGACTTGAAAGGATGACAAGGGATGAATGAAAACAAAGGGTACTGACATCACACATATAAAAATGTCATCATGGGACCCATCTGTTTGCATGCTGGCTTAAGAAATTAAGGAAAAGAGAACATATCCAAATAGAGACACCGTGTCATCTACCACTATCTGAAGAAAACAAAATCAGTATAGAGTATAGATACTCATACCAATGTTTGAGATAGCACTGTTCACAAAAACAGTCAGGGCGTTAATCAGGCAACCCATGATTCAGCAAATGAGTAGATAAAGAAAATATGCTGAACATATTGTGTGGAAGGGAATATCAGTCAAACACAAAAATGAATGGAGTCATGTTTGCAAGAAAATAGAATCATGTTAAGTCAAATAAAACAGACTCACTCAGGATGATATTTTCAAGATCCATCCATTTGGGGAGATCTGGAAAGGGGGAAACATTTGCAATGTAAATAAAATATGAAAAATAAAACAAACAAATAAAAAATAATAAAAAAACAGACTCACAAAGTCATGTTGCACATTTTTTATTTGTGTATATAAATATTTGTGTATATAAATATATTTGTGTATATAAATAGTTGAAAGAGGTGGGAAAATATTAACGAAAAAGGAGGGTTCATGGTGTAGGGGAACATATACAAGTAAGGACAATAAAAGTGTCAGGAAGGGTTGAAATGCAATAGCTGGCTGGGCGGGTGAAAATGCCTTAATGAGATTCAGATTGATACAATTAACATGTGTTAGTGAAAAATAATTGTACATTAAAAAGTATTATTTTGACAGAGTGTGCAATTATTTTTCTAGTGCATGTTAATTTTGACATAACACTGTAGACTCCAGAGTTAAACACATCCTATGCATACAACTTCATCTTTACAGAAGTCATTGACCAAATTAGCATGGCAGTTAGGTACTAGAAGAACTTTTATTCCCACATCCCTGTCCTGCCTTTCCTCTGGAGCACCATGCTACTGCTCTTGGAGGAACAGGTGGGAATTCTGGCAGCACAGGCTGGAGGATGCGAGTAGCTACAGCTAGAATAAGAGTTTGAGGCAGGGGTGCATGGGTTCAAGAAGTAACCTACTTCCAGCAAATGGATATTTAAGCCTATAGTCCTTTATCTCAAGCCAAATGCAGGTAGGATTGTTCAGTATTAATACAGTGTTGCATCTGATTGATCAGCTTCTAATATGTGACATTGCTACTTAGAATTAAAAGTGGTCTTCTCTAAAAGCAAGAGGGCTGTCTGGTCTGACTTGCATCTGGAAATATAAGATAGGGTCTGGCTGCTCTTCCCAGTCTCCATTTCCGAGCAGGAACAAAGCAGGAAGACACTGGGTCTGATAATGTCCTTGGCATATGTTTTCCATACCAAATATCCCTGATGACCTATAAGGCAGCCCTCACTCCAGTTTCTTGTCTCTCCCTGAACCACCTTGCCTATAGGAATGTGTGGTGATTGAGCCCCACAGCTGGTTAAGTGTGTTGGATGGTTTATGAGGTCATTTAATGTTCAAAGTCCTCTTGTGAACCTTACATTGAACCCTGGAGGGTGAAACATTGAGAAGGTTCATTTGTGTCCACTTCCTCTTATTCTACTCACTATTGTTAGCAATACCATCTATATTACCCAGGGAAGCCATTCCTGCTTTGTATAGGATATCCTGTTATGCTCTCAAATGTTGTCCTAATAATTTAGTGCTAGTCAGAAATAGAAAGGAAGGAAAAGCATATTTGTTAGGAGCTTACTTATCATCAGACCTTCAATACATTAACCCATTTGGTCTTCACAATAAGGTGGAAATGTTAATTTTTATTTTACTTGTAAGTAAATTAAAGTATAATTCATTGATACTATTTGTCCAAGGTTATATAGCTAATAAATGGTTAATCCACAAATATAATCCAGTTTTAACCTCTAAATTTGTTCTTTTTGTTCCAAATATACAGTACCCTGATAATAACTCTTTCATAGTACATAGAAAAGTGGGTCTTTCACTTCATTTGACACTCATTTGTAAGCATGTCAATAAAACTTGTATGTGTTTAAACTAGGTTAGGGTCTGATGATAGGGCAATGAAATCAGTACCTTCAAGGATTTGTAAAATAATATTCATATACTCAGACATTTGAATTAGACACTTGCAGTTCTCTTAATATCATTAGGACTGGAAAAGCCTAAGGTAATAGATCAAAGAAAAGGATCACAACTAATGACTAGGAAATGCTTCAAGAAGAACTGGTACCTTAACACAGATCAGTAGGAAGGTTCCAAACCCTGCAGAATTTTGAGATGTAGAACAAGAAGTCAAGAAAAGTACATTCTAGAGAGAGAAGATGGCATCTGCAAAGGGAGGCTGTGTAAAATGCTTCTCTGTTTATACTAACTTGAATTTACTTTTTACTGGTCAGTAGAAGGATACAAGAAGACTTCGCAGTACACATATTAGAAGTTACAATTCCCATCAAGAAAATGTTCTAAAATGACTTATATAAAAAAGAAAGGAAGAAAAAAGCTTGAAGAAAATAAAATTTAAGTATTATGAGATTTTAAGGTAAAGTATCTTTTTGCTCCTATTGTTCTGTTTCAAGGACTAGTTCAATGTATGGTTCATAGTAGGTGTTCAAAATATGTATTGAGAAAATAAAAATAAAATAAAAAGGTCTTTTAACCTTGCTAAGAGTTAGTTTTCTCATTTGAATAATTGCCAGGATATTACACAGTGAAGCACACAACCAAACTCAGTCTGAATTTGAATTTTGATCTACCATGTACTATATCTGTTTTTCTTTGCATGAAGTATATTAAATTTATACTTGACATTAGACATTTGTTTGAGAAGTGTAGATGTCATAAGACATGTAAACATTGTAAAGACTTAATAGGGGATTAGGTATATATGAAGTTTATAGTAAATATTAGCTATAAGAATAATTGTCAATGATAGCTTTTTAAATGGTAAGAGAAAAGCTCTCACACATGCATGAACATGACTATGTGTTAGACTTTAACAATTAGTGATAACAATTTACCAATGATTAGGCTGGTAACAATTTACTGCCAGCTTAGAGACAATCCCCAAACACACACATACATATTTTAGAATTGGTCAAATAGATCTGCCAGTGATGGAAAATTAGTCTCTTCTACAGTAAAGAAGGAAACTTTTTACCGAATGGAACAGGTGAAGTTTCTTTGTATATAGTCAAAAATCACTTACCAACACTAGTCTGTAATTCACAGAACTGTGAAATATTTTTCTCAAAGGGGGACATAGATAACTTGGAAGAGAGTACTTTACATATTGTGTAGTTTTTCACTGATGTGCTTCTATTTACTCTAAAACGTAGTTAACAATACATAACCCATAACTTAATGCCAAGTTGTGAAAGATAATATGATTGCATATTTTTTAGAACAGGGTTGAAATTTATTAATGTGCTTCATCATTAAAGGAGGCAGGATCTGGAGAGATGCTCAGCTCATTTATAGACATTGCTCTCCCAGAGGTCCTGAGTTCAGTTTACAGCACACATGTGAGGCAATTCTCAATCACCTATAACTCCAGATCCAGAGAATACATCTTTCTAGAATTCAAAAATACCTCCACACCTTTAGCATACATTCACACAGACACAGAACATATGCATACATGGATTTTTTGAAGAGTCAATGGTCTTATATTTTATATTCTTTTTGCCTATAGGAATATTTTGTACCAAGTGTAAAAAAAAAAAATCAGAAAGGTATAAAAAGAATAGACTTGCTAATAATGCATTAACTTTCTAGTACTAACCCCTAAGAGGAATAAGAAACATACAATCTTAGAACATAGTATACACATGATATGCTCCATTATCTTACTTTTTCTTACTTTATTTTTCATCATAAAAATATTTTCATGTTAAGAAATATTAGCTTTGTGACAAATATTTGAAGAACCCAGAGTATTTTACTGATAATTCCTCTATGATATATAAATCAGTGATTTATTTTTGTTCTATGCTAAATCATTCTTTTTTTGCTTGTTTTACTGAAAATGTAACACCAGACATACAAAGGAGATTTTTTATTTGACTAGACATAATCCATGCAACTGAGAAAAACAATCATGTGCTGATAATTCCTCTTCATTTTGTTAATGGATGAAGAAGATCTTCCCATGGTATACAACATAAGCTCCTGAGATTTGGTTTCATAGAATGTTCACAGACCTGAGGTGCTCTTGATGGCCTGAATGAAAGTTGAGAGGTTTCTAAATGCCTGATGTTCATTAGCCCATTATCAGACTGACATCACCTCTGAAAATCTGACAGAAAGGTTATATAGGTAGCAAGTATCAAAATAAGAACAAGCACCCACTTTTTTTAAAAAAAATCATGTTGCATATAAAAGAGAAGCAATTATTATTATTTTCCTCACTATACAGGTTTCTTTTTTTCTTTAAATTGAATATTTTCTTTATTTACATTTCAAATGTTAGCCCTTTTCTAGGTCCCCTCGAAACCCTCCTATCCCACCCCTCCTCCTACTTCTACAAGGGTGTTCTCCCACCCACCCACCCATGCCTCCCCAACCTTGAATTCCCCTACACCAGGCATTGAGCCTTCACAGTACCAAGGGCCTCACCTCTCACTGATGCCCAACAGAGCCATCCTCTGCTACACATACGGTTGGAGCCATGGGTCCCTCCATGTGTACTCCTTGGTTGGTGGTTTAGTCTCTGGGAGCTCTGGGGGGTCTGGTTGGTTGATATTGTTGTTCTTCCTATGGGGTTGCAAACCCCTCCAGCTCCTTCAGTCCTTTCTCTAACTCTTCCATTAAGGATCCCATGCTCCGTTCAATGAAGCACCCACTTTTAACAGATATTGTCTCCAATTGTCTGCCCTCTTTCCATGATGTATTTGTTTCTTTAAAAACCTTTTCCCTTATACCTGAAAAGGTATTTGAGGAGTGGTACAAGACCATATTCATCTCTGTCTGTCTTCCAGCTGCAATGTTCCTCACACACATGAGAAAATATGTTCTACTGACTGAGTGACAAGAGTAAGCTAACTTCACCAAACTGTTTCTTAGTTGAAGGATCTTCCTCTCCTTTATCTGGAAATACACTATTCAAATCAGCCACACTAAATGCAGGTGGGAGAACTCACCTTAAACTCTTCTATGTTGTGTCCATTCTGTTTTCGACTGTCATTCAGCAATGTTGGTTGATGGCTTGGACTATCATAGTCTATTTTTAAAAAATCCCTGCCTGCATGTACATTTATGTGTTCATGTGCAGATTTACTTATGCTGTGTCAGGGCAGGCATGTGTGCCATAAGGTGTGTGTGGAGGCTGGAGAACAATCTCTGGTGTCATTCATTGCCTTTTACCTTATTTTAGACAGGGTCTTTTTTTCCTGCCATATGTATCAGGATAGCATGAAAGTTTCGAGAGTCTCTGCCCTTTGTCTCTCTGAAGGGAGGATGGGATTACAAACATACCCCTACAAACATATGCCCCACTCTAAATGGTTTCACATGGGTCTTGATGGATTGAACTTAAGTACTCACACTACACAGAAAGTATGTACTATTGTAACACCTTGCCACCCCTCCCACATCTTTGAACTCCTTTTCTTTTTTTATTGATTATTTTATTTATTTACATTTCAAATGTTATTCCCCCTTCCTGGTTTCTCCTCTGCAAACATCCTATCCTATCCCTCTCCCCCTGCTTCTATGAAGATGAGACCAACCACCCAATCACCCACCCACTCCTGCCTCACTACCCTAGCATTCACATACTTTGGAACATCAAGTCTCCAAAAGACCAAGGGCCTCCCCTCCCATTGATGCCAGCTACATAAGCAGCTGGAGCCATGAGTCCCTCCATGTGCACTCTTTGGTTGGTGATTTAGTCCCTGGGAGCTCTGGGGGGGGGGGGGGAAGGGGGCTTCTGGTTGGTTGATATTGTTGTTCTTTCTTTGGGGTTGCAAATCTTTACCTACCCTACATCTGATAGAGGGCTAATATTCAAAACACACAAAGAACTCAAGAAGTTAGACTCCAGAGAACCCAATAACCCTGTTAAAATGGGGTACAGAGCTAAACAAAGAATTCTCAACTGGGGAATCTTGAATGGCTGAGAGGCAACTGAAGAAATGTTCAACATCCTTAGTCAGCAGGAAAATTCAAATCAAAATGACCCTGAGATTTCATCTCACACTAGTCAGAATGGCTCAATTCAAAAACTCAGGTGACAGCAAATGCTGGCGAGGATGTGGAGAAAGAGGAATACTCCTCTACTGCTGGTAAGATTGCAAGCTGGAACAACCACTCTGGAAATCAGTTTGGTGGACCCTCAGAAAAATGTACACAATACTACCTGAGGACCAAGCTATTCCACTCCTGGGCATATACCCAGAAGATGCTCCAACATGTAATAAAGACACATGCTCCACTATGTTCATAGCAGCCATATTTATAGTAGCCAGAAGCTGGAAACAACCCAGATGTCCCTCCACAGAGGAATGGATACAGAAAATGTGGTACATTTACACAATGGAATACTACTCAGCTATTAAAACAATGACTTCATGAACTCCTTTTCTTACTCTTAAACTTTCGTCTCTACTGTTGCTCAAATGCTCTGTGCTACTTTTCACTATGCAAGCCCCTGCTCTCAGTCCATTCTCCAATGGGGAAAAACAATGGTTCTTGAAAACTCAAGCCTGAGCAGGTATTTCCTTGTTACATGATTTTGTAAGCAATCATTTTATCCCTAGTATTCAGTCTCCTGGGTTATCAAATTTAAACCATGATCGACTCGACTGCAACTTAAAACATGGATTGCTGAGAATTTCTTTAATTCTGTCAAGGACAGGACCTAGCCATCTTCATTTCTGACAAGTTCCCAGGTCAGACAATCCTGGGAGAACAACAATCCAAGTTGCTTTCACCTTGTATCAACATATACTATTTCACATAAATTCTCCAGAATTTTTATGTCACCGTGGTATAGGGCTGGAAAAAGGAACTGATGTCTGTTTGGGTACAAAGGATTTAGAGTGAATTTAGTTTTCCTTCAGAACCAATGTGATTGGAGGAAACATTTAAAACCTTCAATTTCCCTTCTGGTTTCAGTATCTCACCAGAGGATTATCTGATCCCTATTTTTCAAAGTTGTCTTCAGCAACAGTTATTGTTTATGTAATTTAGTATAGGCCTGACTGAGTCAAGACTGGTACACCTAAGAAACTTGTACAGGCTTTAATTCTCATCTTTGTTTGACTTCCTCTTTCCTAGATGGTAGGAACAACGAAAAGACTGTGCTCTTTTCAGACCCCAGGTAAATCTTTCCCTTTATAGCAAATTTTTTTCCCAGTATACTTCAGACCCTTTGTCCATTCTCTCTCCCTCCCCATTTATTTCTCTGATTTCCCATCTTTCCCCTTGATAAAGGAAAAAATGTTTTCCTTCCCAATTATTATAATAGGCAATGCTTCATTATGCACTCTTGATTTCAACAGAGAAAATTCTGTTTCTGCAGGCAACCAAAGCACACTGTACAGGATAAAGTTACTGTGTTACAACACTGAATCTTGTACC
The DNA here is from genome assembly GCA_019843965.1 of Rhynchomys soricoides. Taxonomy (NCBI): domain Eukaryota; kingdom Metazoa; phylum Chordata; class Mammalia; order Rodentia; family Muridae; genus Rhynchomys; species Rhynchomys soricoides. The sequence continues at coordinate 18,753 of JADRCH010000007.1, read as the reverse complement.
ATAAGGGAACTAGACTCCATTGAGAAAATATATCTGTGTCTGTGGGTAGTTTGGAAGGCTGCGGGAAAGAGGTTATGGTCTGTATCTATAGATATATGTCATGTATAAGCATAAGTATATTCATGTCCTTAACATACTTCAAAATCTCAGCTAAAGATGTTTTTTCTGGGCTTTCCTTGAATTAATGTGCTACTTTTCATGTGAAGGATGCTGACTCAGACTTCCCTCACTAGTAGGAGGTTAAGTCTTCATTGTCTAAGGCACTAAAATTCTGTTTGGTGTCATTCATTCAGTCACGAAACCTAAAAGCAATGATCAAGATTATTTTAAAATCCTCTCATCTAAAATTAATAGACAGCTGTCGATTTTTAAATGAATTAATGCTTAAAGTTTTCTCTTTGGAGTAGGGAAAAGATAATCAGGCAAATATGTAACCAGAGAATATTCCAGGAGGATGGGCCAAATGTTGCATGGCCTCTGAGTGGAAGATATCATGGTTGTTGAAATGTCAGCTGTAGACAGACACTGTGAGAATCAAGTCAGAGCCCATTCGAAGTGCCTTCAATTCAATAGAACCAATCTGGTTGATTGATCTATGTTCATTACTCCTATACTCTCCTAAATGTTTCTTTATTAAACTAGGAACTTCTTTTTAATTTTGCATTTTAATTATTATTGTGCTCTCTCTGTCTCTCTGTCTCTCTCTGTCTCTGTCTCACTCTTTGTCTCACTCTCTGTCTCTCTCTCTGTCTCTGTCTCTGTCTCTCTCTCTCTCTCTCTCTCTCTCTCTCTGTGTGTGTGTGTGTGTGTGTGTGTGTGTGTGTGTATGCCTAATGTGTAATCCTACTTCATTTCCTCCATTCAATTCAAACTATAAAATGTTTTAAACAAGCCAGGAGACATTCTGGTCTATTTTACATGATATCTATTAGTCTAACTGATATGAAAATTTTGATTTTGAAAATCTATGATGCTCATACTCTCCTATAATCATCTGACTCTTGAATTTGAGATCATGAAATAATTTAGTCCCTAATGGGATGCACACTACAGTGGGCACATAATTTCTAAGAAGTAATGAGAAGGTGCATATCTCAGATCTCAATGATATGTACATGAATCTAAATAAAGACCTCAGGACTTATATTTAAAAAACTTGCTGTAATAATGCAACCAAAATGAACTGTCATAAGTCAAAATTATGCCAAAATTCTGCTTTCCCGACCTCTAAATAACTTTGGCTGTCATCACTCTATAAGACCAAACATCACTGATGGATAACTTAAGCATTCTTTGCCCTCATCCTCTATGCTATGTTTTACCTACAGTCTACTTCAATGTGGACATCTCATACCCATTAGCTACTTTACTATTTTCAGAGAAGACAAGGTGTTCTTTGACCTCCAATAGACATCGAATTGAATAATACTTCATTTGTTTACAAGGCTCTATGCCAGATTCTGGGAATAGAACAAGAAGAAAGGTCTTTTCCTGCCCCCAAACACATTTGTGTCTGAACAGCATGTAACAGAAAACAGTAGACATTCTATGTAGCAATGCTTGCTGGCTGTAATTTGATGAGCTGAGGCCTTCGTTTGACTATTCCTTATTTACCTTCTTTTAAGTTGTCTTGGCAAATGCAAGTTCTCCAAGTTGTCTTTCCATGAGAAAGTGTGCAGTGAGCACAGGATGGAATTTTATTATCTTGGTTTAGTTTCTATTTATATTAAAATAAATGTTGAGTTTGTTATATTTGAAATTTGGAAAGTTTAGGGGTGAGAGATAATTAGCTGAATCTTTCAGTCTCCGTCTTTCCCTAAATAAGTCAAATTTTCTCATCTTAAAAGCAATTTTAATTGTCAAAACATTGGCTTTCTTCATGGTATTTTGGATCCCGACAACCATCATGACTTGGCAAGCAAGTCTCTACCTGTACAGCAAGAAGTTATATTTAGGTTTGTGTGGAACTTTCTTTTCCAGTCTCAGACATACTCAACTGTTGTTGCTGAGTTCCAACACTCACACTTCTAAATAAAGAGATATTCTAGAATTCTCTTGGGCCTGGTAGAGGTTTTCACAGAGGCTCTCACCAAATCCAGGTCAGCCTGACTCCAGTGGGCCCTCACTGCTTGGAGACAGTCTATTGCTGTTTGACCAAATTAAACAAGCCCACTCTTTGTCATTCTATCACTTGTCTGTCAGTCCAACTAGTACCTCCAGCAGAGCTTATTTCTTGACATTCACAAGCATGCAACTAAAGGAAGGAGTGAAGGAAAGGAAATAATAAAGAAGAGAACAGAAAGGCAGAAAGGGAGGTGGGGGGAGAAAGATGAGGATCCTAACATGCAGCTCAGGCACCTTTTACCTAGAAGTGACAGTGCAGCATGTGTTTTAAAATCTTTGATATCTAACATAGTCCCAGGCTTAAATTATATAAAAATATTTGTATAAAATTTTAGGTCACCTTTCTTGTAGATGTATTTAATCTAGAGCTACTTGTAACAGGCACATAATAACTGTTAGCTATTTGATTAAATAGAAAGATGAATGGGAGAGAACACTGTGTTAAAGAATTTTATATGTTGCTAAGTAAAGCATGGGGATTGTAGTGCTCCTCTGGATAGAGCTAATCTGTGGCTTCTGTTAAAGCCTGTTGTGTGTCTAGTGGGTTTCCATGAGGGAGATTGCTAAGAAACAGTTTTCAGGAGCTGAATTCTTACAATTTGTGTTAGCCCATTTGATATTAGTCAATGTCAAATATACTGAATGTAGCAGTTTCCTTATTGATCAAAAATTATGAATAGACAATAAAGAAAATAGACAAAAAAGTAAGATATAATTAGATCCTCCCATCTACAGAAGGTCACAAATAACTACAGAAATCTCATACTCTAGTTTTTGTTCCTTTGCTATGATAAAATGCCTTGAAAACAAACAGCTTAGAAGAGAAAGGGATTTATTTGGCCTTGAATTCCAGGTTACAATCAAGTGAGGGGAAATTAAGGCAGGAACTTGAAGATATCATACCATATCACGTCTATAGAGAAGAATAGAAAGAAACAAATGCATATATTCCAGTCTCTTATTGATCTCAGCTAGTTTTCTCTTCTTTTATACTCTTTATCAATGCATGTATAGGGAATCATGCCACCCAAAATTGGTTGGATGTTTCTTGAATCCCAACTGTTGCGATAAAGGTGAGTGAGGCCTCTCGGCTAAAAGAAGAACTAATCGTGTTTGGAGTGACATTATAATGTACTGGAAATCAAAGTCCTTGAAATCAAAGTATGAAGACCTGAGTCCAGATCTCTAGTCTTACATAAAAAAGGTGAGCAGGTCCACTGGTATCTGTAAACCCAAGTCGTGGTGGTGAGGGGTGGTGTGTGAAGATAGGGGAGGACAGCTGAGGTGTGTCGGACAGCTATCCTACCTGAACACAGCAAGCCTTAGGTCCAGTGAGACACTGAAGGCAAAGTGTGACAGAGCAGGACACCCAGCATATTCTTTTTACATCTGTACATATGCATAGTTGAGTACACATGCTCATACAGGCATGTAACACAAAAATAAACATATGTACTTTGCCCACTGAGGGATAGATAGATAGATAGATAGATTGATAGAAGAATAAGAGAAGGATGAGGAAGGAAAGAGGGAGGAAGAAGACACTGAGGAGAAGCTAAGGAGGACCTTGAATATCCATATCTACCTGTGATAATGAGTAAGTCACAGGACCACATCATTGGGATCTAGAATATATGCATACAACAAGAGAGGCTAAGGAATTTTAAACTATAACTTTTACATCACACACTGGGTAGCTGTGGAAATGAAGGCCTGGAAATTTTCTCTCAAAACCCCACTCTCATCTCCACAATAGCCAGAGTTAGATCCTACCTAAGTAAGGCTTGCTGTTGTTCAAGAGGCAGAGGACAGCAGTGGAGAAAGTACATGATTAGACTTTCCCCACCCACCTTCAAGTTCCAGTGTGAGTCCCACAGGCTAAGGGATGGGGAGGGAAGAAACGATGCTGGAATTTAAGATGGACTAAATCACTACAAATTAAAGCAGAAACTCTCACCAAGAAAACTCTGTGTGTGTGTGTGTGTGTGTGTGTGTGTGTGTGCGCGCGCGCGCGCGTGTGCGTGTATGCGTGCGCACGTGCACACATACACAATCTTGCACTCCTTTTGTTTATAGTCAAAAACATCTAGCCGGGCAGTGGTGGCGCACGCCTTTAACCTAGCACTTGGGAGGCAGAGACAGGTGGATTTCTGAGTTCGAGGCCAGCCTGGTCTACAGAGTGAGTTCCAGGACAGCCAGGGCTACATAGAGAAACCCTGTCTCGAAAAAAAAGCAAAAACAAAAACAAACAAACAAAAAAAGATCTATGGGATGAGCAGCCTTAGAGAATGAATTATCTGTTCCTATCCCTTGGTTATCAGAATATATAGAATAAAGCTGTAGGAATATTGCCTACATTAATGACATGTGTATCACTATAATGCCCTCTTGTCTCCTATCTTTTGCCAGAGTCTAATTTTTCAGTCACCCTGCTTAGACTTCAGTTGAAGGAACTTAATGCTTATACAAGCTCAGTGGCTGCTTAACATAGCTTGCCTATCCAGTGCTTTCCTTTATCACATTTATTGCCACTGCAGAGTGTTCCAAATGCAACACAAAATCATCTCATATTAGTCACATCTTGCCATGAAAGTAGCCCTCCATCCCATGCATTCTTCGTTAGCATCTTCAGACACTAGGGCTGCATTTAATAACATATTGCCAGTGGTCCATCACAAATGGAGCTCTCTAGAGTTATTTGTGGAGATGTTATAAAATTAGGAATTCTCACAATCACAGTAATTTTAATATTTGGCAGACATTTTATAGTGGGATGTTGAAATCTTTCCACAGTTCGAATGGTGTTAACTTTCTTATGTCAACTTTTCAGAGTGTGATATTTTAAATCAAAAGGCAACAGGTCTTTTTTTTTCGTTAAAGAGTCAAACATTAAATGTTTATATTTAAAGTTAATATGGCCTTAGTCACAACCCCTAGCCAATGACACAGTAGGGAGACCCACCCACTGAGTGACCACATTCTCTGGCTGGGATGCTAAACTGTATAAAAGGAGAGTGTGGGCTGAGCCCCAGCTTTGACCGCTCTCTTGCTTCCTGTCTGGATGCAGTATGACTGTCTGAATCAAGCTCCTGCTCCCAGTGCTTTTCTGCCATGGTCGATTGCGTGATCAAGGGTCAACTAAAATAAAACCTGCTTTTCCTTAAGTTGCTTAAGTGGAAAAGGAGCTTTTAGCAGCAAAGGAATAAATGAATAAACTATTCCACCTCTATTAACTCTGAGGCTATTTGCTGTTATTTGTTATTGGGAAAATAGCAAGAGTCACATGCATATGCGTTTCTCTATATGTTAACTTATTTCTGTGTACTAGTGGTAAACATGAAATACTGTATAGGGTTTTAAGGAACATTTAACACTCTCAGCAAACATTACCAACTGACTTTCCAGGACCCATTGCAGCCCACATCATCAGAAATGAATAATCGAGTTTATTTTGACGAATCATTACTATTGCTAGGACCTATACTTAAAAAATAAAAAGTGTTGTTATCTGGGAATAAATACTGTTCTATCTTTTAAAACCATTGCTAAAGCAGATAGGATGTAAGATTATACTTCTAAGCTATGTTTTGCTGGTCTCTGCACTAAAGGATTTACAGATTGAAATAAAAACTTTTAGAATTTTTATCACTAGTCTTAGTAACTATGCTTTTACAAAAGAAAGTTTGCAACACAGAAAAGAATTAAGAATCCTCAGATACTCACTATTAAATCTTTTCCTTTTAATTTTTAATAAGTTGCTTTATATGCTATAAACTTACAGTTTAAACAATTGCATATAATTTTATGTCTGGCTTTTATCTTCTAACATAAGATTTTAATATGTTATTTAAAACTATTGTCATTGATTTTAACAGCTATATACTGTTTCATTTGCCAATTGCTCCAAGAGTAGATATAGAAGCCATTAGTCCACCTCTATTAACTACTAAGTTTATTTTCTGTTATTTGCTATTGGGAAAACAAGAAACAGAACCTTGTTTCTGTGTACTAGTGTTAAAAATGAGATCATTTATTACCTGTGCTTTCATGGGTGTATTTAATTTCCTTGGGTTGGATTTTTCTTGGGTAACTTTGTGTTCTTGTGGAAATCCAAGGAGTGGGGGCTGTCCCCAACTCTTATTCCTACTTGTAGGACACTTTTCTTCCTATTGGGGTTCCTGGTTCAGCCTTCATGTGATGGTATGTGCTTGGTCTTATTGTACCTTATTTCACTGTGTTTGGTTGATGTCCCAGGAAGGCCTGCTTTTTTTCTGAGGGGAGGTATACATGGGGGGAATGGGAAATTGTGGGGTACAGGGAGTTTGGAGGGTTAAGGGGTGGCACAGGACAAGACACCTTTTGTGGGGAAGAGGCTGAGGGGAGGGAGGGGAAATGTCTTGGGGAAACTGTGGTCAGGATGTAATATATGAGAGAAGAATAAAAACTAAAAGAAAAACATGGAAGTAACTTAACCAGGGTTTTGGAACATTTAGTACTCTTAGCACACATTATGAGGTGACTTTCCAAAGCATCTGCTGAATCTACACCAGCAGTTATAAATAATCAAGCTTATTTTAATGAGTCATTAGCATCACCAGATGCTAATTATTAAAAGATAAAAGGTATTGTTAGCTGGGTGTGTAAGTGCTCACTTGCAACCCTAGTGCCCAGGAGTCATAGGCAGGAGGATGGGGAGTTCAAGGCCCGTTTGCCCAACATAGAAAGACCCTGCCACAGGCAAACTGTTATATGTTTAAATAGGAAAATGGAACTACTGCTTTAATTTATGTTCTCTGTGGACACTTCTCAGTGTTTATTATCCATTTATTAATATTTTCTCTGTGTATTATATATTCATGGTAAGATCATTTTGATATGAGGGTTAATCTTAGGTACAAACAGAAGGTGGGAGACTGCCATAATAAATTGTTACTAAATTCCTAAAAGTCAAAGCTATACATTTTAGATGATTGTGTACATGTGCATCTGAATTTATTTAAGCCTCTCAATGACATTGAAGAATTTCTTGATTAGCCTATTAATACAGATTGATTTACCACATATACTAAGAAGCATGTAAAATTCAAAGAATATATTTTGTTGATATTTGCTCTGGGCATGTCTGTTTACTCTGTGTAGGCACAATATTTTCCATGCATTATCTCAGTTCATTCTCACAATATCCCACAATGTAGGTTTTATTTTATTAATAAAGAAGCATAGGGTCTGGGCTCTGGTCTACTTTTTTCCTAGTTAGTATGTTTTGATAAAGGTATAGGTAGATGCCCAGGTATGTCTCAGGTATGCCTCAGCCCCTATCCTTGAGTATTGCTGCCTTCCTTCCTTCTCTCGTTGGCCCCAGGATTGGATCCTTTGTTCTGAAGTTTTTCTCATGGGTGACTTACCCACTTACTGCATTGTTTAGGGATAGTGGTAGGATTGGGCAGGGTCTGTGGAATCTGCCTGGGATCCTTGATGTGGAGCTTTTAAAAAGGGAAAGGATAAAAGAGACATAGGCAATAAACCTTTCTGTTCATGTCAATAAAATAAAGTAACATAAACAAACATTCACACTCCCATACCCAGAAAAACCAACCCAACAAATCAAAAACAAAGTGTGCCTTGACTGCTCTGTCCTCTGCTCTTTGTCACACATGTACACATGTACACATGTACATGCACTGGTGGGCGCACACACACAGAGAGAGAGAGAGAGAGAGAGAGAGAGAGAGAGAGAGAGGGAGGGAGAATGTTTTCTGCCATAGGTGATACAAAGTTTCAAATGGCAATCCCTTTTATGCAGGATTAGATTTTTAATGTTCAGGGAATTCTTTCACTGAACATTCTTTCACTTCTTGTAACACTGCTTCCTACTAGTGTACAAAATAATTCTTTTAAGAGAACTTACACAAGCAATGTGGGTCCAGAAGTAAAGGTTAGCACATCAGAATAAGATCCTCAGATCATGCAATTTTAATAAAGCTAATGTCCCAGTTTACCTGTGTGAGGGATGTATCTATTTTCTCACTGTGCAAATGATCTCTAACCAAAGCTATTTTCAATCCTAACTTTCTTGTCCCCCACCTTCTTCGCTTCCCTTTGGCACAGGTGAGGACCAAATATTTGAATATCATTTGTGTCTTAATTCTCTAGACTGCTGTTGGTTTGTACTTAGGAAATATGGATTCTGAAAAGATACCCGTATGAAATTTAGTCCACCTGTAAGTTCCAACGCAACATTACCTGCTTTCACCTAGTCTTCTTTTTAGCCTGGGTAACATTTGATGTCAGCTCTTATGTACCGTAAATGGGGTATTCCTGGAACTGAATGGCTTCAGTTCCACAGGTGGTCTTGACAGATCCTGCACGTGAAGCCCATCAAGGTCTAAATTCTAACACTTCAATCATCCTGTCTACACTTGCAGGTATAAGAACCTGGCCAGCTGAACTCTTTGTTTCCCCATGATACGGTATCTAAATGCATGTCCAGATCACCTTTAATATTACTAAAGAGGTGTCAAGATGCCTGAGCAAGACCACCCCATATCTTTAAAACATAGACACTAGGCATCATCATCCTTATCGTCCAGGGATAGCTCTCCCTTTTCACTTTCCACTCGTGCATTTTGTTTTCAGAACTCTGCCATATCATACCATCATATTAAATTTAATAGCAACCAACATGACTGGATATCACTATTTAAATGGAAAATTATGAAAGTGTCTTGCAGAATTTTCACAATTAGAAAAGTACTAGGTATCTTAATCTTGCTTGACCCCGGAAAAATCACCATTTGACTTTGCTTCTCTGTTCCAAATCATTTATGTTCTCTTCACGTAGGCACATTTTTTTTTCCCCTGATGGCAGGGAATAATAGACATTTAAGTAAATATAGAATTAAGTACCTTCTCAGTCTATTAAAGCTTTATCTCATCATTACTGTTTGGAACTAGCATTGTTTGGAAACATGTGGGCAGTGCCAATTCTTAGGACCCCTTTTAGACTATCAAATTAGAATCTCAAGGAAGCATCAGATATCTTTGTTTTCTGTATTAGTTATTTTGTATTGTGTGATAAAGTCAGAGTCACAGCAATCTATAGAAGGAAAGATTTATATAGGCTTATGATTATGGGTCTAGAGGAATATAATTTCCATTATGGCGGGGAAGGATAGCAGCAGATAGGCCTTGTAGGCCAGGGCAAGAAGCTGAGTGCTCACATCTTGACCTAGTAGTGGGATGAGAATATAAACACTCAAAAGCCAGTGACATGTTTTCTCTAGCACAGCAGTAACTCCTCTCCTGAACCTCCCAAACAGTGCAACCAACTGGGTACCAAGTGTTCAAATATCCAAGCTTATGACGGACATTCGTATTTAAACCACTACATTTTTCAAAACTCTCCAGGTGAACCTGTTGAATATTCAAATTAAAGAACCACTGACCAAAGGCATCCCATTGGGTCCTGGGAGCCTCTCATTTCCCTGACATCTGGGAACCTTCAGTGGCTATTCCCATTTCCTCATCCCCTACTGCTAAATATTTTTATTCAATTCGAAGTGGAGATAGAACCTGTGGAGACCATCTCCAGTAGATAGGCAGATGGCCCTGCCACATCTGGGAATCCATCCTGTCACAGACACCAAACCCTGACACTGTTGCTATAGTCCAAGAGGCACTTACTGACAGGAACTTGGTATGGCTGTTCCTTGGGAGGTTTGGCCAGCAACTGACCAATGCAGATGTGGATGCTTGGAGCCAACCATCTGACTAAGCTCAGGGACCTGTGGAGGAGCTGGGGGAAGGACTAAAGGAGCAGAAGGGGGTTGCAACCCCATAGGAAGAACAACATCAGCTGGCTGGACCACCCAGTATTCCCAGGGACTAGACCACCAACAAAAGAGTGCATAGTAAAGGATCCATGGCTCCAGATACATATGTCGCACAGGATGATCTTGCCTGATATAAATGGGAAGGGAGTCCATTGGTCTTGTGGAGATTTGGTGCCCCAGTGTAGGGAGATGCTGGGGCAGTGGGGCAGGAGAGGGTAGGTAGGTTGGGGAGCACTCTCATAAAGGCAAAGGGGAGGGGAGAGAGGGCAGATGTGCAATGGGGGCTTTGTGGATGGGTAACCAGGAAGTGGGATATCATTTGAGATGTAAACAAATGGAATGATTAGTTAAAAAAACAAAAACAAAAAACTACTGACCTTCATTTACTTCATTTGACTGACCCTCCTTCCAGGATGGGAAAGTTAATTCTGTAGCTTAATACCATATTGTCAAAGCCAGATATAAGAACCTTAGGAAATGCCTCAACTCAAACTTAATGCCCTAGGCTATGATTCTGATATGGAAGAAGGGTGTGGATTCACCTAACTTGTTTATCTAATAAATGCATTTGAAGTATCTGAGTTAAGTAAACATTTGTGATGAACTCAAACTCTTCTTGGCCTTTTTCATCAAATCCCATCAAAATCTTCTCTTGGTTCGTAAAAGAATCTACAAAGACAAGGCATATTTGTAACTCCTGCTTTGGAGGTTATAGCATTCATGAGCAAATACATTGTTGCATATTTTCATTACTCTATTGCCCTACTCCAAAGAATTAAAAATAAATCTTCCATATTAATAAAATTAGGAATGATGAAGCTTTAGTGCCTACATCTGTGATATAAGGTATAAATTATGTTTAATGTTATTAATCAGGAATGTAAGAATAGGATTGATTATTAAAGTAAAGGCTGTTCATTACTCATCTTTTATGGCTTAGGTAAAAAATTTGCCACCCATCTGTACCCCAGGCTTGAGTGTTGTTGAGTTGATCCTCTGTTAGTGCAGATTGGTTATGAGTGAGCTAACTTCATCAATGGATTTGTCTGTAGATAATTTTATAGTTGAATTGGAATACTAGGAGTTGGAATACAGTTGGAGGAAAGAACTGGTCATCACTGGGTGCTTGCTTTTGAAGAGTATATGCCCTTTACCCTGGTCCCTTGTAGAATATTTTTTCTCTTTGGGTCTGTATAATATGCACAGAAACATGATATTTGATATGTAATGAGCTGGTAACTTACTAAATGAGTAGATGACTCAGGTAGCATATATCACAATAGGATAAAAGGGCATGACATTTTGAATCTCACAAAATCATAATCCTGGTTTAATTCAGATGGGATGAAAAACCCAGCATCTTCAAACCCAATTTAGTGCATTTCTGCTTCATTTCACAATATCTTCTCAAGTTACATTTTGTTAAGAATTTTTTCAATCAGAAGAATTATGAAGGGTAGAGAAATCTATTGTTATAGGTACTATTCAAAACTAGCAATTAGTCAGAACAAATTTATACTGAAAAAGTCAAGTTTGGTTTGTTGGCTAAATTAAGTCTTTTGATCACGAAATGCAAAGCTGTGATGCTTGGCAGAGGTCAAGTGGGTATATTGTGTATTAGCAGATAGCAGTGGGAAAAAAACCTTCTGAGATATAATTTCTGGCAAGTTCCTTAGCAATGGTGGCAGATTCTTATCTATCTTTTTAGCTAGCAGTCAATAAGCATTGTTTCAATGTTATTTTTGTGCAGAGCCCTACTAGGTGCTTCTCAAAAACATGTGAGTTTTGGCCTTCAATAAATTATCCTGTATTTGTCACTAAATATAAATTATATAAAATATACCAATCTATGATGTGAAGATGTGTGACAGAATGAAAATATTCTCATGAGTCAGCTAATGTGACAATACAGTAATAGTTAGACCCTGTCTCAAGGTGGAAGAAAAGGACTGAGTCTGACATTGTCTTTGGACTTTCATACCTACATTTTGGCATGCAGGTGTTTATGTTTACATTCTCACACACACACACACACACACACACACACAATACGTGTATGTGAATACATGTGTAGGTACGTACACACACATACCAACAATAAAACAATAGTACTATTAACTTTCAAGGATATAATTGAAATATCTTTTAATTTTCTTTAAAGATAATTATAGAAGACCAAGCTGTTCATCTGCTACATTTGTGTAGGGGGCCAAGGTTCAGCCCATGCATGCTTTTTGGTTAGTGGCTCAGTCTCAGTGAGTTCCCATGGTCCCAAGTTACTCTGTAGGTCTTTTTGGTCTGTGCGACTACCATACTGAGGTCCATGGCTGTGCTGACACAGGAGACCATGTGGATATTCATTGTATATGCTGTCACCAGAAACCACATAGAGGTCTATGATTCCTGTTGCTGTTGAATGTAAAGGGCAAGGAAACTACTTCTGCCAAGGCACTGATGACTGCAGACTCGCGGTTGAGAAAGAGGGACATAGGAGGCTTCTGTAATAACCCCTAATCTGCCCCTCACCAAGTTACAGCCTAGATAGAAAGCAATTGAAGAGAACTCTCAAAATGGTGATAGGAATGCTGTGGTGTAGCTCTGCACAGTTGATGGCTTCTGGCTGGGGTGTGGGTGGAGAAGGAGTCGGTTTTCTTTAAGGGGACAGCCACTTGGAATTTGACTATGCCCCAGTGAGTATACGGGCACTACAAACTGGACTTTTGTTTTCTTTTTTTCCCTAGGTGGAGGTGAGAAGGGTGTGGAGACAGGTCTGGAAGGACTGGGAAGTGAGTGTGGTTGAGGTTCATGATGTAAAATTCTCAAATAATCAGTAAAAATGTTAAGTTAAAAAAAATCGCACCACCAGTTTTGTTTGGCTGAACAGATTCTAAAGTTTATATGGACGGAAACAAAATCAAAAACAAAACAAAAACAAAGAGCCAGCTTTGTATTTAAAAAATCTTGTTAGATGACAAACTGTCCAACTTTAAGACATACTATAAAGACAAAGTAATAAAGGCAATGTCACAGTAGTCAAAGACAGAGAAACAAAAAGAAGAGAGTGGAAAATGCGCAAATAGATCTGCATAAATATAGTCAAGTCATCTCTAACAAAAAGCTGAAAACACTACAAAATATCAATGCCGATTTGTCAGCCAATGGCGCTAGAATGACCTAATAATCCCCCATGCAAAAGTAAAACCAACGAAAATCAGAATGACCGTATTGTACAACTGCCATAAAAAATTAAAACAAAATATGTTAGGCTTCTATGTAGAATAGAAAACTCTTCCAGATTGATTTACTTAAAAATAAAAAAGAATGATAAGAAGAAAGAAAAAACAAAAAAGATAAAACAGAAAGAAAATTTAAATAGAAAAGAATGGCAGAAGAGAGGACAAGCATGAAAAAAAGAAAGGACAGAGAGTAAGGGAGGGTAAAAGAAAGGAGAAGAGGGTGCAGGAGGGCAGAAGGAAGGGAGCACAGGTAAGGTAGAAAAATGGGAGCTTAACCTAATGTGGTAAGTTACCGCCAGGTATTTTTACAGTGGAAGAAAAACACGCAAATGAACTGACCACAGGATACACAGAAATACAACCTCACAAGAGTATGCCAAAATAGGTGGGAAGATGAGAGTGGGTGGGTGGGTAGTTGGGGTAATACCCCCATAGTGGCAGGGGGACAGGGAGGGAATAGGGAGGTTCCAAAGGGGAGATCTGGAAAGAGGAGAACATTTGAAATGTAAATAAAATATGAAAAAAAAATATGAGCATTTAAAAAAAAAGAATATGCCAAAATAGCTGTTCCTTCAGCATCCTTCAAAACCAATGTGACTTTACTGGAATCAGAATGCTAGAACACAGTTGCTCACATCTGGCAGAAAGGATTGACATTGTGCCTGTCAGTCCAAGCAAGTCCATCTCTCTTGGCACATCTGGGGAGATGAATGTCAGTGTTGAGTAGCAGTGCTACACAGGAGACTTTGACATTTCACACATATGGCTCTGGATCATAACCTTGCTGCTTTGTAACATTGGTACCTTGCATAAATTTATTAACCAGCCTCTGCAGTGGTTGCAAAATAAACTGAACTGACAGTGGGATTAGAGAAAACACAGGCATAGCACCTGGCACATAGTAGGTAGTGACTTGCACTAAGTACTATCATAGATCAATCTTTGAGTCATTGACTATTGTTTATTTTACTTCCCACATATTAGGGGAGGGTTCCTTGGATACTGTCTGTGTACTGTCTGTTACACAATGGTACCCTAGAGCTCAGAACAGGTTAATACCCTTCCTAACATGTCCTTTATGTCCAGAGATTAAATCCAGCTGTAGAAGATCTACAAGAAGGAAGGGAAAAAAGCAGCCTTTGGATATCTGCTATATTCCAGAAACTGTGATTCATTTCCCAGCCAACATGTATGCATATGTAAAACACAAGGAGAACCAGCTACTTGCCTTTAGTTTATTCTCTGTGACTCTCACCTGCTACCATAACAGTAGCTTGTGAAATTGTAAAAAAAAAAAAAAAAAAAAAGCAAAGGCTGAATGACCTAATTCAGACCTGGTACATCAAGTGGGAAACATGTATAGACCTATCTATCTTATATACACATGCAGAGCCCTGCAACAATCAACAGAGATTTTGAAACAGGTCCTTGTGGAAATGAATCTAGGGCCCAAGATCATCACGTTACATAACTTGAGGTTAAAGAAACAAAGCCCTATGAATGGGTGTGCCTGCATATGCAAGCCAGAAAGACACATAGAACATACCCAGAGCCCTGCCCTACCCTTACTAAGCAGAAACGTGAAGCCAGAAATAATCTGTTTTTCATGAGTGTTTGAATGCTCTCTGAAGGTGGTCATGTCAGAGAAGGAAAGAGAAGTTTAGTATCTGTGAGCTCACTTCGATATATTAGAGAACAAGCTGAGCTGATGTGCTGATGTTATACCTTTCTTTGAAGTAGTGTATATTGTTTGGAACTGAGGATGATAAAGTAGCAATTCTCAAATCATGGATGAAGACGCTGAAGCTCAGAAAAATGAAATCAAACTGCTGGGAGAGGCAGGGGGTTTACCACTGAAGTCGGTGGAGTGGGGTGGGATGGACATTCACATTCCAGCCCAGATCTTTCTGACTCTGAGAGAGGGATAGAGAACATAGCAAGGCTTCTCTTCCTGTTACTTGGCCCCATCCCAGGGACTTTGGGTGAGATGACGGTCACCCTTGATAGCAGTTCAGAGCCTGCTTGGACTGAATTCCATTCTCTTTTGTTCTAGGGGCAGAAAATGATATGTACCAATCCTTGTAGCCAACAAAAAGGATGAGACAGTGCATTGGACACCAAGAAAAAAGTGGGAGATCATTTCAGTCTTGCTTTCAGCTTTCATGTTTCTCAGTGAGAAGGGAAAATAGACTTAAGGGGAAACGTCTCATTTTAAGCTAACTGAGTTCATGTTAACAATTAAAAACTACATTTTAAAATAGAAAGTTCTTGGCTATCTATCCAGACACTATATATTTTTTCTTGTTAACTATCCATGTGTATGTGCATGAGTATGTAGGTGTTCATGTATGTGTGTGCACACATGTGTGCAAGAGTGCAAGTCATGTGCATGTGGAGACTGGAATTCAACATCAGAGATTTTTCTTAATCACTTTCCCCCTTGCTTCTTAAAACAGGGTTTCTCATGAAGCAGAGCTCACTCATTAATTAGACTGGCTGTACAAGCCTTAGAGATTCTTCTGTGTCTTCCTCACGGCTGTTAGAATTGAAAGGACATGCCACCATTCCTGAATTATTATTTTTTTTTGTTTGCATCTGATGACATACAAACTCCATCACTCATGGCTGTACAGAAAGCACATTGCCAGCTGAGCAATCTCCCTGTTCCCATTCTTTTAATGTTGACAAAGCAATGACTGTAAATTGATAATTCAGTTAGTTCCTCTTGACCTCCAATTTGTTATTGACCAATGTGGTCTGCCTGGGTAGCTTATATTTAAAAGTAATTATTTTCTTCTTGAATGTATACATCCATTTATTTACTTTCACACAAAATAAAGATTATATGACCTACATTATGGTAATTGCAGCTACCAGAGAGACAATTAAGACTCATACTTATTCTTATAAAACTCAATTTAGCAATGAAAGTAGCAAGACCTGAGCAAAGTCATGGATACAGATACAGAAGATTTACCAGTAGGGCTCAGAGAAAGGGATGCTCCAGAAGCAAAGTTCCAGTCATTCTATAAACTGGAAACAGCACTGGAACCAAGGACAAGGAGGTGCTGTTGTTGAAGACAAAGCTGGAGGGAACCAGGGCAAAACAGTGCCTCAAGCACAAGCCTAACAAATATCAAGGCTGAGAAACATATAAGAACTCTAGAGTTTTGGACAAGAGCAAATAATAAAAAATATATTTACTATAGAACTTGAAGAGGAGAGAGAAGGACATTTGAGAAGTTTTGAGATGGAAAACACTGAACAGCCCATAACTATGTTGTAAGAAAAAATAGTTAGACTTCACAGGACCACTGAGTGTTTACAGTGGATGGCATAAACTTTGGTCTTTTGGCTCAGATTCTAGGGATACATCCATACAAAATTGTTTTACCAATGATTGATCTGATAATCAAAATGGTTGGAAGCCTTACAATGAACTAAAAGACTTATTACATTGTGTTCTGATCAAGCTGTATTAAGTCAACCTTCTGAAGCTTATGTAGCTTTTCATGATTCTGAAGGGGATATGATTCCTATCAATCAGAAAACCATGAATCATCTTGTAATATCTGGCTATAAACTTAGATTAAGTACTTTCAAAGCTCAATGTCCCTTTCTTATTGACAGTTCATTCATCTGCTTAAATCCTTTTATATTTTATGTTTAAATACAACTCAGTTTCTCTCTTTGCTGACTGCTGCCTAGCCTAAAATCATGTGCTTATAGTGCATCAAGTTACCATATAAGAAGCTTGGCCACTTTAAATTGAATTTTCTGTGGAGGGCACATGTACGGAGAGTGAAAATTATCAAGAAATTTGAGGTGTTCTAAACACCAGCCTCTGAGTCTTACCAGACCAGTCATCCACCTATCAACTATATTCATATGGTCATATCTTCAATTGCCATGTGAGCAACCTCATAAGAAACCCCAAGTCTGTATAGCTCATCAATCCTACTGCCAAAATTTTGACACCCCCCCCAAAAAAAGGTGATAGATGATAGATACAATAATTAATTCAAGGCTTTAAGTGATTGGCTGGCAGAAATCAGTGACACAGATCACGAATGGCATTTTGAGTGGGAAAGAAAAATGATACAGAGTAATTCTACTTGTAATGTCTTCCTTTCCATATCTTTAACTTGGCCGCTCTTCCTTTACGCATGTGTTCCTACACTTGCTTATGCCAGCAGGTTAAATTTAAATCCCAACACGTTAATGAATCTTTCTCCGGTCAATCTAATACACCTCAGTCTTTTTTGAAGTCAAAACTAGGAGTCTGTAGACTCATAAACCTGCCTGATAAAGAGAAGACTTGAGGGGTTTCAACACCTCAGGCTAACTCAAAATTGACTGAGTCAGAGTCAGTGAGAGTGGGCACTAAGTGCCTTTATTAGCCTCCTGTCAATTATTGGGCTGGTTTGGATCTGTTTTTGGAAACAGTTCCTCTGAATTATAAATCTGAACCCATGATTACTCATAGCGTTGTAACACTTTCACTGCAATGAATCTCTGAAAAGTAGAACCCTGCCCTTTTGTTCACTTACCTAATGAAGATTTATTGGCCACTGGTTATTCACAAGGCATTGTACTATGTGCAGGCAATGCATGAGCAAGCATGAGGATCTATCTCACAGAGATCTCAAATACTGGCTGTAGGGCAGAAGACTGGGTAGTGACTCAGGAGGCAGCGGGATATGGGAAGAAGCAGCATGATCAGCTGGTGCTAAAAGAGCCCTGAAGCTTTTACACACACCACCAAACAAGCAAACAGGTAGGACTCAGATGAGAAGGCTGTCTGTCATCTCCCTTTTCTTTACCACTTCTGTACAGAGTCTTCCCCTCTTCAAGGCTTTCCTGTACACAAACCATTGCTTACATAATGCCACCTTCACAATTCACTCTGTCCTAAACTGAACATTCCCTCAACTACTAAATTAGGCCATTGGATCAGCTCCCCTATGCTATAGAGCTCTCTGGGTTTCCCACATCCTCATCCACCCTTTATTCTTAGTGTGCTGTAGAATTTACATTTCTATACCACAAAAGAAGAGAAAAGGAAAGGAAAGGAATGAAAAGGAAAGAAAAGAAAACCTTTTATGGCTTCTGCACCCTTGCCTATTTGGTGAATTAGTTGATCCTTGGAGAAACCATTTTTGCCATAATCCTATAAATGCAAGATCTTCATTTATCTTTAGACCACCTCTTCTAGATTTCATGCCATATTCCATACTCTATCTTACCAATTGCTGTTGGCCTTGGTGTGTTACTTGACATCGCCTCATTCTCATTCATTCTAAGAGCATTCATCTGCATTTTCATCAAATGTCTGGATACTCTCCTTCGTAACATGTTTATAATGCTTGTATTTCTTTATGTGCTTTAAGGAATTAACTAGAGCCAGGCATGATGGTATGTCCCATCAATCCCAGCACTCCAGAGGCAAAGACAGAGGCAGGTGGATCTATGAGTCTAAGGCCTGTCTGGTCTATAGTGCAAGTTCTAGGACAGCCAGGGCTACACAGAGAAACCCTGTTTCAAGAAAAAAAAAAAAAAAA
>JADRCH010000006.1:31928004-31938253 GCA_019843965.1 Rhynchomys soricoides | reverse complement strand
TCTCGGTAGATGTCATATTTCATGTCGTTAGGTTCAAAGAGGCCTGAGGAACACAGAAACACTGCGTTAGAGGGGTCATGACACACAGATGTTCAGTGAAGTCCTTCTAAAAATGACATGGTAGGAAATGGACCTTTACCCATGAGGTGAGTCACTGCTGAGTCCCAGGATGCCTGCATGAGCTCCGTGCGGTTCCAAACATACCGGGCCCCCTGCAGGGACACTGTTAGTCTTAGCACATAGCCCTGAGATGTACAGCCCTATCCTAATGCTTGCTAGCCCCATACCCTGGTGCCCCTGTCACCTGGTGCTTTGCCAGCCATTTCTGTACCAGATTCTGTCCATCCAGCCTGCTTCCGGACTGAGCTCTGTTACTTGAATACTCAGGGTCCGGTGTCCCCTTGGGAAACATAAACTTGCGGCCCCCACCGAGGATCACCTATAATCAGAAGAAGGTCAAACAGGAGGGATTGGGATTCTTCTGTCTCCTCCCCCTACCCATTCTTCAGATAACACAGACCTCAGATACTCAAAGCTCAGGCTGTTGGCTGCCTATACTGCAGTGAGCGACACCTCAATGCAGCCCTCCCCCCTCACTCTTGGGGCTCACATCAATGTCCATGTTGGAGATGAGCTGTATAGAGATGTCCTTGCAGCCGTCCAGCCGAGCAGCAGTGGACATCTCTGCATCCGAGTACCAATCACGGTTCACAGTGTGTGCATAGGTGCCGGCTGGAGAGGCGTGCTGTACTGACGTGGTGGTCACCACTCCCACAGACTTTCCTAGAAATGACAGGAATCAGGTGCTCCAAGCCTGCTCTAGCTCCTTAGCCTGGCCCTAACCCACAAAAAGATTTTTTTTTTCTGTTTTTTGTTATTTTGCGTAAGTCTTTGCTATGTAGCTCTGGCCGGCCTGGAACTCACTAGGTAGACCAGACTGGCTTTGAAGTCAGATTTGCCTGCCTCTGCCTCCCAATTGTTGAGATTAATGGTGTGTACTTCTATGCCTGGCTTACCTGCTTTCTTTGCATGGTACATCACTGAGAAGACCTCGTTGCCAAATGTGGTGTTGCACTGGTTGAATCGAGCAGCTGCGCTCAGGCCAATGGTCTTGTAGTTGCCCTTGACCCCGCAGAGATAGGCAGTGGCTGTGCCTGCACTGTCTGGGACCTGTCTGTCCACATTGTATGTCTGGGGACAGAGACACTCTCAGTTGGGTGCTACTGGTAGTCATTAGTCCCTGCTTCCTGGGACATGTCTACACTGTCCTGCTTGCAAACTTGGGCTCCAGTTCTTCTGGGTTTTTCCTCTACCAGCTCCTTTCCCATCCTAGATATGTGTACCAGTACTCACCTTAGACAGAGCTATGTATGGGAAATGGTCCATGGCCAGGGGTGTCTCAGGTCCTAGATGACCGTCCAACTGTCCTTTTAGTATCCTGGTGGCTGTCACCGTGGGCACCCCCATCCCTAAAAAACAGAATCTGGTCAGATCTGAACCCCAGGCTTTCCTAGACCCATCAATGGGTGGCTGGAGCTCAGGGGTCCCAGGGTGGCCAGGCCTCACACTCACCGTCCCCTAAGAAGATGATGAGGTTCTTGGCTGATGTCTGAATGGGCTGAAGTTTTCTGGCAATCTCTAGGGCCTCCTTTGCCTTTTGATTCCAGAAGGCTGGGTTCTTCTCCTCCACTGGTCAAGGGAGAGACCAGAGGCAGGTGTCAGCGGAAGGCTGTGTTTGTGAGTGGGGACAAGCAGTTAGGGAAGCCTCCTTACCTGGAATGACACCAAAGGACAGTTGTAGCCTAAGGCCCAGCAGTAGCAGCAGCACCCAGGCTCCCTGCATGGTTGGGGCTACTGGAGGGATGGCAGTAGATGGGGAACAATTCTTGCTTGAAAAACTCAGTGTCCCTCCCTAATCCCCAGGCTCCTCCCTGACCCCCCCCCCCCTCTGGAAAGGAAGCCTTGCTGACTGCACAAAAGTGGCAGGGTGTGGCTAGCCTGGTGAGGGGACGGTGCAGTGGGCGGGGGAGACTGACAGATACTACTCCATGCTTGCCCTCCCCCTTAAGGGTGAGAGGTTGAAAGCTGCTTTCCCCAGGGTGAGGATTTGTGTCCTATGCTGCTAGGACCACTCTGCTCACGACCTCTTGTTCCAAAGGGACAGCTAGACTGGGATATGCTCTGGGGTGGGGCTAGAAACACACAACTTGGGTGCAGGGTCTGGATTCGGCCTTCTGATATCATGAGTCCTGTTGACATGGAAACAAGGTCACAGCGTGGCCTCAGTGGCATGCTTACAATCTTTACACCTGGCTTTAAGGGAGTCAGTCGGGTATCAAGGCCTGTAGTCCCAGAATGACTATTGCCTAGGTGATATCAGGGCACCATTGATTCATGAGCTGTTTGGTATCTAAAGTTATGAGGGTGGGCTGGGAGAGTCTTGTCTTTGTATTTGATGCCCAGAACATGCTAGGTAGAGCGGGTTCAGTACCCTGAGGCAAACCTGAATCTTCCTGAGAAGCAAGCAGGGTTTACTCCTGATCCTTATTCTCTTAGGCAGGTGGAGGGAAGCTAGGGTGAGTGCTCTGTACACACCTTGAGCATCTGCAGGTCTAGTTTAGGATAAGAAAACAATGGCATGTGCCTTTAATCCCAGCCCTCGGGAGGCAGAGGCAGGCGGATTTCTGAGTTCAAGGCCAGCCTGGTCTACAGAGTGAGTTCCAGGACAGCCAGGGCTACACAGAGAAACCCTGTCTTGGAAAAAAAAAAAAACGAAGAAGAATGCACTGGGTTCAGTATTATCCCCAGTGGCTAAGAGGTGTGGGGTCAAGCCACGTGCCCACTGGTGGATGAGTGGTTCAGAGAAACATGGTCCATAGACGCAATGGAATTTTGTTCAACCTTCAGAGGCTTCAAGCACAGAGGGATACCCCTTTAGTCCCAGCACTCTGTCGGCCAAGGCAGGCATCAAGGTCATCCTGTGCTATGTACACATAGTCAGGCCCTGGCTAGTTACTTTCCAGACTGCTACCATTTTCCAGTATAATTTCAGGATCCTCGTTGACTACATGGAGAGTTTGAGGTCAGCTGAGACTTAATGAGATCTTGTCTCAAAATACAAGACCAAGTGTGCCTGGGCATGCTTTTCAATTCTAGTACTCGGGCGGGGGCGGGGCCGGGGCCAGGAGCGGGGCCCAGGGGCAGGGGCGGGGGCGGGGGCAGAGGCAGAGGTAGGCTAACCTCTTTTGAATATGAGGCCAGCCTAAGTTACATAGTACATTGCAGACCAGCCAGGGCTACATGGTAAGACTCATTCAAGAAAGGGGGTGGGGGGGAGGGAAAAAACCAAGATGGTACTTTTCTTTTTGACTGTCCTCAGCATTGAACTTAAGGTCTTTTGGGTAAGTATTCTACAAGAGCTGTATTCCCAGCAACCAAATAGTGCTACTGCTAAACTATTATTATTTTATTAAGTATTAATTACTATTATTAATTACTTGGTTTTTTTGAGACAGGGTCTCACGTAGATTGCCCTGATATTCCTGCCTCTACCTACTATGTGTTGAGACTGAAGGCACCCCCCCATTTAGATGGTATGCTTTATTTCATATAGTTTTTAAACACATTTTAAAAAGATTTTATTTACTTATTTTATATGAGTACACTGTATATGAGTTCACTGTAGCTGTCCTCAGACACACCAGAAGAGGGCATTGGATCCCATTACATATGGTTGTGAGCCACCATGTGGTTGCTGGGAATTGAACTCAGGACCTCTGGAAGAGCAGTCAGCACTCCCAACCCCTGAGCCATCTCTCCAACACTCATATAGTTTTTAAAATAACAATTTAAAATTTTTTCAAAAGAAAGAACCGCCCTCATTTCATCACTGCCTGTAGCAGCCCTCCTCCCTTGGGCAGCCCCAGCTCAAACCTCCTTACTGCGTGAGTCACAGGGTTGACCTGGAACCCCAGGTGTTCCATTTACTCATCAGCTCTACCTGCCCCTCCTCGGCCCCCACGATGTCCACATGCCTCCTGGGAACTGAAGCTCTCTGAAGAAGTTGCATCCCATGTTAAAGATCCTCTGTTGAAGCCAAGCATGCACAGAGAGACACAGAGTCAATTATTAACTTGAGTAGAAACAGGTACTAACCTTCCAGTGCTGATTTAGGCCTCATTCGGTTAGAGGCTTACTTTTGTTTATTTATATTTTAAATTGGGGTTTACAAATAGACTTTTTCCCATGAAGGGACAGAAAGAAAGAAAGGGAGAAAAGAAAGAAAGAAAAGGCAGAACAGAGGGTAAGAAGAACCTCGAAGATGAAGGCCTGCTAAGACCTAGGGGATGAAGAAAACTCTGCTTGTGTCCCTAACAGGCAGTAGAAGGACACAGGGCTTTTCACACAGGGCTGTGTGAGGTCTTCAGCTGAAACCACTCAGGGCAAGGCAGAACCAAGAAGCAGCACCCAGGCAGAACCCAGCACCCTGGGACAGTGGAGTGTAGCACATCAGGCTCACCTCCACCCCTTCTTTAATTGAAGCAGCATTGGAGTTTACTAAAAGATATTTTTAGCAGCCACTTTAAGCATGGGGGCGATGGAGGTGAGGAGGGAGGGGTGATTGGGAAGAAGGCAAGCACAGTGGAGAGGTTGAGTGTGAACTTCTTAAGGGAGATTTGCCTGGTTTTGTTTTTGTCTCCTGGAAGACAAAGATCTCATGCGCCCAGGCTAACGTCAAACATGAACTTGCTATGTAGCCAAGGATGACCTAGAACTCCTGATCCACCTTCATCTACTTTCCAAGTACTGGGATTACAGGTATGTGCTATCACATATGGCTCGAAGGCTTCTTTTGGTGGCCAAGGTAAGAGTTAATGTTAAAGTGTTCAGTAAGGTATCTTGTTTAGTGGAAATTCCTTCCTAGAGAGTCACTGGTAGGCCAGACATCCCACATTACATGCCTCAGGAAGCCTCAATACCAAGCAGGGTGGAATTCATTCCACCAGAAAGAGCATTGACCCCTGATGAGACTCCCTGTGAGGCCACCAGCTGTCAAGGAGTCAGATACTCTGATATCTCTGTAAGACCCTCGTCCCCATCCCCTAGAGTCACCCAGAGTAGACTGGAGGAGCATGCATCTTTGTTGGCATCCAGGAACGCTCATGTAGACATAGAACGGCTGCTATCTACTTCACATTTTCGTCCTTTATCAAATCATCATTGTAGCTGGGCAGTGGTGGTGCACGCCTTTCATCCCAGCACTTGGGAGGCAGAGGCAGGCGGATTTCTGAGTTCGAGGCCAGCCTGGTCTACAGAATGAGTTCCAGGACAGCCAGGGCTATACAGAGAAACCCTGTCTCGAAAAAACAAAAACAAAAACAAACAAACAAAAAAAAACCCAAAAAAAATCATCATTGTAAACATGGATTGAGCCAGATTAATGACAAAATGACACATGAATGAGTACAGAAATGCTCAGGGACCCAGAGTAACAGATTAAAACAGTACATGATATAGTTAGATTAAATCAGAGTTTGCTTAGGCCAAGGATATTTCTTTCAATAACAGATCACCCATTTTCATCATGAGGGAAGATCACTGAAAAGTCTCTACTTGGAACCCTGGCTTCCTTAGCCTGACAAGAGGAGCTACCCAGCACACAGACCAAATTAGCAACAGATCTAAAAGGGCACAGGTCAGATGCCAGCACTTGAGAGCAAACAACTCCCCACACAAGGGTGGACTAAACAGCCCCAGGGCAGCCAGAAGGCATAGAAGAATGTTGCCCATTGTAACTCATTCACTCATTTGTGTGTGTGACCCCAAAAGAGAACAAAAAGGTTACTAAAGCAGTCAGTAGCTTTATTAGTCAGGGTTCTCAGAGGAACAGGACTTACAGAATGAATCAGTCTCTCTCCCTCTCTCTCATATATGTGTACACACACACACATACACATTAGTAGTTCATACCTTTGATCCCAGCACTTGGGAAGCAGAGACACTTGGATCTCTGAGTTCAAGGCCAGCCTGATCTACAGAGTGAGTCCCAGGATAGACAAGGCTATGGGAAACCCTGTCCCAACAAACAATGGCTTACAGGTTTTGGTTTAGTGAAGGGATGGACCTGCCAACAAGAGCTAGCAGGCAAAGAGAGCAAGCTTCCTTCTTCCATGTCATGTAAATAGGCTGTCATGAGATTAAAGGTAGATTTCCCCACCTTGGAAAATCTGGATTAAAAGTGGGTCTTCCCACTTCAAATGCCTTAATTGAGAAAAGTCCCTTACAGGCATACTTAGCCTGGTTTAGTTCCTGAGTTTAGTTAAAACTCAGGTTTTAGTTCATTCCACACATAGTCAAGTTGACAACCAAGAATGGCCACCACAGTGCCTCAAGGGAATGAGTATGACCCTTGAGATGACATAGTATCATGTGACAAGCTCTGAGTACACCTGTGAAGGCTTATGTAGATTAAGTTAACCTCTGAGCATGCCCGAGAGGGATTCGCTTGCTCACAGTAAATGAAATGGGAAGGCCATCTGAGTGTAGATGGCCAAGACAGAAGGTCTGAGGGGAAGCTCTTGCTTCTTACTTGCTTGCCTTCACAGCTCAGTTGTGAGCTCATGTACCCTGCTTACAAGTTCATCTCTTCTATTCTTGAGTTCTGTTTGTGAGTCCAGCTATCCTGTTGCTACCTTTGCTGTTGTTGCTGCTGCTGGAATGGGTTCTCCTCAGGACCACACTGGGACCTCAGAGGCCTCCAGCCCCATGGGCTAAGCATCTACCAGTTCCTAGTCTCTCCAGCAAGCAGACAGATACTGTTGGACCTTATCTTGTAAGCCAATAAATCCCCCCCACAAAGCAGCAGTTGACAGTCTACAGTGCTCAATACCTTTTGCCTGACAGGGCTTAGAGCAGAATATGTGGGGTAGTGAAGTGACTTGCCATATGTGTGGGTTGCTCTGCAGTGGAGGGGGTGAATCTTTCCATCCATGGGTGACAGCATGAGGGAAGAATACAGAGTTGAATGAAAAGAGATAGGAGGGTTCCCTCATTCCAGGCTGTGGCCAAGAGACTCTGGGTGGTGTTGGTTCAACAAGAGTATAAAATGATGGCCTTGGGTTGTTGGAACCCAGAGTGGTGGTGAGAGGGTTTATAATTTCCACAGGCCCTATCTTATGCCCCTAGTAGGGCCACAGGAAGTTAGAATGAGAATGGCCCCTATAGGCTCATATATTTGAATACTTGGTGGAACTGTTTGGAAAGGATTAGGAGGTATGGTCCTGTTGGAGGAGGTGTGTCACTGGGGGTGGGCTTTGAGTTTTCAATTAGCATATAGGTGCTCAGCTCCAGCTCCAGAACCATACTATGACTGCCTGTCCACCATGCCTGCCTCTTGATATGCTCCTGCCATGATGGTCTCAACCTCTGAAACTGTGAACCCCAAATTAAATGCTTTGACAAGTTACCATGGTCATGTTGTCTCCTTATAGCAATAGAAAAGTAGCTAGGACAGGGTTGCACATGAGTTCATCTCTAGTCCTCTGGAACAGAAATTCTGAGAGTGGGGCTAAGTGGTAAGTCCCTTCTCCACTCTTGCCTCAAGGAAAACTAAATCTGAAGTGATGAGGAAAACATGGATGTGAAGAGGAGGATCTACCAGGAGGAGAGACAGGACCTAAGCAACTGTCCCAGGACTTGGTCTAGACAAATGATGGGAAACTGGAAGGCTAGCTAGTGGGTGAGTCTGTGAACGAAGAGTTCCTTCCTTTAAGTGTGGACTTAATTTCAGTTCCAAAATCTCCCATTCCCCAAACTGATAAAGCTCAAGTTCAGAGGCAGGAGGATTTCTGAACAACTGGACGGGTTAACAGCAAAATTTAAGAATCTCACACATCTGAACTGTGGGGAAACAGAAAGCAGAAGCTTGGAGTCTTTGAAAGAGACCAGTTGTCTGGAAAGCCCAGCTCTGCGACTAACCTGAGACCTTCAAGCCCCTCTTCCAGCTGACTTTGAGAAGGCTGGAAGATCCTGACTGGGCTGCAGAAGGTGATGCTGTGGGTGAGAGGGGAGAGGAGAAGAGCCTGGGAAGGGTAAGAGGAAGGTTTGGGGACAAGGACTGCAGTGGAAAGGGAGGCGTGAGGAAGGCAAGGCTGAGGTCAGTGGTGAGGAAGGTCAGCTGCAGATGAAAATGAAGGGCAGGAAAGAAATGGAAAAGAGAAAGAAACAGATGAAGATGATTAAAACCCCAGCAGCCTGCAAAGCCAGATCAGTTCAGTATTGGTTGGACTGCTCGTGGATTTGGTAGCTGGTATTTATTTATTTATTTTTATTTATTTATTTTTTTAAAAGACAGTTTGTCTGGGTAGCCTGGCTATCCTGAAATGTTTTGTTATTTTTAATGGAGCATATATACTTATAAATTTTATTCATAGATAAACATATGGAACTGGAAAAAAATATATAGTGTTACTCAGGCTCAGAAAGACAGATGCTTTTACATTCTTACATATGGCTCTTAGCTTTGATTCTTTAGTTATACCTGCTTACCTTGGAGTGCTTGTGGAAGCTAGGAAACTAGAAGGAGGATCTCTCTCTCTCTCTCTCTCCTTCTCCCTTAAGGGAGAAGGGATAGCAAGACACAGATAAAGTGAAAGCAGAGAGGGTGAATACTGCTAGCGGAAAGGTTTTTGTTTCTTAAGATTTAGTTTTTAGTATATGTGTACAAATGTTTTTCCCTCATGTATCTAAGTGTACTGTGTGTGTCTGGTGCAGGCAGAGGCCAGGAGGGGGTACTGGATTCCCCAGAACTGGAGTTACTACGGTTGTAAGATGCCAAGTGTGTTCTGGGAACCAAACCCATGTTCTCTGCAATAGCAGTAATGCTCTTTGGAGTGGAAAGGTTTAATTTGAGAAAGAAGTGAGGAGGAGGGGATGGGGTGGGGGTGGTTACCTAAGTGTGTAAACTTACTATATTATAGCACAATTACACACACACACACAGACACACATATTTAGAGGAGAGATACCTTACATGGCTGGATAACACTGTTCCTAGAAGCTGTGGGCTACTAAACAAAAATCCCAGAACCAGGAAGTTTGGAGCACCTCCATGTCAGTTGTTGATCAGGGATGCTCCAGAGACTCTTCTTGCCACCTGCTTGGGTACCTACCAGAGCTAGATAAGACCTGCCAGGCAAGACGTACTGTTTGTTATGGGAGCAACCAACCACTGCCCAGAGACCTGCCCTGGACCTCAAATGCAGGGAGACTGCATTTGAGGCCCAGGCACTGAGAAGAAATGGTGGTTGAGTGCTCAGTCCTGAACGAGACATGTATACCACTCTTCTAAGGCTCTGGGAACAAGATGGAGAAGGAAGAAGGAATGCAAGCCAGAAGGCAGAGAGGACTTGTAAATGTCATCCTTTGGCAATGCCACAGTCATCACAACCAAAACTCACAGAAGCTGTAGTTCACCTGCCGGGGCCACCAGAAGATGGACACTGTCAACAATTAGTCACGGCTGGAGGAGGACTTACTGGGCTCAGCACCTCTTGCTGCAAACTCTGGGGAGAGAGCGAGTCATGGTCTTTAGCTGTGTACCACTGGTGGGCTAGCCAGCCCTCCTCAGCATGAGCTGTCTCAGAAGGAAGGAGCAGGCTGGCAGTGTGATTGAGACCAGATGCATCTGCTCATGCCACTGTTCTTATCTCCATCTCAACTGGCATTTTCTAGGACAGGACAAACTAAGGTGTCAGATATGGTCTTTTAGGTGAAATAGGGCTAGTTTAGCTAACCACCACAGGGCATAAAATATCATTGAAGCATTATTGAGATGGGGTCTTCACGAGACAGATCCCTTGGCTCCAGCCTCCCAGGCACAGGAGTGACAGACCTGTGCTAAGGAGCATTGTTGGTCTCTCTTTCCACCCCTTTGATATGGAGGAAAGAATCTCAGTTGGTTGCTGAATGTCTTTAACATTGTGCTAACTTTATCATCTCTTTTGAAGCAGAGCCCTCTGGGCAAAGACTCACACTGCTATTTGCAGGCTTGGAATACACAGCTGCCTTCTACTTGAGGCTGGTGATGGTGGTCTTCCTGCTTTTTAATTAACTTAGTTCTTTGACAATTTCATGCATTTATAGGATGCGTTCTGGTTGCTCCCCCACCTTCTTTTATCTCCTTCCTTCCTTTCTTTCTTTCCTTTTTTTTTTTTTTTTTTTTTTTTTTTTTTTTTTTTTTTTTTTTTTT